>VZRI01001470.1:0-196659 GCA_013397515.1 Upupa epops
GTTCTTCTGTTCACACCAACCTTAACATCGAACTAGAAAGAGAAAGGCACAAAAGTCCACGGATAAATCTTCAGGGTAAGTATTACAGTGGAAAGAAATGTTTGTAGTTCTGAAATGTCAGATTAGGAGCAATATCGATAGTTTAATAAATGCTAGCACTGAATATCACAGGTTGATTTCCCTACAGGTGCAACAGTGATGAACCTCACAAAATATGTAGGCCATCTGCAATCACAGTCAATAGGAAGGCTACACCTAAATACCACCAGATACATTTAAGCTTTACATGTCAAAAGATGTTTATATCTGAATGTCAGGAATTACACAGATCAGACCATTGAAAAAGTGTTGCTGTATCTGAAGAGAAAGTATAAATGGTGATAAAATAAAAAAGCTAGCTAAGCGTAAGTAGTACAAACATACCATTGAAAATGGTATTTTGGCACTTTTTTAAATAAAGTCCACCAACTCCATATTCTATGGTAGATAAGAAAAGCAGCAGAAACAGAACATAAAATTTCCAGCTAGTTCCGCACAAATCCAAAAGTTTGGCATGATGGGTGATCAGATCTTGGAACAATTGTTCTGATAGTCCATCAAGCAAATCCTACAGAGTAAGCTAATTGGACAAGCATACTGATAAATGCTGGATACTGGAAAAGGCAATGTGGATTTTTGTGGAAAATCTTGATTTTTCAAGATTTAACTTTGAGTCCTTTGAAGCAGTTCTAAGTTATTTGGATAAGAGAAAAATTACCAATATAATATACTGGCTTTCCAGAAAGGTTTCAAACTTGGTAGAGATTAAATGGCCACATTTCACACAAACAGGAGTTCATCAGTAGATAGCTCCAACAATCTACACTATTTAACATTTTGTATTGGTTAGTTAGTGAGGTGAAAAAGGATAGAACTAATCCATCCAGACAACATAAGTTAAACCTCACTTCAAAGTTACTACAGAATCTCAAACTTGTTAAGGAACAAGCAATAAATGTGTTAACCACAAGCTAGAAGACATGAGAAAAATATTCTTAACTATGCAAACAAAACATTCTGTTCTAAACTATCTCCATTCAGAAGAAGTATGGCTGTAAAATGTTGCTGCAGACAGTCATCCACTAATGTGCAAAATGCTCAGAAAAAAACACATTCCTTCTTGGGAACAAAATGAAGAATAAACTTCATTTAGAAATGTATGGTGCAAGGTACCTGGAATACCAAGTGAAGTGACCCTTGCATCTCCAAAATTATAACACCAAAAGTTTCAGAAAAGATCACTGAACTACAGTACAAACTACAGAAGGGCTTCAATGAAAGGAGAGATCCAGTTCACAAACAATTAAAACATACAATCCAAATACAAAAATATCTGATGAAGTTCTATAACCAGAACAGCAAAGAGCAAAAAGAAACTTGCTGAATAAATCAGCAAGAAGTTGGCAGACGACAGGTTTAAATCACCACAAGATACTATCAATAGCAAAACAAATTATTTTTTAAAAAAGGACTAGAGTAGTACACTAAAAATATCAGTGTCTATTCAACATGGTCTAGGCTAAGAAGATTCAAAAAACCAGCATTTACTACTTTCCAGCCAAGCTGACAAGCTGTTCAGTGCCAGGAAATGTTCTTTGCTTCCATGACAAAATGATGTATGTGAAGACTTATCAGAAGATTCCTCCTGTGGACTGCCACCAGCACATATGGATTTTGCACTGTACGGGATCTACACATGTCATTTATGTCACCTTCCATTTGCTGCATGCGCAGGTGTTAACGCAAGATGCACATAAGAGAGTTCACACATAAATAATGGAGGTTGCGTAAAGGACAACCTGAAAGTTTCATCTTCTGTTTCTTGATTAGACTTCCAACTTAAGCTTAAGTCTTTAAGCTACAGAAACCTGAACCAAATGCATTAATTACTTTACTGTTTTTGTACACAACCTTCAAGCACTTCCAAGGATGAGGACTTAGCCACCTCCCTGGGAAGCCTGTTCCAAGTCCTGCTGACTCTTTCAATAAAAAAGTTTTACCTAATGTCTAGCCTAAATTTCCCTTGGCACATCTTGAGGCCTGTATTGCACATTACAATGGAAGTCTGATTCACAGCTAGTAATTATGCTTAAAAACTTACAGTATGCTTAGGAATACTGGAAGCTATTTTCTAATTGATCACTCTAACCAGTTCTAGAGTAGAACTGACCATTATTCATTCCTACTCACCTCAATCTTAATATATAAAAATTAAATAATCACTAGATGTCAAAAATACAAATTTAAGAACATGACTGTATTTAAAGATTTGAGACTAGGTGAAAAAAAGCAAGCAAATAATTCTTCACAGAGTTATTAAAAACACCATTTAATTGGTTGCCACACATTTTTCCGTAAGGAAACAAACTACTTGTAAAACACATCTGAAATTCTGCAGAAACTAGGAGAAGTTTATCTGGAAACAATTTAATACTACTTCCTCCAACACAGGTCACATATAGTTCTATTCCTACCATTATTAATAGGTCTGGACAGACTTGAGTGGGATATGCATTTGTGATTGAAACATTGCAAAAAAATTCACAATTTCTAGAGGTGTAGTCAAGCTGACATTGACAAAACTTGTATTTGTGTCTTTCTCTGAAAGGAAAATCTTGGCCCAGGTGAAGTCCCTTACCTTGTGCTCCCAGGCAGCTATCAGACTATAAAACTAAAAATATGTGAATATTCAAGAGCTGATGCTCAGGCAGAAAGGAAGTCATTTAAGAGCCAAAGCAAAGAGAAACATCCCGTTTTCACAAGGAGCTGTAGTTGTAACAAAGTGTTCAAATCAACACATTCAACATCCTAGCACCCATGGACCAAGAGAACCAAGAACCCCAGGAGGTTTTCTGCCATAAGATGTGGCTCAGCAAAATACTAGTATCAAAGAACACCAAGGCTGAAAGTTCAGTAGCAGCATCTGAATGGCCTGTGATCATAGCAGATAAGTGATGAAGCGTTTGCCAAGAGAGCTGTGCTCACTGGTACTATCAACAGTCCTGTAAATAGACACTCAAATACATAATACAGACTGAGTTTCATTTCTGCTCTGTAGAGAGTATAGCACCAACTCTACGGACAGGCTGCATGTGCCTCAATATTATCAACACGCATTAATTAACAGACACGAAACTCTAATGTACAAAATTAATGCAAACTCTCTCCTCCCTTTCTGAGGCTGACAAACTATTCCTAATAGATAGTAAATGATGACATCAAACAGGAGATCAAAGTGATTTGTTAAATTAAAATGCTTTCTTGGTTTCTCAAGTCCTTACTAAACTCAGGGAACATGCAGTTTAAGACACCTTGTATTTAGTGATACATACACAGAGCCTGTACAGACTCAATGTTCTCCTCCATGCTTTTAAGTCTCAGGTTCTTTGCTTTTAATATAAATCTTAAAGTACTCAAAAACTTGTGGAGAAAATAAAAGGATTTCACTAATTGGAAAGGACAAGTTTTCTCTTGATAGTCAAACAGTTATGATGTAAAGCAGTCTCATTAAATAATAAGTACTTTAACCTTTTCTTGAAAGAACAGGAAGATTTAAAGATTTATAAAGAAATTTTGCCTAAACTAGGAAATGACTCATATTTGACATGTATTGAAATGATAATGCTGATTTCAATAGGCACTCTAAGAGCATTTTCCTCCCAAGAGAGTAATTCAGTCATGGTTACCTCTCTGCATTTAGATTTTAAACTTACTTTCTAAAGCTTTTAATGTGCTACAGTCTGCCAAAACACGACAGAGTTACATAGATCTGATCAGGCAAAATAAAGGCTAGTAAAAGGATTATTTTTATAATTGCAGACACTAAATATGAAACAAACACATCAATCTGACATGTTCTCAAAGAATCTCCTGTTTCAGCAGCCTTGGCTGCATCTGAAAAAAAATCATGTTTAAATTCTACTCTTCTTCACTGGTTAAATAAATTCTTAAGTATCAAACCAAATGCAAGAGACCTTTAACAGTGAATTTGAAAAAAGAAAATAGTAACAGCAGCTCTATTATGTAAGTGGCACAAATCTGATGCTGGTATTGCTATGCAGAGATAATGAGGTATGCAATTGGCCTTGATTATGCACTGCTATACTTCCATATTTTTATTTCTTGAAAAGTTAATTTTTTCAGACACCAGTTTTTCCTGAGATTTAGCTTCAGTGCCTCTCAGATTCTTTAGGTTAAGACCATATATCTTTTACTTCACTGTGTACCTTCATTCAAGCTTTTGGCTACTGCATACCTAAAAATATAAATATTATTAAATCAAGACAAAAAGCACAGATGGACTTGAAAACTTTTCAGAAGCTTGAAGAACCTGATCCTCACCAATCGAAATCAACTGCAATGGTGATAGCAATTTGAGGACCCATAATTTATATCCTTAAACAAATAACCCCAAAGAAAAAATCAAAATGGAAACAAAGTTCCTTTACAAATCATAAGCACTGGGCAGATACAGGCAGACATCATTATATGAAAACAAACTATATTAATTGGAGAACAGAAAAAGAGGGAGTCAGAGGTTATTTGTGTAACAAAACCATTTCATCTTACTTGAGCAGGACTTTTCAATGATTATTTTTCTCAAGTGTTTGTTGAGTATAAAGAGCAAAGAAATGGACAGCAAATAGTTCTGTCAGTAATATGCCTTATATTGAGAAGGCTGTATAAACAGTTAAAAATTATGATGTTACTCTTAGACTGATGCCATCTAGTCTCAAGTAGCATTTTCAACAGTCCATTCCAAGATTCTATGTCCAACATCCTGCTGGCAGCAGTTGGAAAAAAAAAGGGGAGGGGGGGAACATTCCCACAGTCCATCTACAGAACAATTATATGCATTCCCATCTTTTCCTGTTGGATGCATTATATCACATTACTCTTTTCATTAAAGTTTTCATGAAACACTAAGACAGTGCAAAGATTAATTCTAAAGTAACTCAACTGCTTTTTTGCCTTCTTCCTCCACAGAATTATAAGCGAGGTTCTTTGAGCAGTAGTATTGCCAACCCTCACCATAAGCATTCCCTTTGACCCTACAACTTCTCATGGGTTGTCACATCAGTGCTAAACTGAACTCCAGATAGAGGAAATCTGACACAGGTATTTGGCTTGAAAAATCAGTTCTCATCAAAAAAAGCTAAGAGGTTAAACAGTGATGAGCTGTCTTTAGTAAATCCATGCTGCATTTTATCCCCTTTTCCACTTAGCTCTACATCTTTATCTATCCCTTCAAATATCTCTTCAAAATCCTCATATACCACTGTGTCAAGACAAATAGGTCTGTACTGCCAAGATCCTTTCTCCTTCCTCTTTGTACAGGGTCTGGCCTGCCATAAGGTGCCGTGTTCTGAATTTGTGGCTGAGCCAGCACTGATAACATGCTAATATTCTGGCTATCACTGAAGAGTGCTTGAAGAGCATCAAGCCTCTTTTCCCAGTCTGTTCCCCAGTCCCACCTTAACAGTAAGATAGGGTTAGGCCAAGAAGCTGGGAGAGTACACAACAGGATGGCTGACCCAAACTGATAAAAGGCATGTTCTGCACTGTAGAAACTCATGCTTAACAATAAAAAGTGGGCTGGAAAGACTTTGGGGAGACAGCTGTTCTACTTCCAAGGAGGTCACTGATCAGAGACTGGCTGGGCAGTAGACTGCTTGTGGGGGGTGGCAAGTGACTGCTGTTGCATCATTTGTTCCCCATTTCTTCATGATTTTTCTCATTTTTGCTGTTGCTATTGTTTCCTGTGGTTCCACGGGTGGTGATGAGGGAGGCTTGGTTCTTGGCTGCTGGTCAGCACCAACACATGACACTCTTCCTAAGTGCAAGCATTACAGCTCAGTCTCTGGCTGATTTACATAAAGTATCTCTTAGTCAAAAGATTTTATGTACCAGTTCTTTGAGAATTTTTGGACAAAGACTGTCTGATTATATCAGCATGTACACAATAAACTTGTAAACCCATATTTCTACCTTTTTTGTTACTATACACTCATTTCTCTGACCCAGCTTGGTTTTGCTGGGCAACAGTTATCATTATCAGTACTGAAAACAGAAGCCACCCTTAACCTCAAGCATACCTTCACTGTACACAGGTGCTGCCTTCTTGCTCAGAAAAGCAGCAAGAACTTTGTATCATTTGTCAGCCATTGACAAGTCTAATTTAGTGTGATACTTCATGGGTTTATTTCTATGCTGTAGAGCATTCTCTGTGAATTTGCTTCCCCATTCCCCAGTGCTTGCAACCTCTACCACGTCCAACTGCAAAGATAGTTACTCACTTACAGAAACCTGAATGCTACTTCTTCCCCAACCCCCATCCTTAAAAGGGCAGAGATTCCTCTGAATTCTTTTATTTTGATTTTTAATAAACCTTGAGGCCTATTTTCTATCAAACTTCAGGCTCTGCAATCCACCTTGCTTTCATAACCTTGTTTTCTTTGAAACCCAAAAGCATACTTAAAGAACCAAAGAAGGAGGAAGCATGTCTGTGAAAATGAACCTGGTGGACAAGCCCCTCAATATGCGCTAACCAATGTGCTGCAACAAAGAAAGCCAAGAGAATGCTGGGTTGCATCAACAAGGGCATCACCAGCAAAGATAAAGAAGTCATTAACCCACTCCACTCAGCACTTAATCAGGCCACACCTGGAATACTGTGTTCAGTTTTGGTCCCACTATACAAAAAATACACTGACAGGCTGGACGAGTGGCCCAGAGAAGGGCCAGCAAGATGATCAAAGGACTGGAAAGCTGCCATTTGAGGAAAGGATGAGAGAACTGGCTTTGTTCAGACCTTATTGTCTGTTGCACTTTGAAAATTATCAGATTTTCAAGTGTTAATTTTGGTGCTTTTATGCCGAAAGAGCATTTTATTTCAAAACTGGGGGTGCTTTGCCAGCAGATCCCTGCGTCAGCGCCCTGACCCTATAGGTGATTGGTGGACAGTCTATAAAAGGGAGCGGAGTTCCTGTTTTGGGGTTTTCTGGTTCCATCTCTTGGCAGACAGAGAGCTCCTCTGCAAGACAGCTTCCCCTGCCACCACCCGCCCCCCAGGGTAGGGTAGGGGGCAAACAAAGGCTCTCAGCCTACCTGCTACTGCAGGGTGGAGCACAGAAGCCTAGCCTGATTTAGACCCTGACTCTAACCAGTTACATTGCCACGTTCTAGTATTCAAAAAGTGGCTACAAAAGATAGAGACTCCCTTTTTACAAGGTGTCACATGAAAAAGATGAGGTAATGGGTGCAAATTACTCCTGGGGAGATTCCAATTGGGCACAATAGGCAAATGTTTCACAATGAGAACACTCAGCCATTAGAATAACCTTCCCATGAAAAGTGGTGGATTCCCCAACACTGGGCCTTTTAAAGATTTAGCTGGACAGAGTGCTGGGCCATCTTGTCTAGACCATGCTTTTGTGGAGAAAGGTTGGATCACATGATCCTTGAGATCCACTCTAACCTGATCCTTTACAATTCTTTGAATTGTTTCTTCTATTTCATCTGTACCTAGCTATGAATACAAAACATTTCTTCTGAAGCTCACATCTCTAATAATACCCTCATCACCTAAAGCTGGTATCCAGACTTTCTGCTTCAGCAACTACTTGAATAAACCTTTTGCAGAGAGCATACAGGAATGTTTTGGCCCTGCTCTTGTTAGCAAAACTTTAATTCCCCTGCTACAAGTTAGAGGATAAGTCTCTGAAATGACACAGTTCTTAGTAGTAGTATTTTTCTCTGACTAATTACCCATCTAAATCCAAACCAAATTATTTAAACTCTTAGATTACCTTAGTAGAATTAATTTACTTGCCTTCTTTTTCCCTAGAATTATTTTATTCCAAAAGAAATTATTTTCAATCTGTGCTGTCCTTTCTTCTTTTCTTCCCTCTTATCATTTAATTACTATTTGGTGCTATTTCACCATTTCCTTTCATTTTTATCGTTCCTGAATAGGCATATGCTCGTATACCTGAATTCCAAACACATCTGACATCTACCACATTTCTGCTCTTTCTACATTCAGCTTCATGTCTTCACACTCCTCTGTAGTGGTGCCTGTCACTCAGCATTTATGCACAAATATTTTAGCTTTTCCTCCTGACCACAGGAACTCTTCTGTCTGCAGGATCCCATTTCCTGACTGATTGGCCTTGGAGTCCTTTGGTCCAAATTAGTGTCCTATTAGCCATATCTGTTACAAGGTAACTATTCTGACCTACTGTCATCACCTGCATTTCCTACACAAACCAAAACCACCACAGAACTTAGGACAAAAACTACACTTAAAACTTTTTGTAGTCTTTTGCATATTTTTGTGCAATTGCTCATATTCTCATTTTCTATTTATTTCCCTATTTATGTAATACAAATACATTTGGACTGGAAGCACAATCCCGCAGCCATTATCATCCATAATGGGAAGCTGGATCCTACACGACCACAGACTACAGAATACAAAGTTTCACATGGAGCTCAGAAACTCAGAAAAGGTATTAAGCCTGCAGTACATTTAAGGATTCAGAAGCCACACTTCATTCTTGCTATGCACTGAACAACTTTCCTCAGAGAAACCAAGGGCCAAATCCTACAGAGAGCTTGAAGGTTCTCTGTAATACAGTTTAAGATACATATCTGTATTTACATCCAATCTTTTCACTCTTCACTTGGCTATCCCAGGCTTTTGCAGTTTTTGAGGCTAGTAAAAAATGCAACTGACAGCAACAGCAGTAATATAGCACCCTTGGAGTGCTTGAAGTGTAAAAGTTCATTAGTTCCACTTTAAGGTCACTCTTAATCCAACAGCCAAAGTCTTATTCACACTACCATGCTGTTAACCTGGGAAAAAAAAGAAAACTGCAACTAAATCAAGACATCATCTTAGATACTTCTTACAAGTGACAATCGGCACTCAAAAGTTAAATCACAGTCAATACCTTTTAGCAAGTTTCCAGAAAGCAGCAAAACTACTCAAGATTGTGCTGTAAACCAAATTAAATTGAATAGAATGGATAAAGGAAATGAAGGAAGGAAAAGATAAACAATTCAATACCTGATAATTGTGTTTTGTAATTATTAGTTGAACTTGGCTTACAAACAGCATTTACTAGAGCATCTGCTGGGAATTAGAAGACATGCAAATAACTGAACTTTACCTTGTGTGTGTTTACTGATTTTGGTACATACAGTTTAAATTTTAAACTCAATTTTGCTTTATCCTCTAGTGGATATTTGTACACTTATTTTGGAACAGAGTGATTCTATTTTCACAATTCTGAATCATATTTTTTAAATATGAGATAATAGCTGTGAAACTTACTAGCTTGACTGACCCTGCACAAACTCAGACACATTAACTTGTACGCACTGTAAGTCGTTTTTAAAATTAAATGGGATGCACCTTTGCAAGTGCATCAGCATATATTCATGAGGGTGACATTCCCTTTTTTTAGGAATCAACCTTAGATACTCAAGACTTACTGGCAATGTTAGAAATAAGTAGCTTTTCTTCACACCAAAATCTTGTGTTCTTAAGCATGAGACTTTTCGGTCTTGTTTGTTCAGAACAGGCTCAGCATTTCTTTCCAGCACTAAATTAGCAATTGCCTCAGATTGAGCTCACAAATTAAGATCCTTACCTACAAAAGTAAGTAAGTTTACATCCTGCAATTTACCCTTTTATACAGTTATACCGCTCTCACGTAAATGCTGTATTCCAACAAATATTAAATGGTTTTTATTTTACTCACCTGAACACTAAGATGAATCCATTTCTTCACAAGAATTCTCCCCAGTGTCATTACTTTTATTGGTGGCTGCAAACCATTTACTGTGCGATAATAAAACATGGTCTCTTTCTCAGAGATTGTGAGTTTGAACACAGTCTGCCCATCAATAGCCTTTTCTATCACACACCTTTGGAAATAACCAAGAAAAACAACATAAGGTCAGAGGCACACACATAGACACATTCTTGCCAAGGTGCTACCCTGTAAAGTGATGCTAACCAAAACGTACGAAAAGAAAGATGCTCAGTGACAGTGAAAGTCACAGGATGTACCAAGTGTAAGAGACCTTTAACAAAGACATCTTCTGTCTTAATATGATTTTTTCTTTTTTCATTTGGTGTATGCAAGCAAACTCAGTTCACTGCAGGGTGGTAAATGGGATCCACCTTGTCTCCTGTCTTCAGGGCTCCACAACAGAAACCAGACTGGCTGGCCAGAACCACACAGCTCTTTGCTGAACTTGCCATGCAAACTCTGCAACACAGATGATCCTAAAGGAGGCACCTCACATTTTTCATAGTCTACAAAGCAAATTTAATATAACCACCAAAAATAAAGGAGTACAAACAACACACTCTGGAAATAAGTCTTCCATCTGTCCACTAAGTCTGTCCAGGTAAGGTAGCTATAACACCAGCTTCTCCTGTACTCTTCCTTCAACATCACTTTTGTTTTACCTAAGAGAACCAGGTTAAGATATGCAAGCTACCCAGCCACTTGGTGAGGGCTTTTATGTTGCCCCTCACCAACATCAAATGCAGCATTGGCATAGAAGGAACAAAGAATACCACCCATAGCAATACAAGCTGCATATGTAGCCTCTGGAGTGTTTTTTGCCTATCCAATCACCACATTGTGAAGGGTCCTGAGAAAGCTATGGAGGTGATATGTGCTTACGAAACAGCTCTTTATAAATTTTTTTCTGCTGATGATAGCTTAAGAGTTCTGCATTCCCATTTCAGTGGCTCCAGTAATCCAATCCGCAATACACTGATCTCCATCTACCAAATATTTACAAAAGTGGTATTTAAAAAAAAAAAGCTGATCTTTGATAATGACATTATTTACCATCATTTAAATCCAAGAGAAAAAATAATCTTAACTGTTACCATTGTAGCCTGCTAGAATGTTATCAATAAAACTTCTGCTATCCAAACCTTACTAAAACCATGGTTCTTAATATATTGTCAACTGGTCTTTTCAGTCTTTTGTTTGCTCGTAAACATGCTAGTTTTGCTAGATAATAAACGTGAGGGAAGGCTCCGCTAAGTAGCAAAATATTTAGGAACTGGATTTACCCAGTTCCTGGATAAACAATAATTGGATAATCCATTTTTTGTTTATTTTAGCTATCTAAAACAAACATCCCCACATTGTTTTTATCCCCATAGGTGTCATGACTTTAAGAAGGGAAGTGACCTTGATGTACATCACTTTGAAAACTGAAAGAACAAATGTGATTTGTGGCTCACTAGTGAGACAGAAAAATCAAGGAGCAGAAAACAGAAAAGGGAGGAGAAGGGGCAAGACAAAATCACCAAACCAGTGCTAACGTGAAATAGGCACAAGCATTACTTTTGACTTTGAGCATGATTTTATATTTCAGCCACAATTAGACAAAAACAACTGTTCTCTGAAGTTTCCAACTTCTGGTAACCTACAGTCCCACAGGGAAAATTCCTAGCTACATAATTCTCCATGTGGAGAATTCTCCATGGTGGGGTTGGAGAGAGCATTCAAAGAGAAAAACATTCTAGGGAATCTAACAGGGCTGTACTGATAATCCCTACACAGTAACTGGAGCACTTGGAAATGGGAACATCTGCACAGGTTCAAAAATCAAATACATGGTTATGTTAAGACAAACCCCACTTCCAGTCTAATTCCTAATGTAAAAAGCTTCCAAACAGACACAAAGTAAAAGGATAGGATTTTACTCCTTTAAATGAGTTAAGATACACATCTATGGCCAACTTCACAATCAGGCCATACCCTCTGACCCTTTTCCGTATAAAACGTCCCAGATAATTTGTCTCCTACTGCTACTTCTTCCAGTTAGTCCAGCTCATACTAAATAGGTATAAACTGTTAGTAATGATTACTAATACTTGATAAGCTTCTACTCCTATTCTTACCCTATTCCACTGCAAAGAGTTATCATCATATACAATTTCCTACCTTGTGCCAAGGCTTACTTAGAAGCTACGTGCAGGCTTACTGAAAGCATTTGTATTAAGCGGTGAGTACATGCAGTACAAAAGCAAGCATGAGGAAAGAATAAAATTCGGGGACAAGAGCTCTGCTCACTCATTGCACTTACTGCCTAAAGGGAAACTAGATTTAAAGACCAGAGTACAAATATCATCATTTTCTCACTGTTCTCTTGCTTTTCTTCAAGACTTCCAATATGCAGTGACTTAAAAGCCTACCTCCAAATATCTATACTACACATCTTAGAAGAACATTAGGGCTTTAAATAAATCTCTAACATAACCTGACTTTCTCTTTGTATGAAAGTGTACTCTTTCTCAGATTCACAGTATATGAAATTGAAGAAAAAAAATTCTTGGAGTCTGATTATCCACATCTATTTGCTTCCCCTGAATGCTATAATCTTTAAACGGCCTTTGGATCCTCATACCAGTGTTTCTCACTTCAGTCAGCACAGTAACTTCTTGCAGAAAAATCCTGTTATTCTGTTACATAGCATCATGCCTAATGGAGAAATGTCAGTCTTCACAATGATGCTATGGGATATTTTACAGCAATGTTTCTACCTTCTTTCCTAAGCATTATCCAAGAGTCAGGCCATATAACATTATAACATATGACAAAACACATTATTATGGCATGTCCAAAAGCCATGGGTCTGCTGTACTTGATGTAAGGGCACTTCACAGTAAACAAAATACCTTGTTAAACTTTCAGTTATTCTACTGGTAAAATGAGCAGCTGGTTCTGGCTCATCTTCCTAGTGTTTTCATGCAAAAGACTTTGTTAGAATGAGTCCCAGCTACATGAAGTCCCTCTTCTGTGATAATGGGGTTTAAGAGGTCTCACAAATGACACCTAAGAAGGACAATTCCCCATCAGGGACTGCAAAGTGTAGGGCATCTGGTAAGTTAAACTGCTGCCAACCTGAAGGATCCACTAAACAAATACAATAAAAGGAAAAACGTCTTCATTTGCTGTTAAACTTTTTCTCTATTGCAGGGTGTCTTCTGAGTTGAGCTTTAGCAGCTCTCTGTGTGCAAGCAATGTCACCACAATTGGAGCTCTGTGTTCCCTTTATGAAGAAAGAAAACTTAACATTCTTCTTTCTGTGAGCAGTGAAAAAAGGAATCTGGACAGTGGCATATCAGCCTAACCGCTCAAGTAACTGTTGTCCAACTTCAATGCTCAGAACTGAGCTCTACCATTTTTACATGTTGAGTAGGCAGCTATGTCACAAGGCAGAAGAATGAAGTAATCTGTTACAAAAATTGAATAAAAACATTTAGATTTTAAAGTGATCTATAAAACCCACTGAACAGGAATATGTGCACTGTGAAGTTATTAGCCTCCAATTGCTACTGTGTTAATGTTTTACACTGGTCTATGGATAATCAGACATCAGCAGTGTCTGGTTTCTGCACAGCACTTAATTATTTGAGGCTAAGGACATACATTTCATTTAGGCTCCACACAAGCAAAAGCCTATCCCACTGACAAGAGTTCCACATCTCATCTAATGCATCACAGCAACATCTTGCCTGGAAATTAGCAAGGCCTTTCTGCTTCAAGTTAGGCATATGCTCCACTGGACACATCTGATACACCCTCATGTGTGTGGTCATGAACTCATGGCATAGGACAATGCCAGGAACAGACCTAGCATTCAATTTAAATTCAAACATTACATAGAAGAAAGCTCTCTATACAAGACACTAGGCCAAAGCTCCAGAGATACCTTCATGGATACCTTCAGCTGAGCTGACTGAACTTAAGCTCAAACTAGTCACCTTCTCTCTGTTGATCTCATCTATTTCGCCTCCAAAAACACAAATTCTGTAGCTATATATCATAATTTTGGACATTTCTATTGTTTCTGATCATTTTGACACCCACAGACAACTTAATGTTTCCCAGGAGCATACAAAATACCTAATGAGAACACAGCAGACCAATAGCTTTGTTCTAAGACCATGTTATGGGCACAAGTACAAAAACATTGATGCACTCTGACGGATAAAGACTTCTTGTTTGTTTTTGAAAAGTAAATTTGCACTGGTGGGTTCCAAAAACTTCAGATATTTTTCTCTATCATGAAAGCATCAACAGCACAAACCCCTGACAAGATGTTTTTCTAGCAGTTTTTAGAGAGAGCAATGTAAACTAGCATTATTTAATAAACAACACATGTTATGTGTCAATAGTTCCTACTGAACCTAACTGGACTATCATCTGAGCCAACATCACTGAAACTGAACCTACTTGTCTTGACATTAGTAAAGACCCCAACCTAAATACAGCCTTAAAATGTCACAGTTTCTCACTGTACCTTTTTAAAAATTTAAATAGCTTGTTAATAATGACCATGACTACAATGATCAATTTTTTTAAGAGCACCGGGAAAGTAAACACCTTCAATACTACTTACATTACACCTTCTTGCTCAGGTTTCAACCATACAGTTAACGTAAATGAAGCTGCAAGCTTTGGAGAACGGGGCGTAGAGAAGCAATCCTTGTGATTATGAAAAATAAAACTGGAAGCATTGCTGAAGGACCCTGGATGCAAGTCCCTTTTGTCCTCTGTGATACAGGTACCAAGGCCTTCCACAAGAAGCAGTTTGTAGGAAGAAGGCGATGACCTGTATGGACATTCCTGAACACAAAACCTCTGGGTGCAGGACATAATACTTTCAACACCTACTGTGCTATGACAAAAAGTACTTCGGTCTGGCAGCCCACAAGTGGCTTCAGTTGGCACAACTGACACATTCTTGAAAGCTCCCACATTTTCCAGCCTAGGGAAATGTCCCTGACTGCTGACCAACACAAAGGAGTCATAATAAGTTAAGATTAATGTTTCAATAGCATGAAACAAGAAACGACACCTCAAGGAAAGAGCCCAGCAATTCATGTTTACAAAAAAGCTCCTCCTGATTAAAGCATCTGTAAATAAATAATGATGTCCATGTCAGTAGCAATGTCCTCAGGTGGTACTCAAGGGTTTTTGTAGCCTTTCATCTTCAAAACCCTCACGCAACAGTGCATCACAGGGGACATCTATGTCTTCTGGCCAGCAAAACACACGTGGGTGACAGTCGGTATCTGCAAACCACAGGAAAACAGACTCAGTCCATGGGAGGAACAAGCACTTTGGCACCAACCGAAGAGCCACACTAGGGATCTTAAGGGTTGGAATTCTTCCTCCAAATTTCATCCAGCAGGCCCGTCGCTAGCTACAGCCAACGTATCTAAGGAAGGACAACAGGACCAGGCTGGCACCAGCGGATTTAATCCAGATCTGTCAGCGTCACACGAGACTGACGCATACAAAGCGAACCGGGGCAAACTCGACGTCCAAACATCTTTCCCGAGGGTTTCAAATTAATTGGTGGGATCTCACTCTTCCAACCCCCGGCGCTTACCTCGGCTTCGCACCGCTCTGCGCAAAGCTCGGGCAGGGTGTCCCAAGCCCCTGAGCCGGCTCTCAGCGCTCCCTCGGTGCCTCGCCCACCGCCCACCTCTGGCCACTCCGCTCAGCGCCCGGCAAAGCCGATTATCGTCGCCTGCCCCATCTGTCCCGGGCGTCTCCAACAGCGACCTGCTGTGACAGGGACACCTGGCAGCGGGGCAGAGAGCGAACCAAGCGATGGCAGCTCGTAAAGCGGTGGATTTACCGTCATTCGCTGCAGCCGGGACGCGGGGCGGAGCGGCGCGCTGTGCCCGCTGGTGCCCGGCGTGTCCCCTGCCAGCAGCGCCCGAAGTCGCCCGGCAACGCCGCGGCCTCTCCCCGCCCCTGCGGGCCGGGATTACGCGGTTTAAAGCGGCAGCGCGGAGCTGTCTCCACCCTCTTTCCTCCAATAGTTTTACGCCCAATTTTAAGGGTCAGACTTTGGGTAAAGAACGAATTAATCCCTTCTCCGCACTAACACTAGAACGGGAATTTAAAGTCCCAGAGTTGGGTTTAAGGGCCTGAGAACTTCCATAGGAACGCGCTTTCCACAGGAGAAAAAAAAAGAAAAGAAAAAAGCCAACAAAATAAAATTAGAAAAAAAGAAATTCTCAGGAGTTTGTGACATTTCCACACAATCCTCATTCCTCTCTTTTGTACAGGTACGCAAAGCAAGCACAAACAAGCTGCGAAGTTGTCATCAGTGAGTTGATCGTGAGCTCCATGCGTTGTTTGTAAGTGTTTCCGACCAGAGAAGCACCAATTAATCCATCCCCTGCGGATATCTAAGGCTTCTACAGATTTTATCTTTGTTACGGAAGTTGCACGAACTGCAACCTGGCTGGTATCTTTCCTAACAATTCTCTTGAAATAGCCTCCAGTAACTTGTCACCTTAGCACGTTTGGACTTTCACTAGCTATGCAGCAGCGACAGAGCTCTTTGGCAATATATACAACTGCTAACGAACCATCCTCTCTCGTAGCTCTTAATGCATTTTAACAAGCCCTTCATCCTGCATCAAACAAGCTCCCTGACTGTTCCTGGAACATCTCTGTTTTAATACAGATCTTTTTTCCTAAGGTCATAAAAGATAAACAGTCATTCCTGCTAAAGTGTTATATGTTACTTGGCTGTGTTTTCATGTTCTAGTAGTCATTCAACATCATAGATCTGTTGTCAAAATTGCCTTCCCAAAAGTATTCAAATGTAAAGAACTTTGTTTACCACAGAAGTGATGGGGGAAGACATCCATCTGAGGCATGGAGCAACACCTCAGTGCATAAACCACGTACAGATTAATACAGTTAAACCACAGGCTACCGCAGTACTATCAGTCGTACTACATTAAGAGCATTTGCACAACAAAAACAAACCAGTCTTACAAAACACAGAGGACAGAAAACAAGAACAAAATCCCAGCCATTAACTACTGTCTCAGGACATCAAGCAAGATAGGAACAGCTACAAGTCAGGAAGCAAGGTGTTCCACCTCTTCTTAGCAATCAGCAATATCCACTCCAAGAATCCTTGCAGGTCTGTCAGGCACCTGAAAGGAAATTCAGAGCACATTAATCACAAAAAGTGCTTTGTGTTATAATCTGCCTCCAGGTAGCTCCCAAGTGCATCTTTTACAGCTAGTGTTCAGTTTGGTGAGATGGCCCTAACCCATGTAACATCCTTTATTCCATAGAAAACCAGCCCAGCCGATATCATAAGTTTTCTCTTTACATATTTCATCCAAATACACAAGGTCAAAGACTGCTGCATTTTTGCCAAGGCCATCATTGTTCATAAGGAGTCAAATGAATAAACTGCCTGCAGGAGGATGTTAGATGAGAAGGCATCCAAGGGCCTTTGCAGTAAGGAACAGACATGCAATATGAACTGTACCACAAACAAAAAACCTGAGCGTGGTTTTGCAGGAAATATTATGAACTCTCTGCAGAGGAGTGTCTTGAATGCTATACGTTTATTTACTATATGTGTGTTTCATATATAATATATGAAAACAGAATCCTACCAAGCAAGAAAGCATGTTGGTATTGGTCAGAGAGTTATTATGAAGAACTCATTTCACCCATTTGATAAAAACAGAATTGTGACAGATGGAAAATTATGTCATTTGAATGGTAAAACCATTTCCAAACTTTAAGATACTCATCAGTTTTGCCTTGTCTTTTATTTATAAAGACTTCTGAAAAACTGAGTAACTTTGCACTGTGTTGAAACCTATTTTTATCATGTTCTCCAAAGACCTTACACCACTATTAATTTGTATTTGTGCAGCACTGGTGGATCCCATGCTTCTATTTTTCCTATTGTGTGAAGTGACCTATGTAGACTAACCAGCACAGCATGACTTTCAAAGATTAGGCTCAAGTGTACAATTCAAAATTCACTTTCAGTGAATATTCATAAAGACTTGCTTTTATGAGTACTTATTTTCTTCATAAAACTACACCATTTGAATATTTGCAGAAAATTAGCATGAGAGATCCATTTGCATAGCCAAGTCAATATTTATTTCAGATTTAAACGTCTAGCAAAATTATTTTTTTCCAATATTTTGCAAGTAATAATAAAACTACAATGCAAGTACATTTTAATAGCTGGAGGAGAGTTGATCAGGATGACCCAGAAATAATTAACAACTTCTGTTTTAAAAGGGAGGAAATTCTGTGTAAGCCAGAGAAATAAATATCAGAGTAAAATTTTCTGAAAGCACGGGAGGAGGCAGCAAGTATTTTATAGAGCTGTTAAGAGCTTTTTAACAGCTTTAGAAGTACAGTACATCACATCGCTCATTTTAGCACCAAAAACTTTCTTGTTACTAGAAAGGCAGAAATGAAAGTCCCTTTAAGGCACCAAGTTTTACAGGTTTCATTCACTTGAAAATACTGAGCTAATTATGCATCTCCACATAGCAAATCCAGTGAAAGGAGACTTCTGCAAGGATTTCTGTATGCATTTTTTCTTTTGCATGACCATGACAGGCTGCAATAGCTGCCTGTCCAAGCACGAATAGAAGTCCTTCACAGCAGACTAACTGGACTGACCTTTTGCTCTCCAACCCGTACCCCCCCCCCCCCCCCCATGTCTTATGTCCTCCACACCTTTCCCCCATTCCAGTCCATCACATGCTTTCCTGACCGTTCCCAGCACAGGATACATCCAAGTAGCACACTCTCAAATTCCTGCCCCTATTCATTTTCCCTCAGACCTTCTCCTTTAATCTCTTATTTCGTAGCTGCTTAATCTATAGCTGCTGTAACAGGCAGCTTCTTTCTTCCTCTTCTGCTTCTGCTCTATCATCATTAAGCAACAAACATCCTGCCTGCTCTGCCTTGAGCATTCAAGCTGATCCTACCTTTCTTGCCCCAAACATTCTTTCAGCAAACCATTATTCCACATCTCCTTCCAAATTTTCATTCTACCCCAAAGGAGGATACTCCATCTTTGAAACCGCCTACTCTGATTTCAGTTACAGGCAGTATATCTTCAGATAACAGCAGAAGAGATGTGTTTTGACTTAACACAAACACTCTGACAAAGTGGAAAGTTTCTTTAAAATTTGTCCAAGTTTCACATAATGGGATTATTTTGCTCAAAGCAGATTAACTGGGTATTCAGTTGAGAGCTGCATCATAAAACAGCATAATTGTTTCCTCAAATAAATGTTTGACTTCTTTTTCTTCTGAAAATTCCTGGTTTGCAGTTCTCAAAATACACCTATCATTATCAGTGTTTTTCCCAAAGCCTTCTGCATTCATGTTCTTCTCCTTCAGCTTCTAGATACACTTATACTTCACAACCCCTCCTGTTGCTTCTTAACCAACCTTCAATCAGCATCAGGCCCCTCAAAATAGCACCTTCTGCACTCACAATATTTATTTTCCACCAATTTCTTCTTCTTGCAACATATCCCTCTCCTTCACAGCACACAGTCCTCATGAATTCTCCCAACCTTTATTTTTCCCTCCCTTTCTGCTTAGCTTCCCTTCACCCTGAAAGCTTCCACCTTGAACTTGCCTCAGTCCAAAATTTGTTGTATGTTCTTTCTTCTTCTGAAGGGCTCTGTCTTCTATGCATTCTGAGAAAGAAACCCATAGGAAGAACTCCAGAGCCATAAAAAAACCTCTGTGCTTTGTCTAGCTGTTGGGATAACAGAGCCAGTAATGGTCAGGTAGGACTTTCACCACCTCCAGAAAGAGTCACTCTGTCCTTTCCTGAATAGGACACACTCAAGGTCTTCCTGTGTCAAAAGGAGCAATTATACCCTTCCTGCAGCACCAATTTAGTCCATGATGGGTAACAAAAGAGAGAGGAGGAGCTGCTTCCGTCTCCCTGTTTGCTCTCCTCCAAGCTAGGTCCAGTTTGCACTCCCAGCACTGAAGGGACATGGCTGCCTTGGGAACACAGAGCAGTTCACTTCAGGTCTCTCCACTTCATGCTGATGTGGAACAATAACTTTACTACTCCACTCCAGAGTTCCTCTGTGTGGCATCTCTCAAACGCACACCATGCCAAGAGAAGCCACATGCTTTTCTTTAAATTAGTGATTCCCCTGCTCCTGGCGCCTCTTTTCTTCAAGAATCATTAAAAAATGAATGTTGCATTTGAAGAGACAGTGGCCTCCCTTGAGCCACTGTCTTAAGCTCTTATGCTTCCAACTGTAAGTTAAACACATTAGCATTATTCATCATCTAAATTTTGAGCTGTTCATTATTCCCAGTTATCTTCAGCAGGTATTAGACTGGCTGTATCTGCATGCACATCTTTGCATAAAGTCCTTTCTTTCTCATTGCTCTCTGCAGTAGAATCTGGGGAACTGTAGAATTTGTGGGTTTCTACACAATTGTAGGTTGAGCAAAGTTTTGTTTAAATAAATATAACATCCTTCTTGTAATAAAATGTGGGTGCTAGATTATGGGAGATTCACCAAAGAAGAATCATAAGTCAGAAAAATCCAAAGTCTCATCAGAGCTCAGAAACAAGAAGCTGTGCCTGTCTGTGTCTTAGTCTCCTTATTACAAAGAAAGCAGCTTACTTTAGCAAAGCACTGTGAGATGTGCAGAAGGAAGAAAATATGAAAGAATTACCAAATGCAGGAAAAGTTCTGAGCATAACAGTCAAATGTCAAAACTAACCCTTTTTCTGAAGTTCAAGAAAGTGCTTGACATTAGCAGTAAATCGTGCTTCAGCTACTAAGAGAAAGATCTACTATTAAAAGCCCCAAAATTGAAGTGTTGTGATGGCCAAATGCTCCAACAGCAAATGTCCTGATAGAGGACAGTCATTAATCAAGACTCCATGGCAAAGGAAAATTGATAGTAGGACCTCACATCTTTATGAATCTTGCATGTATGATTAGTTAAAATAGAAACTGGGCCAATAACATGAAAATAATAGGAACAGCAGGTAATCATGGATTTGCATCTCTACTGTTGAAAAAGTTTTAAAAGTAAAAGACTAGAAAGTCCTTCAAAGTGCTGGGCAAAAGCACAGGAGTCTGAGGAGCTTCCACAGTAAGAGAAGTGATTGTAGAGGAAACAATCCTTTTGTTTTTCTCCACAAAACCTCCCATTGGACCAGCTCTTTCAGGAAAGTTTGATTTAACCACATTCTAGTTTAGTGAATGTAAATCTAGAAAACAGGATAAGCAATTCCAGTGGGAGGTAAAGACATGGAGTAGGAAGTACATAAAGATAATCACAGAGAAAGATTGCTGCTAGAGGATGCAGCAGAACCAATCTAACAGCTGACTGCTGCCCAAATGGGCAGCCCCTCTCCACCCAGAGGATTTAGCAGATTGAATACACTCACTGAGGAGTGAAGTCAGTGCCAAAACTGGATGCAAGAGTATTGGCAAGAAGATCACCCCTTCTAAACACAGCAAGCTTTTAGATGGACTCAGTCTGCGGTGAGGAAGAATGTCTCGATTTGTGTATTAAATAATTCCTTAAAGTCTCCTTCCAAGGCCAACAACAGTAGCAAGAGTTGAACCAGTTATGTACACATAGGTGCGGCTACCTTGGACATAAAGCTTCTTGGTATCTTTCTCCTTCCCAGGAACTTTAGAGTCCCCGGAGAACTCAAAAAATCTCCTAGGTAAGTGAAAGAGGGATATCCACGTTTCCATCAGTTATACTTTGATGGAAAAGTCATCAGAATTCAGTTGTGATACATCCCCCTTGGCTGTTCTCAGCCCAACTCTAATTACACATGTAACTCCTTGATAAGACAGTACATGATGCCCAGGATATTAGCAGATACATCAAAAATCAGAGGAAGAAGGACAGTATATGAATAACAGAAATAAGACATTGCTAGACAAAACCATAGGAAAATGTGTTCCATTTGTTTTGTGAAAGGCAGAAGCACTTTATACCATTATCATTGCATTTTCATGACCATCCTAATGAATATGCACAAATGTCAGTGCAATTTTCATTAGGAGTATGCAAAAAATGCAAACAATTCAGTGTGACAATAGTCCAATTGACTCCTCTTTGAAATCTCTGAGGAAAGGTAAATCCTAATATCCCAGTTTCCCTAAAGGAAGAGAAATAAACTGCATGAGCTTCAACATTCTCATGTTGATATAGCTGAAGACTGGGGAATGTGCTGCTACAGCTTTATCAATATTGCTAAAACAATGCAGCCTGTGCATATAGAAAAGGTTTAAATAGCAGGCAATAATCCCCTTGCACTTTGCACATAATTTATAGTAAATATGATATATGCATATATTTTTAATCAAGCTCATTTGCTTAATACATATTTTATAAATCTCATAATTAAGAGATTTTTCTTGCAGAGTTGATCTTGGAGCAATGAAAAACCATCAAGCTCAAGTGAGAGGTACTAAATAGCTAGAGGTTCCTGTAGCCTCAGCTCCACATCCATAGTCTTAGACAGGGACTGGACAGAGGAGTCGCATCCCGTTAGGATACACTGCAAAGGAGAGTGACAGCTGCATTCACAGGAAAAGCCTCAAGACCAATGAGGACACATAACTTGGCTTGGGCCCAAGCAACAGTGCTGAGGTTTAAATCCACTCATTCAAGGACACCTTGACTAAAAATCACACAAACATCTATATTTATGCCTTTCAGTGTTTGGATGTTTGGGATAAAGAGAAGTAATTACCATCATCTTCCACACACTTCATGTTAATTTATTGTATAAATTTTACCCAGTAACACTAAAGATATCAGCATTCCATCAGCATAACCTGAGCACAACAGAGAGTAAGTGAGCAAGTGGCCTCATGTTACAGTCCAGTTTTCAGGAGCAAGATAACAATGAATCATATTGTCTGAATATTTAAAAGGCGCCGTTTACTTCCCAGTCACCACAACAGATCCCAGAAGTCCTTCAAATACACAATGCTTTCATTGAAAGTAATTTCTAGAAGAATACCATTATTTTTCAGTTAATCTTTACCAATTATCCAGATAGTTGTCTACCAAAAAACCCAGAAACATTCTTTGTAATCTTTAAAACTTACTAAAAATTATTTCAGGCTTAAAATTATTTTATTTTTGACACCTACTCAGTTATATCCACAGCATGTTCCTATAGCAGGAAAAATCAACCAGCATTTGAAAGTTTCAAGCATAAGGGACTGTCTAGAAGAAAGAAAAGCCTCCTGCTGTGGTAGTTGACTCTAGAAATAAATCCGTTATGAATGACAAATGATTGTGATATTCCTTCTCAGTCCCAGTTAATTAGAGATAATAGATTCCTCAAAGAGTAGAATTCAATATTCTGTGAACTTTTTTGGATATGTTTCAGCTTAAAAGCTTGTTCAGAGATCTGTCCCAGCTGTAGCTCTGATCTTGCCAGCCATCCTACAAGGACTCAACTTTGATCTTCTGTGGAGGCTTATCATCTTTTCAGGAGAGCTTTGATGGCATTAGGGTTTGCATGAAGAGTTGACAGTAAGTGGTTCATTTACCTTTGGCAGTTGGTTATTTGTGGATAGAGAGCAGGTCACCTATAAAGCACAATTTCTATTCAGCTGGGATTTTTTTCACTTTAAATAAAAAGAAGAGAGCCAAGTGATTTCAGCACAGACACTAGTTCCCATGTTTTTCTTGCAACTAAAATCTGTCTACTTAAGCAAAATGCTTTAAAAGTGTCTAATGCCATCGAGTTTTTTGCTGCCTCTTCTTGGGTTCTATGCACAATTTCCAATTTGATTCTGCCTAAAATCAGGGTAGAAAGCAACTTGATCTTTTCTTCTTTTCCGGTGAAAATTTTAAAACCCATGTTTTGGAACTATGAAAAAGATTGCTATTTACTCATATTGGTGAGAGTATTGATAACTACTATAACTTTTTGGAGAAACTGGGACCTCACACTGTCATGATGATCAGGAGCATTAGATTGTTCTTCTAACTGTAATTGCTCTCTACTGTACAACAACCACCTCATCTGTCGATATATATGGCAAATGTGCTTTGAAATCACATTTCTCTGTCATGAAACATGTCAATGAAAGATGCTGCAGAGGTTACAGAAGTTGTCCTGTCAATTCATTCTAATTTAGTATATTAAAAGAAAATTCATAGCTAAGATTAATCCTTCTCAGTTAATTTTACACAATAAGACATTGTTCACTCGGATATCCAAAAAAACGGAGCTGGAGGCTCACAAGTGAGTATTACAGGAGTGTGACCCATCTTTCAGCCTTATATAAGTAACCTGACTGAAATCTGTAAGAAAACTTAGCCAGTGCACTGGAGGACATAGAATTGAAAAGAATATCTGCAGCATTTCTAAAGAAAGTTTTGTTTGGAATTTACTGTCAGGGAAGATCTGGTTGAACTCGGAGTAGTTGTACAACAGAAGGGGAATCTGGAGGCCCCTCAAGCCTTTCAGGTATTTGGAGATAGCACAGACTCAGAACCTCTAGTGTGGCTTAGAAAACAGCTCAAGTTACCCAAGCTTCAGTCTTGTTTCTCTGTTGTTTTCTCTCATTTCAACTACTGAAATGTTCAAAATAAAATTATGGGTATCGTCTGGAAGATTTATTCTTTCTCTTTTGGTGGATTCTCAGGTTAGTATGACTCAAGCCCTAAGAGCAGAAGTGATCAGATAACAAAGACCACAGTCAGCTGCTGACACAACTTCCAGCTTTTTTTCCTGCTCAAAACGGAGGGAACTTTCCACCTACCATGTGCTGACTTAATGGAGACATTGAGCCTCTTGGGATATTTTAAGTGGGGTTTTTGAAATTGTTCTCATCTTCCTTGCTTCTAAGATACTGCAGTGATACTTTACCCTTTATAAAGATTATACTCAGTTTTTGGGACAACTGGTAGAAGGTGGCAAGAAAAATACAAACTGCAGTTTTCCAAGGCTTTACTTCCAGGAAAAGAAATCAATCACAAGTAAGACCAGAAATTAATAAGAAGAGGGACAAAAATCTGTAATTTTAAATGTATTTATGCTCCATACTGTTAAAGTGGAACCTTTTTCCATAAAGCAAATTCATCATCTTTCTGGAGTGGTGTTTGCTCCCCAAAACCCAGGTGTTGTCATACACATCTTTCACTATCAGGCTTGGCTTCTTCCCTTTGCCAGCACTCCTTTGTACCCAAATGAGATGAAATCTCCTTGTATGCAAACAGAATAAAAAGGGAGCCAACAAGACACATTGTCTTGTTTATTCCCTGCTCCATTCCCCACTCCCAGTCTTTTTATTTTGAGCATTTTCTGCAAAGAGTTTTGTGTGTAAAGTGCCTGCTAGTGTTCAGCATTCATGACCAATATGTCAGTCTCTTATAATCAGGAACTGGGATACTTCTCCCTGCCATGCAGAGCTCCCCAGGGTGTCCTCTCATACATCAGGGAAGCCTGAGCTAAACCACCAACGGCAAACACAAAAAAAGAGAACTGAAATAACACGAGGAGCAGGGACTTGAGGGTGTTTGTTTCACAAGAAGCTATGAAACCAAATACTCCTGGCTATAAAAAGCATATGCGAAACACTGTTAGTCCTGTAAGTAGGACACATTTTTACAGATTTAAATAAAACACTGAGCATCACTAAAACCATACAGAACCTGTTTGATATGTTAGTCCACAATGACGGCTGGACAGCAGCAACACAGAACTTCAAAGATGCAGAAAATACTCCTCTTGGAGCTGTCAGACTGAACACTCTGAACACCAGCTTTCTGTTACAGAAACTGTCCTGCTTGTCACCCCCCAGCCCCCTGTGGAAATATCTAGGCCTTATGTGACTCTATTGCACATGATTATAGAACTAAAATATTAATGAGTAGGTTGCTGACATGCTTTAGCCTGAACATGAAGGACTGATCTCTAAGTCAGTCTCAAAGTCAGTTCAGGTTTTCACTTCTCTTTAGGAAGACAATAAGGGAAACAAATTCTGTGAGGAGTAGATTTGTTCAGTGGAAATTACTTTATCTGGAGACAGTGTAAGTCTCCTTCCTGACATATCTTGAGTCAAGTTTCCTTAAGACAAGCACCATGCCTTGTTGTTATCAAGTCAAGCTAGATCAAGTTGAACCAGGAGAAAAGGAACTATGTATTTTCCATCTCCTAGTATTATATTCCCTAAATATACACGAGACTGAAGGACTCTCACACATTCCTTTTCTACTTCAGTCTTGCTTCAAATATTAAGCAACCCGATACATATCATAACCCTAATTCATGATGAGAGAACATTAAGCTTTAACTAAGCAATTGCAGGTAAAATAAGGTTATAGGACTTTTAAATAAGTGATGAATAGGTTTCCATGCCTTTTGTACTGAGTGCAGATAGAGAGGCTTTTCTAAAGGGTAATTTTGCCTGCTTAAATTAAGTTCCTTAGGAGAATAGTTGAGTGGAAAAGCCACTGCTTCTGGTCCTGACCAATTCTCCAATTCATGGTTTCCCTATATGAATGCTCCTATGTCAGAGGTGTATCTTACTTACATAAAAGAAATGTTCCAAAACCTTATGGCTGAATAAGATTTCCAGGTTTTCTGAAAAAAGTTTAAAATTCTCCCGTACATTTAGTATTTATTAGAGTAATATATGTTTAAAGTTTTCGGCCAACTATCCCAGATCAAAATAGGAAGCAGCTCATTTATGTCAATGCTGAAGTAGTACTTAGCTACATTTAACATTTTTGGTTCTATAGTTGAGAAATCTGTTTTAAAAGTTGTTAATGTCCATAACTGGAGACAATTAATTTTGACAAATAACAGGCTGTCTCTTCAACTAACATGAAGACAAGATAATATTGCTGTTTTCACCACATTGTGCAAATCATATCCCTTGGCTTTGAAAATTTCAACCAACTCAAAGCACAGCTGAAGATATAGCCCACAATTTAAATTCACTGAAAAACATTTAAGCCTTCAAACTTAATATTTGCTTGTGTTCATGCTATAAAGCTCAATGACTATAATAGTCATGGAAAATTAACGCTGAAGGGGCACAGACTAATTTAGAATGAATTTGTTTTAAACATGGATGAAGACAATTCATTTGCCTGATTGCCTAGAGAAATGAAGTTTTGGATGCTGAAATTGAGTCCAGCTGTTGAGAGAACAGGAAACTCATAAAAACCTGGAAGACAAAAGTCAGCAACAAGGAGGAAAACTGTCCAGTTTTGATAGAGAGAAAAAAAAATATCGAGAAATCAGAGTCTGGATGTGGATTAAACCACAAACTCTTCAGAACTGTAAATGGAGGCATTTTCAGCATAAGGAATGACTACATTATTTTTTTTAAACCTAGTTTATGCTTCTGCTTTGTAACCACTTGGGAATCTTTCAAATAGATTATCACAAAATATTTTCTGAGTAAAGTATATTCTTTCTGCTATGTTTTTAACTTGCTTTTCGTGCCAGACCTACTCTGTTGCTCTGTGGTCACCTGTCCGTCAGAAGGAGACTGAGTCTCTGCATCCACATGAGGAGGGTGCCATGGGATGCTGGTCATGCCATCACTTCTGTTCTAGGACTCTACCACACATAGATGGGTTCAGATCTCTGTCAGATCTTAGACACTGGAGTCAACTGGGCAGTTACCGTCAGCATTAGGGTCTGACTGAGGAGCTCACCCTTTCCTTTTACGGTTTTGCAGTCTGTATTTACACAAAACACATCAAATAAACTTTGGTCATTGTAAGCTGTTAATTACACCTCCCTGAAGACAAGGTTGCAGAAGGTGAAAAAGGTTAGCAAGGGAGTAACAGCTCACACATCAGAAACTTGGCATTTGAAAACCCCCAAATATCCCAGAGCTTTTAAAACAAAAGGAGATACAAGGTGCACTGTGCCTTCAGCAGGTCCTATGCCAGTTTGGGTATAAAATACACATTTTAAGGTCTGTTTTTCCCAAAACAGAATGCTTGCAAGAGACTACTGCTTTCAGATGGGTGCTCAAGTCAATTAACATTTTGGTGGATACCTCTTTGAAAGAATGCAAAGTCCAGAATCATGAAGCAGTTGCTTTACACTGAGACATTCTCATAGCAAAAACAATTTGGCTACAGTTACTGGAGAAAACACTTGATGCTTTTGTTTGCGAGCCAGCCTGAGAACACAAGACCTGCCTGATGTATGAAACAGTCACAGAATCACAGAATGTTAGGGATTGGAAGGGACCTTGAAAGATCATCTGCTTCAATCCCCATGCCAGAGCAGGATCCCCCAGATCAAGTCATCAGGAATATGTCCAGGCGGGTTTCAAATGCCTCCAGAGAAGGAGACTGACTCCACAACCCCCCCGGGGAAGCTTGTTCTAGTGCTCTGTCACCCTCACTGTTAAATCCTTCACAATGACTTAAGGAATAAACGAACACAATAAAACTATGTGGAGGGTAATGCAGTTACCAGATGGGAGACTTAGAGAAATGTCTGCAGTTCGCACATGAGGAAATCTGAAGGCCAATATGTGCAGACATTATGGCAGATAAGGTAGTGGAAAGTAATCCTCACAATGAGATAATATAGCTTTTTCATATAATTACGATATTTTAAAAATGTAGTAACTTCATTTGAAATATCGACATCCAGTAAGCATAAGCTATAACAGTAATAGGCTGAGTAAGAGAATAAATAGTTTTATCCTATTTAATCATAAATTTGGCTTAATGACCTTGATCTGATTATATGAGCAGCCCAAGCAACAATATTAAATAAATAAATACAATATTAAAAGATTGTTAGCAGATAAGCTGCTTGGAAATTTCCAAATTAAATGTATTTGAGGGGGAGGGAGTTCTGTCATTTATCAGTCTATACATTTTCAAAATTAAGATGACTGCACAGGTGCTGCAGCTGAGCCCCAAGCCTGTTGCTATGAAAAACCTCTCCCTGGCATCCCAGTGAGAACCAAAGGATTTTTCAGGAGAGATACTGGTTTGGCCCTTAGTCTATAAAAACCTCATATGTATTCTCTTCCTTTTGCTGCATACAAATAGTAGTTATGAGTAGCTTTTCGATGTGCTTAGCCTTAAGAATGAAGTTGTGCTCTTAAGTCTGTAGAACACATGGGGAACAAGTTTCCATTTGCAGGTGGACTCTGCACTAGGTCACACAATTTGTTCCACCTTGCCTGAACAGTCTCATACACATTTTCTCAGCAGTACTACCAGTATGGAATAATTCATAGTTCTTACCTTCCACCATAGATTTTGCTCCTCTTTACTTTTATTTTTACCTTTTTCTTAACTTTTTGTGCAGCCAAACTTTGAACTTCATTTGAGAACACATTCACTTAAATTAAACAAATTTGGCAAAGAAAATTCACTTTGATTTTTTATTTTTTTTGGTTTTTTGAGATTTTTTTTTTAAGGAAGATCAGTTTCCTAGTGTTGTTTGCAGCACTCTCACAGAAGTTCTGCTGACATACCAGAGGAGGCAGAAGATTTAAATCACTATTTCTGCCAAAGACAGACCTTCACCATAAGTCAAGGTGCCTGCTAACTTTCTAAACAGGCTTGATTAGTAAAGCAAAAATATATTATACAGAATTTCTCAAATGCAGGAGTTATCCCAGAATGTCACTGGCTGTATGATCAGGACAGATAATGTTTTATCCTGGCTTATGGATATATTTGCATCTAGAGATCAAAATGAGAATTTTATCCCATTGGCAAGTAAAGAATCCTTTTTTTAATGGGAAAAGAAAGTCACAACATGGAGTGTTTCTTTGTGAAAGACTTATGGACCTATATATCTCTGATACAGCAGAAAAAAAGTAAAATAGCGAGGGCAAATAAGTGAGCCTTAATATGGGTTAAAACAATAGTTTTGTGACTGACATTTTATCCTTGCAAGTTTCCCAAGTCTAAAATGCTCTATAGGTGAGTCCTTTACCTTGAGATTTTATCTGGTCTATTGAACTTAAATTTCCTCCCTTGCAAGGCTGACTACTCAGGCCAACCAGAGAAAGTGACAGCTTTCTTCACTGGCCTGAGATCCTTCCTCTAAAACAGCACCACTGAGCACTGCTGAGGGGTACCTGCTGGCTGAGCTGGGCTGGGTACACTCAAGAGCAGCTCTTCTAGTATAAATTATCATCATACCTACAACACATCCTCAGTGCAACACTCACCCTACCCTGCACCCTAAAAGGAGTCAATTGAGGTTCATAATTGTGTAGATAAATACGTTATTTAAAACCAAAACCAAACGTAAGTCCAGAGAACAGGGTACCTGATAGATGCCTGGTATTTTGCTAAGGAATTTTTGCATTAATTGTAGTAATGTCTAGTGAAACTGTATTTAAAAGTTAACCTACACACATGTCTCAAAACAAATTATGCTTGCACTAAGAACCAGAAAACATTACGTACTTCATTATGCATTTAATCTTGAAATACACCTTAAGACACAATGTATTTTTGTTTCAATATTCAGAGAACAAATAAATTTTACATTTCTATAGAACTACATTCCCCTAACTGTCTTTCCTCATCACCAATATGGTGATAGAAGTTTCCCTTTCTATATTACTAAGTCACACTGCCTGCACCTTCAGCTTCCTTCCTTGACTTTAATGAAAGCTGCCCTGAAACTTCTTGTGCACCAATTGCCAATCAAAAAGCCAAAGATAGCAACACTGATCTTCAAGAGTTCTGCTGGAGAAGACTCCAATTTGAGTTTCTCCATCTTAATGTCACCTTTCACCAAACAGTTCAGAACTGAATACTTTCAAGGATTTTATTCGTCTTTCCTTCCCCTGCCAACTCAGAGTGGAATATGACAGTGAGTAATAGAAGAATAGGTCAAAATTTCTATAGCCTAATCCTTATAGTTTATGAGAGGATAGTTTCTTCCCTCCACAAACTGGAAGGACAGCTGCTGAATGCTTTCCAGCTGTCTATGCAGCCTACTGAATGCATTTGTTTGGGAAAATATAAATGACAAATTGACTTTTAGATTAATGGCTACCATATTGGTAATGTGCAAATCACTTTTAACAGCCACTATTAACTTGGTAAAGAGAAGCTTGCTAACTGCTCTTTAATTAAGTACACTTAATGACCTTAAGGGGATTAGTAGTCTTGTCTGATAATCAATAAGCATGGCAAGATTGCTACCCCATAGACAGGGTCTGAAGAACAAAATTAATCTGTGCAGATTAGTTCTACCTAGTTTGTTTGCTAAGATTGTTTCAAAATTACTTCAGTTTAATATATTTATAAAAACATGGAAAGAGATGATTTGTATAAGACTCTCACTTACTAGCCAGGGTTTAAAAAGGCAAATGTGTTTGTCAAGAAAATCCTGTTTTCTGAGCAGGAACTGGTTTAGAAGGGAAAAAAATATATACATCCATGTTGCAGTCTCCAGAGAAGGGTGGAAGCTGAAGGAAAGGGCACCATGAAACACCTAGAGTGAAACACTGCCCCCACCAAATTATTCCCAACACAGACAGAATTCCTGCCTGCCACATGAGATTCCCTTCTTCCTGGCACTTGGGATCCAACCATTACATCAGCTAGAAATACCTGTGGGAGCGCCTGATCTTAGTGTCTTTATTGTCACTATGTCCCCTGTTTGGTAGTTTTCAGATTTAATGCAACTGACTTTCTGTGATAGCTGGACTACCTCTGCCCAACCAAAACCACACAACTACCCTGTCTTGCCTTCCTCAGCTCCTTGGAGATAACAAATTATCTTCTCTCTCCTCTTCCCCTCTTCACTGCACTGCCATCCCTCTTTTGCCCCCTACAAAATCATTACAATTCAGGGTTCAGCAATAGCAGTTCTACCCAACTTAAGGCTATTTTTCTCTCCCTTTTCAGCAGCTCACCTTTATGCAGCCAGAATTCTCCATCACAAAAATGGTGTGGAGAGCTTAACAGCACTAGGAACATCCACCCTTGCTACCTCCAGCAAACCCTTGATACTGTCTTTCAGGCACCACAAATAGATACTTAGAGTTTTATAAGAATTCATATGACAATGTAGGACAAATAATCAGTTATGCTCAGGAGTAGTTCTTCCATTCTCCCTGAAAGTAAAGCCCCTCCCTACCTCTTTCAGCTCAAGGGTCGTTCCAGAAGTAAATCAAGAGGCTTAATTGCAAAAGAGAAGCATCTGTAAGACATGTATATGGTGTATTGACAGACTACCAGAGCCATAAGGATATTAAAATTGATTTCCAACAAGCTGAGGCCTTCTGCTTTCTAATCCTATGTCACACAAATATGTATATAAAAGCAACTTCCCAAACATGGGTAATTAGCCTCCAGAAATAGCTGTTCATACAGAAGGTAGAACACTAACATGCTCTCACATGGACCAACCTCAGTTGCCAAAATATGCACAACAGCTTGCATACTGCCCAGGAGGAAACCTGACTGCCCCAAGCATCTAGGAAAGCCCTCACCCTTGACTGAGCACTTGGTACATATCGAGTATCGAGCGCTTGGTACATATTAGGATCCTCTCACTGTTACTTCTACACATCCACCATTTTTTTCTTAGTTACACTTTACCTTTCATGTGATTCTTCAGCTTCTAAGACCTTCCAACCAGAAGTATTTCCATGGTACGTGCTGACGAAGTGCTTCCAACAGTTCAAGCAGCAATAACACACACAGGCTTCCACAAACCCAGGCTTTTAGTTGCAGTTGAACCACCACCAGGATGTATTTGAAGTAGCTCCTACTAGTACAGTTCCTCTTGCAGTGCCCCAGAACAGATTTCATACCCAACTCCAAACCACATTGGACCCAAAGTAAGAAAAAAGTGGTTTGTTTCTTTCTGCCTTAAATACAGAGTGATTAGGATTGTCTGTTCTTCAGGCTTAATTGCCCCAGGGCATCACTTAATTTCCTGGCAGTGGAAAGTAAATTAACCAGAAACTTCTTACTGGGTGCAGGTGTTAAGTTAAGGGAAGAACCCAAACAGCCCGATCAACTCCAGAGGGAAGCACAGCTCAGACCACTGGCAAAGGAGGAAACAGGGCCAGGACACTGTAGCTCTCCACCCTCCTAAAATGTCTGGCTGTTTAAACAAAGCATGGATCTATCAGTGTCTATCAGAAATCAAAGAGCAATGTTTGGGGTTTTCTATTAAGACGTCTCTTTATCCCAGTATCTGCCTGGCACCTTATTAGCCACATGGATCCAATTAATATTCTGCACTGACTCAAAACCAGGAGTAATAAAATGAATATAACTGTATTGACTCCAAGGAGAGTGTGCTCTTACAAAAAGGACTGAATAAAAAAGCAAGCTGGAGTCGGATGCACACTCCTTTCCTACATATATCCTTTTTCTCTATCTCTCTCTGTCCATATTTGTCTCTGCCTCCCCCTATGCTGCATTTTCTTTCATATCGGTCTATTTTCCTTTCTGCAGATTTCTCCTCCCTCTTCTAACATGAACAAGGTCTTCTCATCATCAGATTCTTCTAAATCCATGGCATGCTTGATGACTATCATTTGCTACCCCTTCTGGCCACTGTTAATCTATTTATATTAACCAGACTCTTTTCCAGACCCCCATTGCTGTTAGCAAGGTCTATAAATTTTAAATAGAACATTTTTAATGCATGTGATAGATCCTTTCTGATGCTGGTTGCTTTGCCCAAATGAAGTCTACTGAAAGAAGTGCAATTTGGCTGGGATGCAGTGCCAAATACAAAGAATTAATCTTTAAGGCAGAACAGCTGTTAAGATCATTTAACGTCCTGAATGGCACTTCTAGACTGCTTCAGTCCAAAGTGCCTGTTGTGCTTCACAGGTACTGAGTGGCACAGCTTCTGTCACCTGCCTTTAGACACTGATGGAGTAAACACAGAGGAATAAAGCCCAATAGTCAGTTGCGGCAGGTTGCATTGACTACAGTGTGACCTGATGCTATCCTGAATGTGGAACATTTTCTGTGAATCCTACACAGTCAGTGATGTGACAGATGTGCTTCCCATAAAAAAGTACCAGGATGAAAATGGAAGTAGGGAGACAAGTTAGGTTTTCTTCTACTAAAGATCATCTTCCTCTCCCCAGCTATTTCTAAGTCTATAAATAAGTGATTTGGTCGCAGAACTGTTTTGGTAGGAAGAGACCTTTAACATCATAAAGTCCAAACTTCTACCCAGCACTGTGGGGTCTCCACTAAACCATGTCCCTCAGCACCACATCTACACAACTTTTAAGTGCCTGCAGGGATGAGGACTCCCCCGCTTTCCTGGGCAGCCTGTTCCAGGGCTTGGCAACCCTTTCTGTAAGGAAAGCTTTCCTAACATACAATTTAAACCTCTCCTGATGCAGCTTGAGGCCATTTCTTCTAGTCTTATCACTTGTTACTTGGCAGAAGCAACCAACCAGCACCTCACTACAACCTTCTTTCAGGTAGTTGTAGAGAGTAACTTCTCCACTGAGACTTGTTTTCTCTAGGCTAAAAACTCCCAGTTCACTCTGCTGCTTCTTGCAGGACTTGCAGACTGCTTCTTTGACCCACTCTAGCACCCCAATATCCTTCTTGTATTGAGGTGACCAAAATGGAACCCAGTGCTTGAGACGTGGTCTCACCAGTGTCGAGTTCAGCAGGATGATCGCTATCCTGCTTCTGCTGCCCTAAAAGGATCTCATACACTTGAATGGGGTTTTCTTGGAACTATAAAACATGTTGCAGATGGTCTTGCAGATCCTTTTGTTCCTCTGCTCTTTTGAAAAGGTTTTGTGTAGTGTAAAGTGACTGACAGTAATCTTTTCACATTGGGAGCTGAATTTTTTTCCCCCTGAATCTTCTGGTTGTAAGACAGAGGCCATTTATATGTAAGATATAAGAATAGCCTGGCTCAGCAAGTCATTTAGAAAGACATTTGGTCAATGTGAAGGAGCAAGAGAAGGAGGGGGAAAAGATCCCCCTCTCCATTGTACACCTCTGTCATGGTCACCTTGTGAGGGGGTCTCTGTGTCGAGGTGACAAAGGAGCAAGGGAATCAATGTAGGAACTATGTAAAACCTCATATATTGCAAGTACAGGCACGTTTACATCCTACAACATTATCAAAGCCCATCTTAACTATATGCCCAAAATCTATCAGTGTACCACAATCTTAAATATATCAGAGACATTTTTTTTTGTTGCTGTAGTTGGAGGATAAGATATAAATGGGAGAGGACAGAAAGTAATGGAAAAGAATTTAAGAACTTGTTCACTTTTCTCACTTTGAGATGCAAAGCAAAACCAGCGCAATGGCTGCATCCCTCATTGTTGCCTTACAACAGGCAGAGCTCGCCTCAAGAATCAACCTATCCCCTTCCACTATAGTTTACTTTACCCATTTGTAAGGAGTTGAATATATAGACAGTATCAGTCCTTGTTTAAATGCCTGGACTGGTTCATTATTTCCTACAGCATTGGCAGGACATGGACATTTTCTCCAGCCTAGAGATGGAAAAGACCCAGTGAGTGGATGTCCAAGTTCACACAACCAACCCAGACTAACAGAGAGACAACGTGGATTTGCACTCCTTTGCCCCATTGCTACTTTTGAGAAGACCTCATGGTCAAGCCAGTGGCACTGCCAAAAGCAATTCACAAACACTCTGCAGATTTAAACTGCAGAAGCAGCTGCTGGTGTGCAAGGCTAATCCTGTGGCTTTGACACAGATTACACAAGATCATTAGGGGTTGGAAGGGGACCTCCAGGAGCCATAGAGGCCAACTCCCTTTTAAAGGGCCTTGAGCAGAGAAAAGAAACTGACCCAGGATGTTCCAGAATACGGCTGATCTCGGTCATCTGGAGCAAAGTGTTATTGACAGGGGATGGGAAAAATCCAAAAGTCTCTTCAAGCCACAACAGCACAGCCTGTGAGCTTTTCCATAAGGCAAGAATCAGGTAGTATCAGATCCCTTCCTGCCTTTTTCTTTTCTAACAGGCAGGTCTGTTTTCTGCAATTCTACATGCTGCTCTGGATTGTAAAACTAAGCTCAGAGCATCTGTAGTGTCCACTAAGCAACATTTGCAACTCTTGGAGCCAGAGTTAATCTCTAGTTGACCGCAGCCCTAATGAAATTTGTGCTGCTGTTGTAGATGCTTCTTTCAGATGAAAATGACAACATGGACCCTAAGGGCTCTGACAGGCAGAGTGGGGAACACACCCCTTCTCAAAGGAAATTATCATCTTCCTCCCTACCTCTAATCCAGTGTCTTGGGCCCACATTGGTAACAGAGTGCTGATCCTGCAGAAGAGCAGCAGAAATAGCCCAGGAAGGAAACACAAGAAGTAAAAAGGCTAAGTGAGGGGAGAGGTTTCTGTCTTATCACTTCTTTAGTGGTCATGGAAAACTGATGTGTGGTTCTGCTAAGGTTTCATGGCGAAGCAGGAACAACCTGCTGCTAATTAACTGAGGTGGAAACAGGCATGATCTGGGATTCAGCCACTGCTTGAGGAGGTTATTCCATGCCTGTCACTAAGCTACACAGCTGAGCCTAAACAGGCTGCAAACATCTGGTTCATTAAGTGTTTTTATTATGTAGGAAAGGACAAAATATCCAGAGAAAATTCAGCTGTGAGCAAGGAGAGGGACCTGTGCACCTAGAAAGTCTGGGGGATGTTAAGCTTGGCAGACCCTAGGGGAGAGTGAGTCATCTCTATGTCAGTATATAGAGATGCTGACTGGGATTCAGACCTAGGTTGGTGGGGGTTTTTAATTGAACAAATTTAAAGGGTATCAGTGAAGAAGGAAACTCCTGATGTTCTCATGGATTTTTTTTCCATACAGTACTACCAAGGAGCCCTATGAACCCCAAGTAAATCCCAAGTTAGCAAGTAATACTAGCACCTCTGTGACTCCTTCACAGTCTGGTATGAGAATTGTGCCCTTATTGACTTCCTCTTAGTGCCAGTCACTCACCTTATGGACATTCCCAATGAAGCTGTGAAATTAGATAGAGCATGGTAGATTGAACTGGAGAGTGTTAGGAGTGTGATTCGTGAAGCACTTGCAATTTAAGGATTTTTTTTCTTTTAACCCCTTTCACTTGCCATTTATCCTCTAACTCTTTCTCTGAAAATCATCTTGAGGAGTGACTGTGGCAGGTTTCCTGGTGCCCAGTTAGGCAAACCTACAAAGAGAGCCATGTTGGCCCATGGCTCTGGCCACAGTGGCGCCATGCTCTGTCGGCCAGGCCATGTCTAGGATGGGAAATGCAGGTCAAGGGGGATCACTGCCAGGGAAGCTTCTTTGGTAGCTTCTCCAGAAGTCCACACCCTGATGGGCAAGCAACCTTGCACCATTTGGCTCACAGGTATTGCCTCATCCTGTCCTACTTAAGTGTTTTGCTAGGTGAAACATCTGTCAGTAAAGAAGGGTACAAAAGTGATCCAGTCCAGATGGAGCGGCTCTTTGCTGGCACAGGCCCTCAGGGGACAGTAAAAAAAGGCAAATTTCAAGTGGGTAACCAGGCTCCATGAATCAGAAATGCAGGTTTAGGGATGTTTTTTAAGATGGAGGCGCAAACCAGCAGCACATTCTCTGCCCTGTTCCCAGTGCTGGATGAAGATGGCCATCAGAGCTCTGTCCAGCAGTCCACAGGGTCAGCTCCTAGGCAGCGGGCAGCAGCAGTGGCGCTGGCTGATGATAGAGGAGAAACCACGAGGCAGTGCAGGAACAGAGGATTTGTGTTAAGGCTTTGGGACTGTCTTAAATCTCTGACATCTGCCAATTTAAGTACATCTGAATTGCTGGATAATTCTGCTGGTGGTGCTCCTGGGAACACCCAGCCTGAGCAGAACAATTTTGAAGGAAATTACATGAACTGGGATTTAGTGTTGTCTCTTTAGCTTGTGGAAGAGATAATCTGGCCCATTTAATGTGGAACAAAATTTGCTCTGTTTCACAGGCGTTAAGGAGATAGTTTTGCCTTGAGAAAGCAGCAGTAATGACTCTGAAGTCCTGCTGTCACTCGTTTGCTGAAGCTGCTGTAATATGGAGTGGCAGGGGCTGTTTTCTTGGCTGCTTTGCACATATAAGTAACAGGCTCTTTATAAAGAATATCACTTACTCTTATGACAAAATTCCTCTGGTGTGACACAGAAGAGCATTGACATCATTCTTGAAGGCCAGAGAATTTATGGCAGAGTTAATTATTAATTTGGCTGGCATTTGTAAAGTAGAAGGGAGTTCTTGTGCTTTTAGGCAATGCTCTCAGTGTGTAAATCTCCGGTATGGCTGCCATAATAATATTCCTGCAGCTATGTTGTCACCTATTGTAATTTTTCTGCTAATAAGAAAATTTAAACTAACCAGGAATCCTAAATTTGGAGACTAGTTGTTTATTTCAAATATACTCTAGAGAAATAATAATGCAGTTCTGCTCTGAATTTAATTTAAACAGGAACAGGCAAAACAAATCTCTGCGGAGGGCATTTGACAATAATAAAATATTTCTCCCAGCGGGTGAGCTGGTAGCAATTGTATTGTTGCCATCAAAGCTCACGTTTCAGCAGGTCATTACCATCATAACAAGCCCTTGGACCAACTGGCATGGACATGCAACATTGAGCTCCTGATGGGCACATTATTTCAGACCTTTAACTTCATGGAGAACAAGACAAATACTCCTGGGAACAGAGGATTATATTTTGAAATTCCTTTCTTTTCTCTTCTGCTTAATAACAAGAGCTTGTGTGTAATCAATCTGCTGCCACTTGCTTTTTTATATTAGCAGAGACTGGAGGAGCCAGGCTGGGGAATCTGCACACTTCGAATTGAGACCAAGGCCTTTCCTCTTGCCAAAATACTAACGATTAGCACCAGAGAGATGTAGCAACGCTAACACTTGTGAAGAAAAATGTTAAAAGCAAACAAATGCACAGTATTCATGTTGTACTTTGTTGATTTTTTCTTCTTGAATAGCAGCTACCAGGAGGAAGTTTGTGATCTCTGTTACAGAATCAGTATCTCATCAGAGGGAAAAGCACCCTTCTTGAGAGGCAGCTACAGCAGGCAGGCTGTATAAGGATATGGTAATTAGCAAAGTGCCATGTGAAAGCGGAGATCTCCATGACACCAGAGAGATGAAATGCAAAGTAAAAGAAAGGTGCATGTGAAAAAAAAAGCTGTTAAGGAACATAAACAAAGGCTATAGAAAACAACAACCACAACTAGAAAGCAGATGAATGCTGTCCTATTCTGGAGTTTAGTGCAGGAGCCAGGACAGATAACACCACAGAGAAGAGGTGTTTCCAGTTGCAAAAGCCTGCTTAGAAGTCTCAGGTGATTTTGTGCCTGTTTTTTTTTTTCCAGTTATTACAAGGCAATGCTGCAAGAGGACACATTAAAGATGTAAAGCCTGAGGGCTTGTCCTCCTAAGGACACCATTTCCAGCTCTGTTATCTTTAAGAATCTTTCTTTTGTTTTGTTATTCGTGTTTTTGTTTTTGTTTTTTAAAATATTTAACCCGTTAGTATTTCAGCTGCTTTGCCACCGTGTAGTAAGAAGCAAATAACCGCGGAACAGCACTGCCTGCTGCAGCAGGTTTTTTCCTAAGAAGGGATGCGTTGCCTGCACCAGACTACTTTCCATTGGTGTTTGCCAAACCTTTTCACACTGCGAACTCAGAAGGTCCAAACAAAAAGCCCACATGACAATCAAGGCAGACAATTACTTGGATGTGAAGCTCCAAAGCAAACTTGGAGCCATCTCATGCCGATTAGTAGCCAGCGCAGCGAGCGGCACGTTTTCCTTTTGCATCAATACTGACGGCATTGGCCAGCTTGGAGCAGGCATGGGTGCCAGTGGCACAGCGTGGAGGGAGCGGAGCGCTCCAGCGCCAGGCTGGTACCGCGGTGGGGCTAGAAGGCTGTCAAAGAACAGCAAGAGAGGCAAACCCATGCTCTTACACTGGAATGGCTTCTTTCATTTTAGGCAAGGACAGCAGCGAAGGGGAGTGGCCACATAAACCACTACAGACAAAGTCTTGCGGAGCTGAGCTAAGCCACATCCACAACAGGAAGGCTGTCAGTTTGCCATCTCCCTGTTTTAGCCAACTGGTCTCGTTGCAGCTGCAGACTGGGGCTACAGCAGTTGAGAGCTGTAGCAGGCCACGTTGGTCAAGCTACAAATGCTGGTGCCTCTAGCTGGGTTTTTAAAAAAATTTCTTTAAAGATTTAGTAGCTATTTTCACAGTTTAGAGATGTTTGTGCTCCTAGCCAAATTCCCTGCAGATACCCTACTGACATATTTCTTGCCAACCAAAATGTTTCCGATGGGTTTCTGTGCCTGTCCCGGCTTTACTGCTGAGAGTGTCAGGAGAAAACAAAACAAAATACCAGAACAACTCTCCAGAGTTACATCCCTAGAAGTAGCTTCATCTTACTGTTCCCTGCATCCTTTCTTCTGTTATGTTAAGTTGGTGGTTGCATGGCACGTCATGATCCTCTCATGAACAATGGTACAGAAATCTTAATGACAATTTTTCAGTGTCACGTGGCAACTTTAACTAACGAGAGACAATCTCATGTTAAGGAAGACAAGGAGGACCACAGTTTACTTTTCTTCCCCTTTCTGTGAGAAAACTTGTAGCGCTAACAGCTAATGATTACATTTTGCTTTGAAAATGTGGCACTCTGCAATAATTCAAAATCAGAAGACTAAAAAAGTGAGGGAATTCCAGTTCTGTGCATATACGTGTGTGCGCACCTGGCTGCGTACACTGCAGTGCCAGCACTAAAACCCCACTTAGGTCTCCTTTGCGGAGCCCAGGCAGGATTCAATGTTCTAGTGTTCTGCCACTCATTTTACTCAATCCACCCCAATTTTCTAGAAAACAGTAAGCACTGGTAGTAGGGAAGAGGTGCCCTTCCAGTTCAAGGCATACTGACAGAGAAAGAAGCACAAGAAGGCCCTGGTGTTGTCCCAGTACCTTGGCTGAAACAATTTGTGTCCCTGTGCATCAATCCTTCTGTCAGTAGCCACTGTGCCATCAGCAAGAACCTCCAGAGAACGGCTAGCAGTGAAGGTGAGAAATAACGTTGGCAAACACAACAACAAAATACTATCAAGATCAGCTAAAAAGCAAGAAAAGCACACATTAGCACTTCTGAGAGGGTTCCAGAAGGGTCCACAGGAAAAAGGGGCTGACCCTAAGCAAGGGGGGCTGCAGCCTGTGAGGGAAAAGGCTTGAGAGACCATTTACTGCCAATCTGCAGCCCTGCTGTGTAACCCCCCTGCATCTTGAGACTTATCGGTGCTCTTCATTAACGCCAATCTATATTATTGCTTTGGTGGCAATTTACTTCCGTTCAGAAGTAAATCAAATACTACAGATTTCATTTTATTTTGTCTTTACCCAGATCACATAGAAAGAGTCTCCTGCAATAGGAAATGAACGAGAGGCATTGATGGTTATCAATCGAGAAAGTGATCGGTTGTGGATGGAGAAAACAAGTATTTCTGGCTCGTATTAGTGTGATCTTAAAATAGTGGTGAAGTTTTCTTTTATGACATGGACTGAGAGATGATGCTTTTGAGTGATGCAGGTCAGTATGAAGATGCTTTAAGATTACGTAAGTGCTATATAAAAGCCTGCCAACCTGAATTCTAACGTGCTGAGACATTTTGCATATTTAAGAGTATGCAAAATGTCTTGTACCACGTTGGAATTCGTTCTGACAAGGCTTTATACAGCATTTATTTATGCTTATATTGGACTTTAAGGGATAAGTGGGAACGCTGGCTCCTCTTTGAATGGAAGTAACAAAGGGCAATGCTAATCCTTCCGTTTCCTTCTCCGAAAAAATAAAACAAAACCAAAAAAACCCCCACAACACAAAAAATAAAATAAAAGCAATCAAAAGTGGAAGCTTGTTTAATATTGCTCTACCATCATCCTGAAAGGCATAATAATTTGAGTTACACATCTGAACTGATTGGAGTTACAGAATCATATCTCCTTTTTGCATTTAACAATATATACAATATAAAATAAATACATTTACACAAATGGACATTGGTTGGAGCACACGGTATGATACACATCACAAAAATATACAGTTGATTGCTATACAGATGTGAAGCCCATCTACAGCTATAGACATGTTTGTTTTTATTTGTTGTTTTGTTTCGTTCTTTTAACTACTGGCTATTATGCAACTCCTGGATTATTATAAGCAGTTTAATTTTTTTTTGTCCTTTTGCGATCTTTGCACGATAAGACTGCCATAAAATGTTTTCCTAGGCAGGTAAACAGAGACGCTTAAATAATTAAAATACAATCACCAACACCCATTTTCTCTTCTATAAGAAAAATAGCAGTTTTAATTTTTTATATCTTTTTATGTTATCATTTAAATGCAAAATAGTGGAATAAATACAACAATCTGATCTGATTGAAACAAATGTGTAACTTCTGGGAGTTACACAATCATATTGCTTTAAATAAGAAAAAATTAAAAAATGAAGCAAAAATAGAAATTAAATCGTTATGGCTAAAACATACACCCTTTGAAATTTTCCCAACACTTCACATTAAGTAAGTGGTCTTGAAAGAACTCTTCTCCAGCAAGGTTTAAGATGAACGACATTATAAAGCCTGTGCGGTTCTTTTAGCTATGTTTCAGGTAATGCTCTTACGGCTTTGAGATACTTGTTCTTTTGCAGCTCCAAAAAATTATGGAAAACGAAAACTAAAGAAGTTCGCACCGTGTGCCTTTAACACATCTCCATTTTTGTGTGTGTGTGTTCGTATAGTTCTAGTTGATTGGCTTTTGACCCTGAAGCCCAAGTTCTTTAATGTGATACAGCAAAAACAATATTTATATTATATATTTATATATATATAGTGTACTTGAACAGTAGCAACTTAAACCCTGCACAAACTTTCTGGAAAATAAACTTTTTTTTCGCACTCTTACATATATAAATAATCTTATAGAATCAGCACCTTTTTCCCAGGAGTTGTTCTTTTTTTTTTTTCTTTTTTTTTGACATTTTTCAAAAGGGATGTGCCAATTTCTGAACTCCTATCACAGCTATAAATTTCAAGTTATTGACCATCTGAATGAATTGCTAATGATGATTTACCTAGAATCACACTACAGTCACTTCTCTACTGAGAAAACACAATCTACAATATAGTCCCATATAGCTAATGATAGATACACAGGTTTTTTTTTTCTTTTCCTAGCACGAGGCCGATGAAGCATCAGCCCACTGTTATTTTGTTTAAAGCACACAACGTAGCAATAGTTTTGGAAACTTGTCCGCACCAAAAGAGTTTTGCAACAACACAGAGCGAGTAATAACAACATCTGAGAGATGATTGAATAAAAGCTATATTTACAGCATTTAAAAATTAGACTTATCTATAATCTTGAAATATTCAAAGTTTTATTTCTAAGCTATACATTGGTATTCTATAATAAACTGTTACAGAAATTATCCCTTGTTTTGAAAATATTATGATTTCAGTGTGTATCTGTTCATAACGAGTATTTGTTTGGAGTTTTGATCTCTTAATTATTACTAGGAAGAACCTTATTACCGGTAAGGAATAGAATATACTACTGTAATCTCCTGAGGAATTGTACATCCAATATTGTCTCTAATTCTACCCTGTGTCTATAAGCACACACCACAAGAATCCAAACACCACAAGAAGAACAAGACAACAGTCTTTGAATGCAACATAAAAATTCAGAAAAGCACAGCAAACATGAAACATTGAAAAGCTGAACTACATTTCTTTTGTTTGTTAGGATTACAATTTTAATTACATCTGTGTACATAGAATAAGGATGTTCACATAGTACAGGGAGCAGCTACTAACACTGGTACATTGGTATAGCATTTGATGGAGGTTATTGTTTATTGGTTATTCAGCGACTGTAGTTTTCTGGGGGCATCTAATCGGTTTATACATTAGATTACACCTCGTAACAGTCTTGAATCTGACTGACTTTCATGCTGTGACGATACTGGTTGAAAAGCACATATACTGGTTTAGCTACTTGTTAAAGATTGCCATTTACAAAATAAAATCTAAATCAATAAATAAGGTATAGAAGTGTTAAATTCTTCAATTTGGTCAGAACTCTACTACTCTGATTTCTTAATTTCGCAAACGTTGGCATTTGCCTTATTGCCTCTAAGCTACTATTGGTTCGTAGGGTTTTTCTGCGTGTGAGGTTACAATTTTGCAAACAGGCAGTATCTTTGTTCATTTGCAACTGAAGCAGTTAGAAATCACGTAGCAACTATACCTCTGTACAGTCGCTGCCTCCTAACACCATTACGGATTGGTATTTGACATGGAGTATTTATATGTTAGACTACTCGGATATACTGTAGGTGTAATCTAATCCTTTGAGTCAGTGAACATTTAGTTATAAACTGGAGCTCATGTTAAGAAACTGGATGTTTTGGACCAGACTGGCACACAACATAAATTGCATCCGTGATAATATGCACCTTCCCTTCGACTATTGCTTTAGTAAGATAAATTCCCACATTAATAAATGGCTGAAAACTGGTAAAGCTGGTACAAAAAAATCTCCATTAGTAAGAAGAAACGAAACATTTAAAAAAATCTTCCTTCAGGATTCATTTGTCCTTCATTATTGTTCATCATTGTTCAAGCCAGCACAAAAATGCAGTATTTCTTTCTCTTTAGTATTGCATGAATGAATAAAGCTTAAACTATTCCCTGAAAAAGTTACCTTGTAGCTAACCTAAGAAATATCTGGAAGACTTGAAAAAACAATTAAGGAATCAAATGGCTGTAACTGATCTAGATGGAAAATGCAATGATAAGAAGCAGCCGATGCATCGTCGCTTAGTCGTCTAATTAGAGACTGCTCCTATGAAACCTAATACTGCATTCAGTCAGTTCATCGTGTTGTACTGTACTGCTAGGTACGGTGGTTCTCTCTTTGATTCCTTTGTCATTGGGGACATTATGGTTCATAATAAGTTCACTGGCATCCATATTATGGATTTCCATCCTTTGGCAGGCCTGGCTTCCATCTCTCTTCAATTAGAGACCTCTTTTAAAAAGTTCAGCAGCAAAGAAAAAAGAGAAAAGGAAAAAAGGAAAGGAACAACAGAAAGGAAAAGAGAGGAAAGGAAAGGAAAAGAAAAACTGCATCAGAAAGACACAGAAGAAAAAGTTGAAAGCTGCTTCACAGTCTTGCTGCTAAATATCAGTGCAGTCATTTTTTCCTTAATTAAACACTAAGTTTCTTTGCCATTATTATCCTGTTTATTTTCCCTTTTATTTAATTATTCATTTTTAAAACGTGCATGATGGGGAAGCCCATGATGCTTTAGTCAGACCTTGGCCTCCAGCATTTCCAAAAAAAGTTTGTGCATGGGGACTTTGCCTTCCAGTTTGATGTTGTAGAAATGCTGCACAGCCTTGGTGGAGGTTTGCCTCAGAAGTGGGAGAGTCATCAACATCTTGCCTGCACGGCGTGGGTCTTCCATGTGCTGCCCGGCCTCATAATCCTGCAAAGCCTCATGCAAGACATCCTGAAGTTTCTGCACTGCCTCAACATCCTCTATGTGCATTGAGTCTGCAAAACAAAGGAGCAATGAGAGGTGTCAGTTTGCCAAAAGTCAGATCAACACTACGGCTGCACAACACTTTCACTGGTTCTGTCCATCCTTCGTCACCAAGAAGGCAGATAACTACCCACTGATTTCTATACTGACCTTCAGGAAAATATCTGGAGCCACTGTGGAACTACAAACGTATAATTAGCTCTTGTTTAAGTAGTCCTTCTCCCCACCACCTGCAAACAAGTAAAATGGTCACCCCCCCTTTCCTGCTCTATAAAACATCTCTTGCAGCTGCATGAACTGAGGTCTCTGTTTTACCAGGGAAGCAAGAATGACTGCCCTGATAGGGAAAAGCCTGGCAACATTATGAGTCAGGCTCCAAGGCTGCGGAGTCCAAAGGCTTGTACACACTGCTTGGAGATGATAATCATGGGATTAGGACCAGGACTGCTGCACTGCACAAGGAAAAAGCAAGTTTGATGACTTCCTGAGAGGTTTACAAATATCTTCTCCCATTAATCAGGCAGGCAACACACCGTGAGCTCCTGAACAGATGCTGTCCTCTGAAGCTAACATCTCTTACAAGCTGTGAACTTTCCCTCCCACCCACTCAGAAGGTGGTTTATCTTGTTATTGTTGGGGTCTTGCATTTTTACTAAAACAGTCAAAGTGAGCACCTCATCCTGTTACCTTTCCACGTGAGATGTTCTGATGCTGGAGTATTGAGTGACAAGCCTGGAAGCAATGCAAACCAGGAACTAAACTAAAGTGCTACATGACCCAGAAAGATTAAAGCAATGGAAGTGTGAAATAAAAAGAAAAGATCTAACTGAAATAACTGTAAAACCCTCAACAGCATAGATACAGAAAAGGAAGATGTCTCTGAGAACATGCAGTTACTGGACCGTGCTGAGATGACTTCAGATGAGCAGCCCTAATTCTCTGACTTTTATGTAGTCGTAAATGCCAAAAAAACCCTGATGTGGTCCAAAGCGAGGTAAATGTGAGTAAAGAAGAACAGTCATAGGGCAAAGAGGTCACCAAACAGCCCCTATCAGCCTCCAAAATTTGGATGGTCAACAGAATCACAGAGCAAATAAAACAACCTATGAAAAAAAACTGCTGTGAGGGGGTACAAATCCCAGAGATAGGCTACACTGTGCAAGTTCAGCTCACGGTGAAACTGGGACATGGCATTATTAAAGGGTATCCTCGAAAACTCTAGTTTCTACAATGCTGCTCTGCATCTTAATTTTTGGTTTTGGAGCCAAGCTCCTGTCCCTAGACAGAATAATGGTGAGGAACCCACTCGTATCATCGTTTCCAAGCCCTGTACTAAGCAGGCTGATACATGGATCAGTATTTTGACAGTTGCATGTCTTACCCTGTTAATGATAACACCATCAAATTCTGCACACGCAGAAATACATTCAGAGAATTAATATGCATCTAAGATTAATTCCCTAACAGTTGCCATGCGACTACTTCCTTGGATAATCAGGGTGAGGTAGTAAATACCTCTCCCTTTTCAAACACAAATGTGTAAACTAAAACACAGACCAGTCAGTAACAGGTTAACAAAACTGTTCCGGCTTGGCTTCTATTGTCACAGAAAATGTGCAAATTGAAAGGAAGAAAAAAAAGTTACAGCTCCTGCTCTAAAACAGACACTTAATTATATACAAGTTTGGATCATTTAGCACGTTTTATTGATTCTGATGACAGTTTATCTGTTAATTACACATAATGGAGTCCTATGGGAATTTTCCATGTTTAATAATTCTGAGTTTTAGTGAATAGATACTCTAAGAAGCAGGCAGTGGAGACGTTCACTATGGGGATGCGATGCTGCACATCAAGGTGCACTGTGCTGAAAGCAGAGAAATGCAACAAATCTCTCTTTTAGGGAAAAACATTTTTAAAGAAAGATGAGAGGGAAATACTACCTCTACCAAAATCTAGTTCTAATTAAAGCGAGACCATTCCCCAAATCCATACATTTTTGATTGTCATAATTGGGCAATTCTAATAAATAAATCTGTGTCAGTAAGAGAAAATCCATGAGGTCTGTGTCCCACAGACAGATACAGACATGCTAACAGGCTTACCCAAACCTGACAGACATCTGAAGCACAGTGTCCAGCATGTGGAATGAAACCTTCACACAAACCATTGTCTTTACTCCCTGACTCTGTGCCATGTCCTTGGATCTTCACAGGACACATAGTTTGTGCAGAAATTACACCTCTCTTGTTCCTCTCATCAGCCCCACAGCACCAGGGCCAGATTCACTTGGGAATCCAAATTGAAAGGTTTTAGCAGTAACAAACATTTGGCAATCCAAAGACTTACGATTTATTTTTTACCCCACACTGCATGAAGAGACAAGTCTTTCTGGAGAACATTTTTAGTTTCTAACCCTGTACCAAAGCAGATTCTGATTCACGGTTACAAATACCATTTCTGATTCTTCCCAGAATCAGTGCTTGCAGTTGCAAATTTCTCAGAGTTTGAAAACAGATAGGAGGAGTCTGGACTAATACATTTTTGGCACAGAACTGAAACTTCCCCAAGACCCTCAGCTCTGCAGTTTGGATAGCCTGCAGGATTAGGAGTATCTGTGCTTTACACATTTCTTACACAGAAACAGGAAAAGAGAAAGAGTACACTCCAAATGCATGAACAGAAGGGGAATCAAAACCTCCCCTCAGCTACAGCTATTACACTCCATGCTCTCAAACTCTTCCACATCTTAAAATGAGGAGGAAAGGTTGCCTAGAGAGGCACTAGATGCCCCAGCCCTGAAAACATTCCAGATCAGGTTGGAAAAGGCGCTGGGCAACTTGATCTAGTTGATGCTCGTTGCAGTGGTGGTTGGAGCTCTGAAGATCCCTTCCAACTCAAAATGTTCTCTGACTTTTCTACTCTCCTTTCCTTGCAGGGCTGATTGTGTACCACCCCTTGGGTAAAGAGGAACTGCTGGTAAGGAAAATTAACAATAATACCAAATTTAATGTATTTGTTGCTGTCTTTGAAATCAACCTAGCACCTGGGAAGAATGTGACCAGACAGTTTCCCACTGGCCTCACACAAGCTCTTTGTGGCCAAACAGTGGTTCTTGATGCAGTTTAGGAAGTCATGCCTTGGGAAAATGCATTTTGTCACAGGAAAAGGGGCAAGAAAAAGCTAGCAATGATTAAGATTTCAAACTATTCTTTTAAAATGGCGATTTAGCCTGAAAGATTTAAAAATGATTTAATGAAATTACTATGATAATTCAACTTCCCATTTAGAGAAAAGATTCAAACTCATTTCAGCTTTACCCATTCAAGGGTCTGCTAATGTTTAAATGCAAACTCACTAAATCTGTGCTATTTAATTACACCCTGATTCAGCTCACAGATTGCTCAGGAAAATATTAATCTCTACAAAGATCCTTCTTCCAAGTTTTAGTCTTGCAGTCTGGAACTTCCACTTTATTCCCAATATTAAACGAATGTAGATCTTAATCCCTCAGGCATAAGTCTTTGAAAATAAGGAAAATGGTTGAAAATGCTGAACTAGCCAAGGGGAAAAGACGAGAAAAAATAAAAGAGAAATCTTTTCTGAGACTACAGACCGGCAGATGTAGAAGTGAATTCAGAGCAGGTAAAGTTACTGCTGATAAACCCACTAGCAAGAGAGGGCAATGTCAACAAGAACCACCATAATGAGGGAACACAGTGTCTGTGTGACAATCTGGAGATAAATAATTCCACAGACAATATGAAAGTGAATTATAAGTTAGATACAAAGATTCTGAATGTTATTCCTACACAAAAATCCCCACCCGGTTTTCTTCAGTTTTTGTGTTGTTTTCTTGTGGTTTTTTTTGGTTGAAGTGGCTTTGTAGATGGTCTGGATAATTTACAATTACATCACACACAGGGAGTACCTGGAGGAAACCTATACCCAGATACACTTAAAAATCAGTACCTATATAAAAAATGAAATTAAATGAAATTAAAAATGCTGTCATTTCCAAGCAAGTAGGATTTGTTTGTAAATGCCCTACAAAAATAATAAAATAATAAAGAATCCCAGGATGGTAAAACAGAAGAACTTAACCTGGAAGCACAAGACTTGTTGGTAAAAGGTGATGCTGAGAACATCGGGTTTCTGTCTGGCATCAGTGTGGTGATGGCAGAGTGTGAGATCAACAAATGAGAGCACTGACTCACTGAGCTCTGCTTGGAGAATCCCATTCTACCCTTGCAAATGCTTTCTTCACCATCACAGCATGGGAAAATAGAACTGTACCTCTTCTGATCAGCCAGCTGATTCTATCACTGTGCACAAATGGGAGAATAGTTCTCATCCAAGCAAAACTCCACAAGATTCAGATAGGAATTCAGATTACAATTTGCCTTGTTTAAATATTCAAGCTTCATCTCAAATGCAACAAATAAATATCCAGCCATCCAGGAATTATTTGGAAAATATCACAAAGGGTGACAGCTAGCTAGAGACTGGAGAGCACCTGAACTGAGGACGAGGAGACCTCTCAAAATACAGCTCCGAGGAATGTTCAAGGCTGGAATGTATGTATATTGTATGTAACATCACTAAGAAGCAGCAGAAACCCAGGGGTCTCAAATGAAGCATGTTCTTCACGTCAGAAAATTCAGGCAGCATAAAGGAAGAAATTACTACAGTGAATCAAGCAGCAGGGAGCACGCAGCAGTGAACACACACATTAAGACACTGATAGAACACATCAGAGAGGCAAATATCAACAAGTACTCAAAAGACAGCAATTGCTGTGAGGTTTGTGATTCTGTATAACTGAGCAGTTCACCAGATACATCCATTTAGGAAGTTGTAGGATCCTGAAAGAACTGGATGGGATGATGACTAAAAAGAGCAGGCAAAAAGGTTTTTGCTTCACATAGGGACAACAAAATCCCAATCTGGATTTTGTCTCAAGTAACAGGAATTTATTGTCTAGGTTGCATTGGCAATGCAAAAACCACACAAAAAATGACCCATGGGTGAACTGGTCACAGAATTCTAGAACCCCTTCCTCTCCTGCCTGAACCATATTCCAGATTTACTCAGGGAAACCTATGTTTGTGCAGCGCTTGCCTACATTATGTTTCCATACAATTTTTATGAGAAACACAATACAGTGACATTTTGAGACACATATTGCTTAAAACAGAAGCAACCCATGGAAAATGCTGACAGTAAATGAATCCAGATTCTTGGTTCCATCGCCCAGGAAGAATCCCCCTCCTTTTCCAGTTCGTAATGTTATTGCATCAAATACTTATTTTGGTCCTCCCCGTATAGGGTCAACAAATACACTTATTTTGACTGGCATCTGAGTGGCTAAGAGACAAGCATACAGACATAAATAACATTTTCTCTTACAAAACAGTGTGACAAAATACACACTGAAAATACACATTTCAATTAAAATATATGTTAGAAATTAAAGTGGAATCAATTCAGAATTACTTGTCCATATGAACTATAGGCAGTGGAAATCAAACACGTAAAACAAAGTCTTCTGCTACTGATTTTAGTGAATGAAGTCTTAGTCTGGATTGCACTGGTTCTGGGCAATAATAAAGGAATATTCCTACAGCGCAGCACAAATTGTGTATTATGAACCGGTTCAGTAAGTTCACTAAAATTCTGGAAAAGGGGAATTTGAATGATACGAGCTGGCAGATAAGACACCAACTAAAAGAAGATGTTTCAAATGTTTTTGAAACAAATGCTTCAAAATCCTGCTTCCCCACTATAAGATAGAACAATTGCCATAATTACCACTGAAAGCCACTAGAGTTTGGTGCTGTGGAAAAGCAGGATGGGTAACAGTGAAGACAATACTAGCATTGCTTGCTGTCTTTCCTGAGTCCAGGCTGCTAACACACAACTATCATCTACCTCTTCATAACTAAGTAAGGAGTATCTCAAACTTCTTCAGTTACTAGATTAACTGCCAGAAAAATAAAGAAAAAGGCATTTATTAACACTGCTACTATTTGCTTAATGCTATCATGAAGTACATGGTGGCAAAGTTATTTACTTTCCGTAACAATTGTGGCTGCTGTCTATTGATTATATGAAAATGGAATAATAAGAAGAAATTGTTCAAGGAACACAAAAAGTCTATCTACAGTGGCAACAGCCTTTTCCAAAGATTCGTTTCTATGCTATAGCACTCCGTACAAAGCTACAGGAAAGTGTTAACAGACTTTGTTATTCATATTTGGCACAATAAGTGTTGGGAACACACCACTAACACATTAGGGGATATGTGTGTGTATACAAACACACACATATATAAAATAGGTGCCTGTTCACAACAGAAACTTCTAAATAGTAAATTCTAACACTAGCAAGATGAGTAATTTTTAAAACGGCATTATTGGAAACTAGATATAGTATGTTGTGACATAAGATGCATCAGTCTGTCCTGGGAAAAAAAGAAGATGTAATGTGGAAGAAGTTGATTTCTAGGGTTCTATCAATTAATTTCTATTATAAAATACTTACGGGTGTTAGTCTAATGCTCTGAGAACACAGTTTTGGTGGCTGGGAAGCTGGCTGTAAGACCAAACCAAATTTTTTACCAGGATAGATGATGCCAAAACTTTAGTGGCATCAGGATAGATCATTATTCTGAAATGCGTAAGACCTTCTATCAATAAGTAAGGAGTACGTAGTGCTGAAAGGATATTGCGTTGGGTCTTTTTAGGAGAATTACTAAGATGAGAAACTGTGATGATGAGCAGGTCCTTTTCTCCTGGCGGCATAGGCAAGACCACTAGTGTCAGTGCTTAAGGTTAATTTTTCAATAGTGCATAGGGTTACAATTTTAAGTGCCTAACATCCATATCTGGGTCAGATTTTTCAAGAAGCCAGCGGGTTATTAGGCACAGACACGTGGATCCTATTTTCAAATGTGCTAATGTGGTCTGACACTCTGGTTCTTTATGCTATGCTTTAGCTGGGAATGGAGCTCATCTTAAAAACCTGGTCTCGGTTGTGTCTCCTCAGCTCTTCTGCAACATATGGCCTGAAGGCACAATTTAGTCCTTACTGATTAGGCAATTTCAAAAAAACTGCTCACCTGCAACTCCCTGGCATTTAGTGTTACCTGGTCAATACACAAAAGCATTTGCTGACACAAAAGAGATGAGCAGGTCATCTTTCCTGTGCCGCAGCACTGCCGTGCGCATGCACATCTGTGTACGCTTCAAACATATTTTGTAAATATTTCCCTTTCCCTCACACACGAGGAAGTAATTGGTACATGCATGTTTTGGAAACCATTCAAAGTTGATTTTCTGCGTGGGTAAACAAAGTGCTCATTGGTGCCAGCTTGCCTCGGTTGGGCGGTGTGAGGCAGAATACAGGGCACCACAGCCAATAGCATCAAGGTACCTATGTGCTTTTGGGTGGAGAAGGTGGAGAAAGAGGGAAAGAAAATGCAGTACAGGAAGGACAGTGAGGTGCTGGACAGTGTGCAGAGAAGGGTGACTATGTTTATTAGGGGTCTGGAGAATAGGTCTGATGAGGAAAATCTGAGGGAGCTGGGGCTGTTCAGCCTGCACAAGAGTAGGCTGCAGGGAGACCTCATTGCTCTCTACAACTCCCTCAGGGGAGGTTGTAGTGAGGCAGGTGTTGGCCTCTATTCCCTAGAGACTAGTGATAGGACAAGAGGAAATCAATTTGGGATGGGGAGGTTCAGATTGGATATTAGGAAAACTTTTTCCAGAGAAAGACTGGTGAAGCCTTGGAACATGCTGTGATGGGGGTGATGGAGACACCATTCCTCAAGGTGTTCAAAAAACCAAGTAGACATGGTGTTTCGGAAGATGACTTAGTGATTAGGGGTTGTAGGGCAGGTAGTTGGACTTAATTTTAAAGGTCTTTTCCAGCCTTCATGACTCTGCAGTCCTATGAATTCGTGACACTGACAGGACAAGGCAATGCCATGATGAGAGGGACTCCTCTGGAATGGAGGCATGAGGGATGGATTAATTACTATGGAATCAATGCAGATGTTTAAACCTAACATTGATAAATTCCATAGAGAAATATAAGTGCTGATATCATGCCTGTATAGAATTGAACATGTACATTTCAGTCTAGTATCTTCTACAGGTATTTAGACTTTTCAGATGCTATACAGACTCCATCAGAGACCAGTCTACAAGGTTGCACTTGTAGGAATTTACAGAAGTGGTGTGGCGTTGGCCAGCCCAGTCAAGGGAACGTTTCCTAATGGCTGTCAGAGAATCTCCCTGAAAAATGGCTCCTCCTCCCCACGTTTTAGAAACCAAATGGCAGGATTATCTCAGATCCAGTTCTGCACTAGTAGACTCTGCAGACCAAAAGAGAAGTTAGCAGCTGGGCCATTTTAATGTTCATGATACTGAGATTTGTTGGCCAAAATAAGGCTTGTAGTATTTACACAAACAAAACACAATCAATACGAAGACAATCTACAGTCTCTTTTTCCTGCTTCCTATACACCAGCAGGGAAAGTACGATGACACTGTATCATAAATCACTAACTCAGATAGAGAGCTATAAAACCATCTTTGCCTACTGTTTACAGTAGAGGCAGTCCAGGAATCTTTCTGGATAGGGCAGATACGGCAAAAACATCTGAAACACACAAGATTTCTTATTATGCTTCATCCATTCTCTCTAGCCATAAAAAGGCTAATATTTTTTGAACTGGAAAAATAAATAGAAGTTCTGGAAGAAAGCAGCTGCAGCAACAAAATACATTAAAATGTGAATTGCTGATTTATTTTACAAAGGCATTTCTTTTCCTTCCTGTTTTACAGCTATACCTGCATTTACATTAATCAGACTAATGTTTATATCAAATTAAGCTATTTCTGGGCTTGTCTCTAAAGAAGACAAAAATTTTATTATAATTTTAATTTTATTCTAATTCAAGCCAGCTGCATTTGTAAATTAAAACACTAGGGGTCTGGTATTCTTTGATGGGCTGCAATTCTGCAGGTGCTATTTTCCACCTACAGGTATTGTAGCTACAACCTAGAGAAGTTTGGTATCTGCTGCGTGTACAACCTGCAGCTGAAATGCTGAATATCAGCAGTCAAAACATTCTGTTGAAAGGGAAGGTGAATGGCTGGGCTGCTTTTTAACTCCTGCTTTCATTTTAAAACAGCAATTTTATTTCTTTTAAGATGAGGGAGGGAAATGTTTTCACTTAAATGTGCCCTGAATTTTAGTATGCTGGATTCTATTTATCGCTGACATTACCTGAGGTGTAATTCCCAGTGAAGTTAATGAAGCTACCGATGATTTGGATGCACTCTATGCGCAATGCATGACTAAACTTTTTTTTTTGCAGCAGTTCCCTTTTATTACTACTTAAACACTGTATTTTAGCAACATATCCCTGTATTCTAGCTCTTTACCCATTTTAGCAAGCTAAACTACCAAAATATTTAAAACACAGAATCCAAATAAATACAAAAACCCCTCTCCATTTGCACTCCTAATTCCAGATAACTTTCTTGTTCTGCTCATTAAGCATGACCAGTTCTGAGAAAAATCCTTTTGTGGCTGCAGAGCTCCTTCAGGTGTCTGTTTACACCAGTCAAAAATTATAAATAAATCTTCAATTACCAATCATTGTGATCTGCAGGAGGCATTTCAGCAGCTCGCCTATCCTGGAAATCAGAGAATACTCTAAAACTAAGGGCAGACTTTGTGGGGTGGAGAATATTTTACAAATAAACTAATAAGCATTTTGGCTTTGCATGTTTTTAAATTATATTTCCAATTAAAAATGCAGAGTGCTAAATCACATTACAAAGATAAATAGGAAAGTACAACTTCATTGTTGAAAACAATTTCCCTCCTATCAATCTGAGGATTCATGCATCAATATTGTAGATGAACTGTTAATTACAAAATCAATTAAAAAATTATTTCTAAAAACAGTCACGCGTCCTGGCTCTCAGGGGGGCAATTTGGGCAGAAGGTCTCATCTCACTAGGACCGCGCCAAATCACAAGTCGTCATCCACAAGTAAGCAAAAGCAATCTGTTTTTTCATTTTTCAGCGCGGCTGAGCCCAGCCTGAGATTGATCGTCACATATGGCCCCAGAAAACAAACTGTCAATACCTTGAATGCTGCAGAATTTGAACAAATAGCCATCCGCCCATTCAAGCCACTCATTGCATCCCATTTAACAGATTTTATTGACAGTTTCCTTCTTGTAATTAAAGGGAAAACTACTGGCCAGCAACCAAGATAAAGTTCAAAGATAGGGTCAAAACAAAAGCAGATGGAGGGGCACGGTGTGACTGTCAATGGAACATAGCATCAGAGCATGTTATTGACACACAGGTATCTAATGATCAGCACGTCATTAAAGAGGGATCTATCTGAACTTTATGCAAATGCTAAAAGGGACTTAGGACCACAATAAAGCATTAAGGAGACACAAAAGGAAAAACAACAAAGCACAAATGATTTTTACTTATCTGACAGTATTCACTGTTTCAGCACTTTTCAATTCAAATGCAGAAAGAAATAGCCTCTGTGATTTCTTTTAACCCTTGCTGCACAGTTAATAATCTTTGAAGAAGCATTCTGATAATCACAGAGGATATGTAAGGTAAGGTGTGGTCCTTGGGAGACTAAATTAGAATTTCCTCCCTCCTCCCCATATGCTAAATTTGCTCTATTAAACAAATGAGTAGCTGCATTCAAGGGAACATACATGGCATATTCTCATGCATCCTTTCTGTTCCTTTTAATTGCAATGATTAGGCTTGTCTGGATTATGGAATGGATTCAAGAGAACAACATCTATATTCATTTGAAGAGACCTTTGCCTGTAAAATACTCCTCAAATCACACACTGCGGTCTCCCCCATACCCTTAGGAACACATTTCACAATTACTCAGAACCAGAAAGTTCTTAGTTTGAATCGCTTTGTTGATGATTTTTTACTCTAGGGTCTGATTAGCAATTTTGCATTCTAAAACCGAGTTTAAAGCAAGCAGGCAGAAAGTGCTATGGAGAGGAGAAAAAAAAAAAGGAACATATTAAAAACGTGGCAACTGCCATGCCACTCTGCCAACCTGAATTAGCAAGTGCTATAGCTTTGAGAGTGACAAATTCTTCTTTCTCCAGCTTCATGCTCTTGTATTTCTTTACCAGCTGCAGTATGGCATTGTTAAGGTCAAGAAGGCCTGCCAGTTTGGATTGGTCTTCATCCATAATATAATCTTCAGCATATACAAGCTCATCCTCAAAAGAAAGTGATCGGTATACAACACCGAGAATCAAAATCTCCATCCAAGCACTCTGCAGAAGGCTCATCTGGTCAGCTAGAGACAAAGTGGAGAATCCTGCGTAGGAAAAAAAATACAGGAAAAATGTTAAGCATGTCGGGATTTGTCAGAAATCTGCTCCTCTCTGAGATTTATTTTTACATATGTTGTGATAAGACATGCATGTGCTCTGTTAGACTCCTTTCTGCTTTTGTGACTCTCCTCCCCATCCTGCTACAGGAAAGTAAATCCTTATAAAATCAAAGTTTAAAAAAAGTTGGAATTTGCAGGCTCTTTCTGCAAGAACCGTATTAACTTTGGGAGTGTTACAGTGATGGCCTGACTGGCATGATGTTGTCTTTCTTCTGAAATACTCCAGTTCTAAAACTGGATGCTGTGAAACAGAGACTTGGTGACTGTTGATCCCTACCATCAACCAAAACGGGTAATTTAGGAAAGAAAAAAGTAACTTCTTCTAAAAAGGGAAGCTTTGATATTTTAATATAATTAAGGTGATTACCCCAATTTCTCTTTGAAAATTCTCTTTGTTGAACTTTAACCTAAGGGGAAGGAGAAGCAACACCTACCATTCTCAGAAAAGACATTAATTACTACTGTAATGGCTCCCGCCTCTACTGCACTTGTTGAAAAACAGGATGGCATATTAAAGTGCCAACTGAATAGCAGTCCCTTTGCTGAGGGCAACCAAATATGTAATAATTGCCTCTTAATTAATTAACTTCTGCTTTCTTTATTTTTTTTTCTGCTGTCCTTCCTAATAGGATCAGTAAGGGCAAACATCTTCACTGTCTTCCTTTTTCAGACTCCTGTTTACAGAACCTGTTAATTTATTGCATCAAACTGCTAATATCCCAATCACATTAGAAGCTACAAAACAATACAGGAGAGGAAGTGATTTTCCTGGCCTGTTGGTGAAATGCAGTAGTTTGCCAGTTGGCACCATCAGCCACAAGTACTTAATAAAATCATCAAAGGGGATTAGTCAAGCTTTTCTTAAAGGGTCTTAAGACATGTCTGAGGCTTTCATTTAGTTGTTTATGGAGCTGCTTACATGTCCTTTGACTGGGTTCCTGCTGTAAGAACATTCTTTTTTGTCGTTCAATTACACTTGAATGCATTTTTCTGTTTTGAAAGTCGAGAGTTACAGTCGGGCAGGAATATATCATAAACCAGCAAATCTGTGCCAAACAAGATTTTCCTTACAAGTGCTAAGCAGCAAAACTAATACAATAAAAAAAAAGAGAAAACCCCACATCCAAACCACCAGGCATCCATAAAAATGAAACATAAAACTGGCTGCAGGTTCCCTCTCTCATATTTCTCCCCCTTCTTACTTGTTTTCATTTCCTCTTACTGTCTTTTGAGCCCTGTGATAGAACTGTAGCTATCTGCCTTCAAAAAACCCTCAGCAAATCCTGAGCCAAGAGCAACGGGAAACCCTTGTAGAGGTGGCAATGGAAAACAACACATCTGTGATTAAAATAAATAAGAGTGAAATGGAGAAGAAATATTAATTTGAAAGCTTATTGGGAAGAATGAATTATTTCAATTAGCTTCAACATTTTTGTTCCTTCCCTGTCTTTCAAGAACCAGCTTTTCTGCAGAAGCAGATGGACAGAGAATGTAGCCTGCAGCACCGTCCTGTGACAGCCCCATTCTCCCTCCCAGACACTGCTGTTAGTAAATAGATTTACACATTCTCCAATCTCCACACATCTTTCTGCCGAATAATTAAAAGCAGGATGATTAGTTTATTGAGTGGAAGGAGGAACTTTTTTATTGAGGTCCATCCACGATTTTATCAGGGCCAGCACTTTTACGGTTGTCATGAGGGTGCAGGCATCCAATTTTTCTTATCTGCCTGATTAATACAAACGCTGTTTCAGGACGCATTAATTAACAGATACAAATCTACGTTCTCATGGAAGGATCAATACAGAGAAGAAAAGAGGCATCAATGTGAATTTAGTGCTGATGATGGAGAAGGCACTCTATTGACATTTACGTGCATAGAAACTTTAAAGTTGCAGCGGAGCCCTTTTGTCCCTGTGATTTACAAATTAACAATTTTTCAGGTATAACAATGTTTCACACACTTCTGAGGAGTTTAATTAAGCAAAAAGCAATAAAGTCCATTTTGATTAAAAAAAGTTTAACCTGCAGTTTCTATTCTTTTTGTTTTTCCTTTTAAAAAAACCCTCCCAAGTTCCTTTTTTTATTTCCTTACCTATTTTTAGTGCAGGTTTGTTGAGGGTTTTTGAAAAGTAAATAATGCTGTGTTTCAACCGCATTTATTCTGTGCCAGAGTCAAAGGAAATTACAGATGTGAAGTGGGAAAATTGGACGTTGCCTGTAATTTATTGTACTGTACTCTTGAAAAATCTGCAGCCTGGTGCAGTAAATAAACTAATTGTTTTTATATGACACATACCTAAAAAAATGAAAACAAGTCTGGCAAATATAAACCACACTGTTCTGCTCTCCAACAATAAATCAAATAAACACAATTATTTTCTTTCTGATTGAAGTTACTTTCCCTTGAAAGCCTGCTCAGTGAAAGCACGTTTTAACTTTTAAAGGCAACCCCCATGGGAACGTAAAGCTGCATCAAGTTGTAATTAATCTGATTTTGTTTTGTTTTGATTTTTCAGAAAATGTGAAAGCATCCAACATATCTCTTGTATCACACCAATGCCCTTTTAATAGCTGCTCAGCAAGTCACAGTTAAAAGAATAGATTAAGCAGGCACGTGTTTACACACAGAGATTTATTTTTAATTCTTTGGAGGAGGTCATACTTATTTCCTGCCAAACTGTGCTCTGATTCTCTGAGCCTTTGTTATACGAATCCCCTAGATCAGCCGCGTTCTGTGACAAGTGGACATTTTCTTTTTTAAAATAGAAACTGGTTTCTTTTAATAGTCTCCAAATGAGATGAAATCCACTCCTAGTTCACAGCCTCCCTGGTCACAACTGTAAAGCTCCTTCCAAACCACCCTGAAATGCTGTGTGACGGTGAGACATGCAACACTGACGTGGATTGTGTGGGTCCTTAATTCGTAAAAGTCTTGCAGGTCAATGTTTTAAATGCAGAAGTGCATAATGGCTTTCTAAAACACAACGCTGTGTACCTTTTTCCCCTTTAGCATGTAGCATATTGGTGACAACTTTGATGTCGCTCCATCTCCCTCCCCAAGTCAATGCCATTTAATGTATCTTAGGCATTTGTGAGCAGAATGACTCTGTACCTTGACCTGCAGTTAAATGGCATGTTTATCTGCCGTACAGCACACTCCAAATAAACCAGATGACAGTTTGCAATAACGTCATTTGGAAGGATTGAAAGGCTTCTCAAGAGTCAGGTACCCCTGAGGTAAGAAGCTTGAAGGAAGCATGTTTTGTGCCAACCCTCCTGCCATCTTCTACTAGACGCTTGTGTGCTTGACAATGATGCCATGGGCACTTGTCAAGGGTTTTTTTTCTCTTTTTGCCTAGCAAACTGATGCACTTTGCAGTCAACTTACAAAAAAGGCTAAGCATTTGAAAGTGTGAAGGGCAAAAAATATCTGACGGCTAGTCTTCAAAAATACACTTTCATTTCAGAAAGCATAAATGTTTATTTCCTGAGCTGAGTGTTGACAGAAATAGGCTGCAGTGCAGGCATACGAATTTAACCCCTGCTAGGCATTCTGTTTGGCACGGTTCGTACGGGGCTGAAGGCAGGCATTGTAAATCTACAGGGTGTCTCATAATATCAGTTAACAATAGCATTGATTTGCTGGTTACAGATTTTCTTCCTTCCATTTTTGCTTTCTTTCTCCTCCTTTCAGGGACCATAGTGTTTCTTCAGCTAAAAATAGCTACTTTTCTATGAGCAGCATATCACACTCAAATTGTAATTATGCTGTAATGACTCACTGAGATCACCGAGTGTGTATTGAGAAAAGGTTGATTGAGCAACTGAACATATGCTTGTTGTTGTGTATTTTTTACACATACTACCAAACCCAAAGCTCAAAGGATGCAGAAATAAATAGGTTAAAAGGCCTTAGCATTTTTATTATAGGAACAACCAGCAGTGGAGCTGGCCGTGCTCTGCAGCTCTGAGCACTCCAAAGCAGCTCCAAACACAGTTCACAGCCTCTTAGAACAGGCTGTTTAAACATCAGCACATGCACTACTTGCTCTCTATTTCACATTGCACACAGCTCCATGCTAAGCAGGGAAAATCTTTTATATTCCTGAAGACCCTTTCCTCTACTTCATTAAGATGGACTTCATGGACACTAAGTCACTAGGGGCTAGAGTGAAGCAGCTGCAGATGGTCAAGTGCCAAAGTAAGATCAGTACCTTGTACGCAGCACTTTGAGACCTACTGGACAAAAAAACCCAAAAACCAGTGGCTGGATTTATCCCTACTGTTATTTTCAACCTGAAATCATTACATATGATGCCTCAAATCCAGCTATTCAATACTTGAATCCAGGATTATTTCACTTTTCAGGGAATTAACTTCCCTTCCTCTCTGTTGTGTTTTTAGAAATCTGAATATTGTATCAAACCAGGTATGAAATTGCTGGCAAATCTGGGAGTTGTTTGCTTTTTCTGATAATCACCTCCCATTTATTTTACCAGGTGTTTTGGTGATTGTTATTTTCATGAGTGAAATATTCCTCGTTTGCCCTGGTTTGTACTTCAAATATATTCATTTACATTTTGTACAGTCAGAGCTGTGCTTGACAATGATGTCAACACTAGCATGTTGCAGATTCAATATATTTACACAGTCGAAATATCAGAGCTGGATTTTTAAATTATTTACAGTTAATTTGGATAAGATTAACTTCCCTCTAAATGTTTTATGGGTTCTGATGTTTCCAGCATGATTCAAAAACCATGTAGAGTTGCCACTGCCAAAACACCATTTCAAAAAACTTTTTTCCGCCCAGACTGTTTAGGGAGTGCATGGGCTCACGGTCAAACCACAAGCAGCGGGCCAACAGCTTATCCTGGCTGAAAAGAAGTGAATACAAAGAAACTCTACTTGATGTCAAGAGCAGGCTCGATGGCAGTGCATTCTCAGATGTACAGCTGTCACTCTGCCCTTCTTTCCTTTGCTGGCACAAGCTCAGCCTAGATCCATCCCACAACTTCATTTTGCTTTCAGGGATGTAAACAATAGCCAGGGAAATTACAGCAGTGAAATTTCTGTGAGGGCTATACAATGTTTTTGTAGATGTGATGACAGTATTTGCTGAAGGAACCCTCACAGCCTGACTGCCATTTGCTGTTACTCTCTCAGACATCCAAGGAAGAGGATGGCATGATTTGGTTTTTTAGGGTACCTCCAGAGCCGAATCTCCCACACAGATCTAAATTAAGAGTTCCTTTTTATTGTATTAATCCAAGAAAAAAAACAACACAGATTTATAATGGCATTTTAAAGTACTCTGTAGTCCTAAAAATAGATATCAAGAGCCACAAACATTTCAGCTGTTACAAAACCCATTAAACAGAAGGACAGTGCTCTCACTAATCACCAAACATATTTCACAGATTATGGATGAAATTCGGTGAAAGCTGGAACAGAAACAGATACAACTCATTATTCCAGTGCAAACCTATTAGTTCTTTTTTCTTTTTAATTCTCCTTTTTTTTCGTTATTCTTTCTATGCCCATTTGCTCATGAAGCCCCTGGCCAAAGGGTCAATAACTGCATATGATGTCACAGCTGAAACTTAAGTATGACTGAGGATTTTCATGTGAAAGGGGTCACTTGACAAAATCAACAACATGGGTATTTGCTCAAACTTAAAACCTACAACTCAAGTCTCAAAGCTTGACTGACCAGATATGAAGCAAAAGGCTTAGCTTATGCTGTTTGCTTGATTCAGCATCCAAGCTGTCTAGAACTGATGTGAGACAATTAAAAGTACGTTTAGAAATCAGTTTCATCCAGCAGCTTCCACACAGTAAAACCACCTTATTTTCTGAGAGATGCTTTACTGTGTAGCATCTCCTTCTGCCCCTATAGCAGAGCTGTGCAAAAGCAGCACCAGAGCTCCGTGCTGCAAATTGTGAGTGCCATCTGTTAGCTGTATGGCTGTGGGAAGGAGAAGATCAGACGACGTACACTGAGGTGCCCAAGGAACACTCCAAAACGCATTTGGGGAATGCTGGGATGTCTTCAGCCAGGCCTGTGCACTTCCTTGGGTTTTATCTGTTTGTATTCCTAACTCTTGCTGTTCAAGCTCTCATAAAATATACATTTTTAAAAAATACATTATAGCATGGAGAAAATGCCTACGGTAAGCACTTTTCTGCTTACAGCTGTTAGTAAGATGGGAAATGCCACACAGAGTACTAAGGGGCTTCTATCGCAACGCTACTTTCATCTCACTGAAACAACAGCAGAGATGGCATGGAAATAAAAATGCATCCCCTACTGCACATCCCGCTCAATCCATTGTGAACAATGGATTCTCACTAAGTAAATACTCGGCTTGTCAGAAGTATTTGCAACACTGGAGGCATTCGGCAGGACTAAGTAACTGGAGTTCACAGCAATTTAAAAGCAGCAAATTAGACATTTACAAACAGTGAATATGCTGCTTGTCTAGTATGACCTTTCACTCAAGCCATACAAAAAGGTGTTAATGTAATTTAAATACCACTTAGCAATACTTCTGGTTTGTCTTTTACCCTGTGAAACCTTACATGATAACACTAAATAGGAGCAATTTAAGCTTGTCATCTCTTCCCAGGGTAAGATGCATACAGTGAGATGGAACTCACTGGAGTTCAAATTCATTTCAGTACCTAAAGCAGATCCACCTCTCCCCCTAAACACTCAAACATTTCTAGGCAGATACTTCTAAATTTCTCACTTCTAGTTACAGCACAAGTTCTTGAGAGCTGCTGCTTTAATAAAAGTAATGGAAAAGAGCTGGAAAATGTAACTGATTAAGAATGTCTCCCTGACTTCACGTAACCACCTCCAGCAGTTAAAAAAAGGGCTTCAGGACAGATTGGTAAGAACTCCATGTGTGGATCACTTTTAACAGCATTTCTAGAAACACACAGTTTGAAGTACTGTACTCTTATTTTCATTAATTTTCATTTTGAACCTTATTATTTCAGTATTCACTGAGAAAAAGGAAACCATAAAAGAATAGATTTAAACAGATTAATGTTTGCCTTTCCCTTTGGGATGGTTTCACCACTGGAAATTCCATCATCTTAAATAGCTTTTCTCCAGACTAATACCAACCTTCTATTAAAAAGAAGCCAGACCAAACACTTGTATTTTGATTTATCACTACATGCTCTGAGAACTGAGGAAGACCTGGTAAGGAGTACACTGCTTGCTTTTTTTATGTTCTATTATGTTAGACAGTTGGCACTCCTTGTGTATTAATTACCTCCTCTGCAGTGGTTTTGAATTCTAAGACACTGCCAATGAAAAATTTTAGAATTCAGACTGGCAGGCCAATATGGCCCAGTGCAGCTGTAGGTCTCCTTAAGGTCACAATATGAACATGCAGATTCCTGAGGGTGATCTTTCTAATGCACTACCTATGTGATCAGATCTGCTTATTTAAAGTTAACTCTTGCAGCTCTCTAAATTGTTATCTACAAGTATGGTTTGGTTAGACTATTTGTTGAGTTTTCTTTTGTCCTCTTTTTGAAGCCAGCAGAAGAGAGTAACATGGACTGATCCTAAAAACATATTTGCCCCTGGACTTAAAAGTCTGTGTCCAGGGTACAGCATTTTATATTAAATTCATGTTCTAAAAATGTCTGGATTATTTGGAGATATCACCTGTGTGCCCAGACATTTGCATGGGAAAAAAACGGGGCAGGACTGTATTTATGATCCTGGTTGTTTTCTTTCCTTGAGCCTACATAAAAAAAAGACTAATCATACTCTTGACATAAGTATTGATTTCACACAACTTTTCCTTAAATCTGTTGTGGACATATGTATTTGGGTATGGGCATGTTAGAGCCAGATTTGTGGGTGATAAAATAAAAACTACATTCTGTCATTTGTAAAGTAACTGCAGATGAGAAAACTCCACAAGTGTCCTGTCTAGGGGTGAGTTCTCTAAGTCCAGTGCAGAAAATGGTAACACCGTTCAGCTTAGAATACTCAGCACATCCCAGAGATGGTATGCCTTACCTAGATCCTGCAAAGAGTTCACCTAGCAGAAATAAAACTACAATCAAACATAATTAAACAAGAAAAATTCAATGCTGTTTGTTCTGTTTTTGTTGTGTTAATATATACTTTACGAAACTGAAAAGAATTATAAAAAAGAACCAAACTTTCAGAGAGGAACCTAATTAAAATAATAACAACTGAGCATTCATTCAGGTAGTGCTCACTGTAATGTGCACACTGGCCTCCCAACAATTGCAACAGGAATACCAAGAAATTTAGAGCTCAAGTTTCTTCAGCCTGGTGCATGCTAGGGCTCAAAATCAAGTTTGTGGAATTATAAAATACTGTTTTGTGGGTTATTTTGAGTTTGTTTTTTTTTTCACAGAAAGGAGTGATTCCTTGACCATTCACTATATGCTGCCTTTTATTAATAACCTCTGTGGGTCTGCCTAGAGAATTCTTTTCCTCCAAGAGTGCTGGGTCACTGCTGTTTGCTTTTTGCTCCTTTGGGAAAGCCACCACTCATTTCCTCACTAAAGGCTGTGACAATCCCCACTCTCTCCATCTTTCCATCAGGCAAAGTCAGGTTTCTAGGAATTGCCCAATCATGTTAATATGAATCCAGTGCTGGAATGTATTAGCATAAGAAGACAACCACGCATACATCCAATCAACATATCTGTGTTAACCCTGTGTGTGCTGAGCCAGGCAAAATCTCTTTCCGCAGCCAAACTAAAAACTGCAGGTTGTAAAATTTTGGGTAAATATATTCTTTCATGGTCTGGCACAAAACCAGCTCAGAACACTGTCCTATACATCTTCCTTCTTCTTCCCAATGTTTAGAACTTTTCTACTGGTTAGTTGATTTTCTTAATGCGCTGCAGATGCCACAGATTTCAAATTATGTTTCTGGTCCTCCTGCTTTGGGGGAAGAGAGTCACGGATCTTCTCCTACACAAATTTGAAATGTCTAGTTTACCTTGTTGAGTGCATATATACCATTAAGAACATCTCCAGAGGCTTTGTCTTAAGTCTACAGCAGTCCATGCACAGCAAAAAAATAAAAAGAGAGAGGAAAAAAGAAAGAGGAAAAAAAAAGAAGCTGCCTGATTCTAATACACCTAATTAGCCATCGGCAGACTCTTAATTGCATACATTAGGATGATTCCATAGTGGAGATTAATTCTAAATATACCCAAGCAGCTGGTTAAGATGCCATGGATTACAGTGTGGACTGTACTTTTCCACTTAATTAGATATCAAAATTAAGCAGCAACAAGCATTTTGACATAACGGGGATCAAGCCGCCGCTTGGCATCCCAGAGCTGCACTAAAGTGACCGCTAAACAGAGCCGCACAGATGGAGAGATATTAAATGCCGCACTGGAAAGTAATTTCAAATAATAAAATATCAATATTTACATTTTAATTACCCCTACTGAGAGCTGCTCTGTCATTTTCACTATTGCCGACGCAGCAAGGGGTAGTGGAATGACATTGCGGCTCTGACTGCAATGACTATTTTGTTTCCATTAAAGAATGACAAGTGTTTTAGAGGCAGTGACACCCAGTGTGTGAACAAGAATGACAGCAGATCAGAAAATTCCTATTAAGGGAATAAATGACTCAACAAGAGAATTAACTTCAAGTAGCCAGCTCCTCCTTGAAACATAATACTTCCTAAATTTTCTGCAGAAAGTTTGTTATCAAAGGTGCCCTGGGGAAACCTTAGATCCTCATAAAATATTTAGAATGATAGGACTTTACATGATGACTGGTAAGTTTAAAAACAATGATACTCAATGCCCATCCCATCTAATGGTTATATTGAGGGTTTATATGAATCAAAATAGTTTGGGGGGGTGGGGGGGAGGGGAGGCACCTACTGAAAAGGAGATTCCCTTTCATAACACCTTTAAGTTTTTATGGTGTGTGGAGAATGCCAGGGTTATTTTTGCTGATTTTTTTATCCTCTTTCCTGCCATCAGCTCAGTGAGTACTCCACCCCCCACCTGGATCACAAATTCCTGGTCTTCAGAATTACGCAGAGCGACTGATCACAACAGATACATACACAGGCCTCCTGATACTCCCTGCACATTCCTTGCATACATATAGAAACAGATTATTTTCTGTATGTACCTCAGGAGTCTGTGAGACACCTTTGCAGCAACTTAGGAACATAATTACTTCTGATCAGGTCTGAGGTACATCCCATGGAAAATACTAAATTATATCAGACACGCTGCATTTACAAAGAAGAAAAGGAAGGAAGAAAAATTTCAAAACAGCAAAGAAAAAACTTGTCTTCCTCGGGGATTTCTGTCAAACCACAGAGACCCTGAGAGAGTTTCAATGGCCTTGGACACCAGAAGGTGCATAAGAGGATGGTCAGTACACGCCAATATGCAGCTAAGTGACCCTCCTCCTCAGTCATGCCATGCATTCACTTAATAATGTGCAGAGCTCAACTCCTATAAATGCGACAAATGGCTGGAACAGAACACGGGGGTGGGGGTGGGGGGGAAGCATGAAAATTTTTACAGAATAGAAAAGGAATAGCTTTATGGCAGTGACTACTGCAGGAGTTTTAGAAGCAGCTTTGACATTAAGAATTAGCAGTAAAAGTACAAACTGACATTAGCTGGTTAACTAGTTGCCTTCTTGTCTTTTTTCTCCACTTCTTTTCCCTTCTCTTGCTCTTTTTTTTTTTAGTACCCAGGAAGTACTTCTTAAGCATCTCTAATGCTTTTAGGACAAGACACTTCCCCATTTCTCAGCCACTAGCACCTTTTAATTTCTGAAAGAGCCACGCTTGAAAATCTTAATTAATTGTTCCATACTGCTTCAGGATCATTATGCAATGTAATAAAGGCCGTGTAATTATGAAATTTTACAGCCATTACCAAGGCTGATGGCTCGTATTTCATCCTCAGCTGGACCCAATGGCTTTTAGCCACTCAGCTCCCCTTTGATGAACTACAGACAGATCTATCAGGCCCAAACAATATCCAGGCAAGGCGGCTATAATAGCTACCTACAGATGAAGCCATAGATAAAAATAAACTATAAATCTACGCACAAATGCAGGCACATTGCCTCAGGATGACAGAGGGGAGAGGATGAGACACTTGGGAAAGCTGCTGGCTTGCAGAAAGGCAACCTCCTCCGTCTCTTTTATTCAGTTTGGAATTTGTTTGGTTTCTTAAACATGTAAAACCATCTCACATCTCTCAAAAAAATTTACCTGTTTTTTAAGGACTATATATTTTTCTACGGAAGGTAAGGAGTTACTTCATCCATCTATTATGTTTGACAAAGGGCATTTATAGGGACAAACCAATTGATCCTCCAAATGAAGAGTCCTAATCAACAAGTTTGCAATTGCACATTTAAAAATGACCCCAAGTCATTTGCTTCTAAGACTGAAAAAGGCACAACATCCCTAAATTCTAAATGCATCATCCTAAGCAGATGCACACACATGAAGTTAACTCAGAGGCTTTCACCAGAGGCAGCACCAGAGATGTAATTTCATGCAATATTGTCCTACATTATTTTACTCTCAGTTTAAAAATAAAAATACTCCACAAATTTCTGTGCAAGTTAAAGGAATAAGGGGATCATGTATGATCGTGGTACCTTCATCACCAGAATGTACTTTATGAAGGTGGATCTCCACCAATGCCCTCTGTAATTTAAGACAGAGGGTCTTCGACATACGTATTCTTAGTCCTTCCTGAACACAAGGCTGACTACATGATCTCTAGGTGAGAAAAAGAGATGGAGAGCTGCAGCATCCTGATCACCTCTGGATGAGTCCAGGGAAGAGTGTGAAAACATCAGATTTAAACACTCATCTATTAGTACCAACTGCCAACAACCCAAGCTTAGTTGTGAAGCTGATGTCATGCTCATGGCTGAGGCTAAAGACACCTCAGAAGACAAGAAAAGTTGAAAGTACCAGTAGTACTCTTCAATTTCCAACACTAAGAACAGGATGGCTCAGCCTTTTCCAAAGAAATTATGACAGACGTAGTAGAGGTTCAGAGAAGATAATAAAGAAGAACAACACACTTGTGAAAAGAGACTCAGCAGGAATTATTTTTCTCAAAATTGTGATGAAAGAATGCATTACAAGTATATATATCAAAGGTATAACAATCAGGTCTAAAGCTTGTATTCTTCCTGTCTGGTAACACAGACCAAGTGCCATTACAAAGAAATGGTAGGAAAATCATGATGGAAGGAAGGAAAACTCTTCATTCACAGACTAGCTCGACTGGGGAACTTCTTGCCAAAGGATGTCACTGAAACAAAGAACTCAGAGAGGAATATGATGCTTACATAGTCATCCAGAATAGCTCTAGATATAAGTCCAAATCTAAATTGATAGGACATTTTGTTCTTCCTTATTTAGATTAAGAAGTTTTCCTGAGGCTTCTTCCTATATGGGGTCCATAGCAGGAGCATATGTGGATGACCTAGACCATTCAGTTCCTAGTTTACTAAAAACTGAAGCCTCATAGCTTGGGCTGCCATTCTTTGAGGTGTTAAGAGCCTACTCCTACAATTAGAGTTCAGAAGAGAAGAGCATAGAGAGATGGGCCCCAGGCAAAGAATTTCTACATCAGAGCAACTGAGCTCTCACTCTGGAGCTGCAACTGTACAGAGAGAAAAATAATGAATACTGAGGAGCCAGTGTTATTACACACATAAGAGCAAACAGGTGCAAGTGTGTGTTTGCACAAGCCTGAGTACTCATGGCTTTGTATTAAGCAAACTCGGGGCATTCTAAAAGCTACCGAAATGAATGAGGATCACCTGCTCATTAACATGAATTCTTTACTTATTAAAGATGTACTTTTTAATATAATAAACTGTCTTGCTGAAGGACAAAATAATAATGCTATCCCTCAGCTCACAGGAGAGAAATATTTCCTGATGCAGGGAACAGAGTCACAAAGGGTCACTGGTCAACAAAGATGCAACTGAAGACAGGCAAGGGAATGTGTGATGTAGGTTCTTCCAGCATAATGCTGAGGATGCCTGATATATGCTCTTCTAAGGACAAGAATCTGCTGTTAAGATGCTTTATTGAAAGTGCACGTATGGCGGGTGTTCACTGTACATGGGGAATTGATCTGTTCTTTGCAGTGTAACTGGAAGCATCATAAACATTCTTAATGGAGAAAAAGAAAACCAAACCCAGCCTGAAGGTTTTAAGCACCTACAGTACATCAGAACATCTACAATACAGGACACTGCTAAACTCTGAAGCCTGGAAAGCATTTTGAATTGTCTTCTTTTGCTCTAGTTTTGAGAATTCAGTGATGACCTCAGCTAAAGCACGGACTGTGAAAACTGAGACAACTGGATGTAGACAAGAAGATGGGCAGATCTTTGACCTCCTCCATTTTCCATCCAGCTGACTTACATTTAGCCAAATTAGCATTAACCTTATGGACAAGCTCTGTAGCCTTACCACTTTTTACACTCCCAATGACTACGAGTTGGATAAAAAGCAGGTACAAATGTCCTCACCAGGAGCATTTTCTATAGCAAAAATTTCAAGTGAGAAGTAAATGCAACGATATTACTTATATTTCTATCAGAGGCAATAAGAGCAGTTTGCTACATAGGTCCAATAAAAATGAGGATAATAACATGAGAAAACGCATACATCCCACTCTACAATTTTTATTCTACAGAAGAACTGCATGATTTTTTCCTCTCTTTGGTAAATGTCCAGTGTGCCTGATAATGCATATCAGCATTTCATAATGTAAGGTTATCGCTATGATTTTAATCATGTACAGCAAATAATTATGCTCTGGTCAGAAAGTTAGGCTGCTCATTTCTGGTTTACTGCAATGAAACAGAACTGGCTAGGCATAGTGAGACAAATTTTATCTTTGCCAAATACCAATGACTGCAAAGGAAAAGGGAACCAGCATTACATGATCCATGAAACATTGTTATTTCAGTATTGGGCTTGAAACAGTTTCCTCATCAAGTTTGGTTGGGGTTTTTTTCATTTAATAAAGAGTTACCTCAAGGTTACATATCGGTACAAAGTGTTTTTAATCAATCTGTTTCAGAGTACATGTAAAGGAGAGTTTTTGCTCTAATAAAAATACCTAACTGCAGTAACATTATGCTTGAACACAAAAAAAGATACTAGCATAAGTACAAGCCAAAAAAGGGATGGGAAATGGGCGGTATAAGTGAGCTTTTTCTTTCAAGATTCACCAAATGCGGCACAAATCTGTAGCTGCTATAATGTGTGCCATGCTTTACACTGATTTTCTACACTTGGTATTCCCTAGCTGAATTGTTTCTGAAGTCTATGGTGATTTTTTTTCCACAGCAAATCAGCAGTTTTTCAAGCGGTCTCTGTGCTACCCAGGAGTATGACATTTACTAATGTGTTGAGATTCAGGGATTCTCCTTTGTAGAAGCCAACACTAATAAGAAAGATATGGTTCAGCGTCCTGGGTATTCTTCACAGTTTTATTAATTAGATGGAAAGTTTCTCCCTCTGGAATACTGCAAGGTATTTATTAACACTTCAGCCCACAAACTGAATTTACAGTAGTGGAGGTAATTGTTACATACACGGGCTCTTGTTATCAACTTGGCAGGGATAAGCAAAAAATAAAACAACCCACCCCGAGGTTTAGATTACGATCTTTTTCATGATATTTTAATTGTGTTCCTTAATCTGGTAAATGAAAAACTATACCATGATCTTATTCAGATCACTGACAAAAAAAGATCTTATCAATTTGTGACAAAACATATGAATGCTCCTATCTCTTCTAATTATACAGAGTATTTAAGTCGTATCCAATATAACTGTAGAGTGACTGAGATACAAGCTCTCTTACAGTTGTGCCATCTTATCCCTCAGCATCTGCACATTTTGTTTCAAGTTTTCTGTCTTCTAACACAGACACCCTACCCTAGTTGATCTTTAGTAACACTGCCTTCATTTTCCTCGTTTGTGTTCAACATGATGAGCTACTCTCACTGCAGTTTTAGCAAACTGGTGACACATAACGACCAGGCAGGCAGTCAATAATACCTCAGTTACATACGTGCTTTACTAAAGAACTACAGGCACAATCAGACCTACTTCACATAACCACATTTCTCTTACCATTACTTTGCATTCGTCTCTTGTCAGATCCTCTTATTTCTTCTGGGCAACAATAGGTCAATTTAAACCATCACCAGTGATTCCCTGTCCTCAATTGGTGCACATTATTTTACCTACAATATTGGGGTTTTTTTGCAGCTCTCGGTGCTTTGGAAAGCTTTACTTTGATTATGACATGTGAGTTGGCCTTTATTTTGCATTTCTCGCCATATGTCCTACCTTCTGGAAACACAAAGCATTGGGCTCTACCATGAGGTATTTAGACTCATTTGGTAGTAGTTTCAGAAATTACCCAAAACTCACGGTTGTGCTTTGGGTGGATGTGCCAATGGACAAAATGCTAATAATGCTGGATCATCTTTTGTTGCTTTGGTTTCCTCTCATTGTGCTTTTTCTTATGGACTTTATCTGCTCTATCAATGATCTTAGAAGGCAAGTGATGAGAATTTCTGTACATGTTCTGCCAAAATATGTTTTCTGGGCAATATTTAGTATCAAGGCCAAACTAGCACTGACTTAGTGATGTTTGTGCAATGAGAGATGGCTCCAAAAGCTCTTTTGTAATAATTCACTGCTGCTGCTACAGGCTTTGCAATAGAGCTCCAGTGGAAACATTCTCACGATGCATTTGTATTTTCATTCCTTCAGTACCAAAGTAACAATTAGATTGACAACGGATTCCACTCAGCAATCCTGGCTGCACAGACACAAGTCATTTATAGCTGGCACTTGCCAAATATGCCCTTAGCAAATGGCTAACTAACTTATTAAAATCAGCAGTTTTCAGAATTGTTACCATAGATGATGTCAGAGGCAGAGGTGAAGCATGAGGTACATGTGTACAGGAAGATTATGAGAAAAACAATTTAGTCTCTCAAATCTATCCTGACTTTCCTTATGATTCTGCTGGAGTTTTAATCTCTTTCTGCGCAAGCTATGGGCACTGGACTGCTGTGCTATTTTGTTCATTTAACATTTGAAAACAACAATGACTATTTTCATTAAGAAATGGTCTACAGAGTGTATTCAACATTCTTGGAAAGTGCATGTAATGGATGAAGAGTTAAGCTATCCAAAGTGTTCAGAAAAGGATGGATAAGCTCTAGTCCATAGGATATAAAAGAAATAAACTGGTGATGCATTGTGCTCACATCTTTCAATCCTAGCATGCTGTGAATCATATTTAATGTTTTAAATCTATAGCTCACAAAGGACTCCCAAAATTGGAGGTATAAATCAAGGTTTCAACATAAGGAAGTTAAATGATTTGCCCAAGGTCAGGTGGTAAGTCAGTGTCAGAGTCAAGAAAGGGACTTTGCCTTCTGCTTCTAGTGTTGGGCCATCTCTATGGATTATAGAAGGTCCTTAGGTCTGGCTTGAACTAAAGCCCTCAAAGGCCCGTGGAAAGAGTCCCGCTAATATCAACAGGCTCCAAACCAAACCCACATAATGAACCATTTCGTTTTTCTCACACTTTGTCCATTAGCTAATCATTACAAAAAGACCAGAACAAGATAAAGGCAAAGCTTAAATCGAGCAGTACAAGAGATGTTGAGATGACTTCTATTTAGGTGACCGGGATCTTCCCCCATGTATTTCTATGGATGCAGGACAACACTCACAGAATGAATGCATTTTGCACTGTATTAAGATGAACACAACATAAACCCAGGATCTTAACCATCTAGTGCTGACTCTATAACATGGACTAAGAGGGGTCAAATGCCCTAGTCTTAGAAAACTCTAAACAGACTGTATTATACTCTATGTATGAAAATGCATACATTTAATTAACTCTAGTTGTGACACAGACTGACAATTCAAATGAAAAAATCTCAAAGCTATGCCTGACAGTTTTAGAGTAATTCTGATCTCTCAGGACGATACATATTAAAACCAGATTTCTATATATTTGTATTCATTCTTTTAATATTTGAAAAATGCATATTATTTACACAATTGCCTGGAATGCCTGTTGGAGAAATACATATTTATTTTTAAAAGCAATCCATATATTATTTACTCAGCGGAAGAGAATGACTTCAAAAAACCGTTATGCTCCATCAAATAAATACATATTTATAAATGGTTTTTAAAATGCATATTATTTACCCAATGGACTGTAATGGCTTGGCTGGTGCCATTACATGTAAATATGTAATTAGCTACATAATAAAAAATCCCTACAAAATTTCTCTGAAAAGCATTAAATTTCCACGTGTCAATGTACAATACCTTTCTATTGTTATTGTTCTGCTTTTGAACAGCAAAAGCGATTATCCTATGCTAATGACTAAGGCTTTGCCATATTTTAAAGTCCTACTACCTCTGCAATTATATAGGAAATAAAGTTAAAATCCATGTTTCTTTCTATTAAGAATTAGCATTTTAAAATTCTCATCTTGCATTTGGTGTACCTGGCATGACTTTTTCTGGAATCTTTCTGGCAGCCCATGGACATCAAGCAGACTCTGCATAAAGCCCAGCTCTGCTCACAGCAGCAGTGTAGCTGAGCACTTGTGTCAGTGAGGAACCGAATGCATGTGTAACAGGATCTAGTAGCTCTCACACAGGCTTCTCCACACTACTAGCCAAGGCACCAGCATGCACTGCTGGACCATCCTGGTGAGTCCTGTATGGTGCCAGACTTTATCCTCACATAGGTTATTTTCTGCAGAACACTATGAATCCTCAAAAATCCCTTTTTCTTCTGGAAGTGAGGCGACTCCAGGGACAAAATCTATTTTATTACACAGTCACATTATAGTTACCTTTGAAAGGATGTAACTTAATAGAACCAGCTACCCTGAGTGTTTGGGAATTTGTTAAGAATTGCTTTGGCTTTGCCTACAAAAATAGGAGCACACTCTGGGAGAGGTGAACGGTACCATTTTTAGTAGTGCACGCATGTGCTGGAGCAAGTGTCATACATTAAGATGCAAATTTTATTCTGTGAGCTGAATAGCAGGTGATTAATTTTGATATCACAAGGATCAATTGGTACAGATGCTGCACCTGAGCGGTGTTTGTGTATGTACACACTGGTAACAGAGGTGCACTCCTAACAGGTGTCACTTGCTTAGCTCTGCAACAGCTCCAGTTGCCTGAAAACACTGACATTAGGATGTATGTAGTTCTGCCAATTTTTTCAATTAGACCCATTATTGATTTGCTGAAAAAGCAAATTAAACATGCCATGGAAGTATGTAAATTGGTTAGACAGAACGTCAGATTCTGGTACTGAGCTTCTCAGGCACATGGTCTCTGCATACAGCTTCTGCACACCCAAGTCTCTGGAGATTACAGAAATGGAAAACTTTCGCAAGAGACTGGCCGCGTTAGTCTAGCAACTGAGTTATGAAACACCACGGAATAGGTTAATGTAAAGACATCTTTGGGACAGAATGACAGGAAGCTTAAACTTTGTTAAGACAACACAGCTAAAGTTGTCTAGTTGCTTCATTTTAAATCTGGAATTAACCCATTGTTTTCATGTAGCTGTTGCAGATTTACACTGCTGTGAGGATAAAATTAGGTGAAAAGAATTAATGGTATCTTTTGTGTCTAAATAGTAAAAAGAGATATTTGTTAATAAATGAAATTCTGCTATGTGGAATCAACTCTGCGTGCAGCTTACAAGTATTTCTTTGCAATTTTCCCTTACCAAAGAATAAGAGTTTTGCTGCCAAGAATGAATAACACGCAGTGGCCAGCCAGTGTTTTCGGTACTCCTGTTTGCAAAATTACTCTCCCACTCTTTGCTCCTTAACAGGAGGGAGCGCCGGAACAATGGGGAGCCCAAAACAAGTAGGTATGCTCACCAGCAAGCCTCCTCACTAATTTCCATTTAATTAATTTACCAAATCAAATCAAACTACTACTGTGAAAATCATTTTCTCACGAAGGGGGCTAAAGGATCTCTCCAAAAGTCACTCCAAATCACCTGAGGTTCAGCTTCCCATAGCAAATGGCTGAAACAAACCTCCCTAACAGGATGCTATAACAGCAGCTCCAGCCAGGGCACACAACTCATGGCAAGAAGTTTCTTCAGGTCAAACACAGTAAGCCCACTGTCTGGCTTTGGTGCGCTGGAAACCTACATAAGTCAGCACAAGCCCACAAAATCCTCTTTTCTTATTTCTGCACAGCTGATTGTGTCACAGCAGATAGTGTTTTGCACTCTCTCATGTCACTCAGCATTGTAAGAAGACCCAGGAACAGAATACAAATTTTTGTGGAAATTAGCAGTCTGCCTACACATTTGAACTTTTAGTGTCAGTATCTTATACTAATAAAGCAGCCTAAAATATCCAGGTAAGAGCAATGCTGTTTAAGGCAAGATTTGGGTTTCTTCAGCCACTGCCAGGATAAAAGCTTATGTGGTTTTCTCTCTGGAAAAGCATGTAAATTGTTGTACAGAAATAGAGTCATTAATGGAAAGCAAGACATTGCAAATCAGACAATAGACATATTAATTAATCCCTGAGATGCACATGAAGCAATCGATTTTCCCAAATCCCAAATCAATTTTTTTAAGAAAGCATAAAGAAAAACAATCTGAATTTCCACTCCTTTAAAAAGATGGGGATGGGAGGAAAGAGAGAGAGAGGGGAACTGGTGTGCCTAACCTTCTCACTGTCTTCACTGCATCCTGAAATTACCAACCATGAGCTAACTTACAAAAATTGTGAAAAAGATCATACTCTTTGTCAGTGAAAAACTGTATTTTCAGATTAAAATCTCTAGAAAGAACAGATGACAAAAAGAGACACAGAATGTAGCAAGTACTAGGAAACTTTTTGATTTCATCCTTGTTCAAGGTGCCTGAGCTGAGAAAAGGGGGAATGCTTCTCTTTCTGTGCCTTTTTGTGCACTGATGGAAGTGATGTCCTACAGCATTTCAAGTCATTTATTGAAGTTTGGTGGTGGTAGTGGGAATGTTGTTAAAGGAAGTAAAAAAAGCAATGTCCATTTGAAGCTTGTCTGTGAACTTTGCATGAACCGCCAGGAATAATGTAGTGTGATGACAAGCCAGTTATACCTTCCACTAAATTTGCTGTCTGGAATGAACTGAAATAGTGTTTGGTTTGTGTAATTACGTCCATCTATCTTTATATTCCAGCGGCATATCGCAAATTGAAAATACTAAAAATTGACTGTTGGTTCTGATATTTAATGATTGCCAAAGACAAGACGATGATTTATTGGTTACTTACCGATGTGACACATTTGCATCTTATTAGACGGAGATTACTATTCCTTAAAATGCGGACGAGGACTGATCATGTCTGATGGATTGATTTGATTTGCAAATGTAATCAAACTAATAAGAGGGAAAAAATGAGCAATAATGCCTTGTTTTTCAACTGGCAATCACTCCCCTGCCAACAACGCTGATATCCCTGACTAAGCAGCCTTCACACAGTCTTCCTGTCTCCTCAAATAAACAAAGGGATGCAAAGAGCTTGATAAGAGGATAACGAGCCAAGTATGGATGTAACATGGAGCCCATACCTCAACACTGTACAAACATATCAATAGGAATACTGGGATAGGACCTACCATGCCTTCAGTCCTTTGAAAGCAGTTAGCAAACTAGCCAAGTGAAAAACTCAGTGGTAAAAAAGCCTTTACTAAGTGAGCTGAGAAAACTTTATGAGGGGAAAAAAAGTGTTTTTTATTTAGACAACCCCAGGAGAACACTCCTCACCAGTTCAGAAGTTACAGAATAAATACCTGGAATTCCTCATCCGAATGGGATGTTAACTGGGGAGTGTATTTGCATAATATAATTTGAGCAATAAGAATCACTGTCAGTGGCATCAGAAAGCCTATTTCCAGAGGCATGCTGGGAGGTGTTTTCAAATCCTCCCAAATATTAATGCAGGCTTTCTGTAGATTTTTATCTGCACCGTACTGACAACATAAACAGTTAAATAATATATTTCACAATCAACGTTCTATCATTCTGGCCAGATGCTGATGTTTCCATAAGGGCTGAAATCCAGAATAAGAGCAGACTCTTATTCTGCTTACAGTAAATGACCCTAATTCTCCACAGTAGGATTCTCTTCCTTGTTAATAACAAACCGCTTTGTGCAAGGAATTGCACTGAGACCCCATCCCCCATTTAAACAAAAGTGGTAAATCAAGCAGAAGGCAAATAATAAAGCTCTGAGGTCCATACAGTTTCACATTGTGACCTGCATATTTAGGGATTGATCCGAAGCACAGTGAAATCAAGGCAGGTCTTTCTATTGGCCTAAATGGATTTTCACATACAGCTTCACTACAGAGGAGGTTTGAGTGTGAACACTGACAGCTGAGGAAGTGATCCTACAAGTATTGGGGAACATAGAGAACTCTGCACAATGGAACTGTCTGTGCCAATAATGTGATTGTACTAAAATATTTTCCAGACTGATTGCTAATTTGCTTGACTAAGGGATATTCAATACTGTAAAAAAAAAATCCACCAAATTTGCTTTAGGGAACAGCTATTATGAAGTGTCAAGTTAAAAACAAAACTGAATATATAGCTCCAATTACCGTGCTCAAAGACCTCAAAATATTTTCATAATTTAAAGTTTTACAGCTCATGTAATTTATACTTATTTCAACAGTGGCAAAGCATCCCGGTCAGATTCCAATTAAATAATTACATTTTGCCTACCTAAAATTCTCCCTGCATTTTTAATTGGCTAGGACACACTTCACTGCTTCTCCTAAATTGTTTAGTGTTGCCATTCAGTATATAAATAGCTACCACTTTCTGCCACAGAGACAGTACACTTGTCCATGCAGCTATAGATGGCAAATTCAAGTTCGCCTACATTGGATGTAGCACTGGAAGTCAGGAGACCCACAGCTGCTTATGTTCCTACCTTTTTTTAAGTGTATTTTTTTCCTTCCAAGCAGGTTCTCAGAGTGATTGCATGATTGTCATTGATGCTGGCTGATTATGGCTATAACTATGCAAATATTCCCTGTCAACACCCTCATGTCTTGACTTCATCTCCTGCCATGCTCATTTAAGCCTCCTGTCAGACACTGCCCTCTGTAGGCTTATAGAATCATAGAATTGTTTAGGTTGGAAAATACCTTGAAGATTGAGTCTATTAACCCAACCACACCAAGCCCACTACCAAACCATGTGCCTAACTCCAGATCTACACGACTTTTTAACACATCCAGGGATAGTGATTCAACCCCCTCTCTAGATCCCCTGATGGCCTTTTTGATAAAGAAGTTATTCCTAAAGTCTGACGTGAACTTCCCCTGGTGCAACTTGAGGCCATTTCCTCTTGTCCTGCTACTTGTTACTTATGAAAAGAGTCCAACCACCTTCATCCCTCTACAACCTCCTTTCAGGTAGCTGTAGACAGCAATAAGGTCTTCCCACAGCCTTGTTCTCTAGACCCTTCACCAACCTCACGGCTCTTATTTGGACCTGCTCCAGCAAACCAGTATCTTTCTTATATCAAGGTGCCAAAAACTGAGATGTGGCCGCACCAGTGCCCAGTACAGGGAGACAATCACTTCCTGCCTTCTGCTGGCCAGAATGCAGTTGGCCTTCTTGGCCACCTGAGCACACTGCTGGCTCATATTTAGCTAATTACCAATCAGTACTCCTAGGTCTGTTTCTGCCAAGCAGCTTATGATACTGATGGAATTATCCTGCACAACACAAGCAATTGCTCATACCCAACTCTACCTGCAGGCCCCACCTAGTGCCCTTCTGAAGCACCTGGTTTTCCCAGTGTCCTTTTGATTACGGAAACCACAGTGTGCTTCATACCTGAGGATTACAGTACACAGTAAGTTACTCACCACCGTTCTAGTGTTAGGTGCGATTTGGCCATCACTGTCAACTCCAACATTGTGTTGAATATACTAAAGACAGTGTTCAGCACAAATTGTTAATGGTGTCTGGAAAATGTTCAGTAACTCGAAACACAAAGGAACTCTTCAACACAGACTCCTACCATTTTCACTGAATTGCAATTCACAATGCATATCGAATATTCAATCTGCAGCTGAAGATTCACTGAGAACCAAGCAACATGCTCTGGATCCACACCATAGTTATCTGTTATAAGTTACAACACCTATAACTGTTATCTCTGGAGAACTTCAAAGTAGTAAAATGTGAAGAACAGACCACAGAGTGAAGTGGCTTTATACAAGAGAATGATATGGAGAAGGACTCGAAATTCTCACTGCAAATGCAGTTAATTAAAAACACAAGTGTCATGGTAGCTTCCATATGCCACTGGATATAGCTTGAATAGTAGCAAGTCCAGAGCCTAATGCCTGTTCATTAGGGCAGGCACAGTACTATAGCACAGTTATAAGAAAACCTCTAGCTAGGAATACATCCAGCAACCTGCTAATGTCATGTTTTACTGATGACAATAACTGCAGCTTTGAACAAACATATGAGCAGCAGCCATTACAGGCTGAACTGTTCTGCCTAATCTTCCCAATAGCTAGAGGCACACAAACTGCAGATTTGCCCCTACTTCTTCTCCACCCTCATGACAATTCTTTGCCATAGTGTTCTCATGTGTAACATATCAGGACCTGGAAAGTTAGCTGACTCCACTTTTCGAGTACCATTTCCATTGAACTTGGAGCCTTCTGTGTCTGTAGTTGGATCTCATTTCAATATTTGATTTCACCTCAACTGTTAATGCAGCTGATTGAAACTGATGGTGCACAACATGGCAGATGAAAACATCTTGGGGAGAAGGTTCAGAGCTATACTGTGAAATTTCCACTCATCTATAAAACGTGCCTCAGGAGTTTGGGGTGGAAAATCCCTTGGGCAGATGGGCATGCTGTCAGAGGATGCTTTCTCCACACATATATGTGTTTGTATATGTGTGTGTATATATATATATGTATGTGTGTGTATATATATGTGTGTGTGTGTGTGCATAAACTGAGTGTTGCACAATATAAAAGCTTACTAGCAGTCAATTCATGAGTTCATTAAGCTCTTGTATGGTCCAGCTGATGCAGAAGGCCATTACTACAGACTCATTTTTAAAAACTGCAAATTCTGTTACCAGGCTAGATGAAGCCTTTTCCATTACAGCCCAGGTGCTCCCCTGCAATCCCTACCCTATATATAACCAGGGCCAGGTCACCATGTGCCCTGCCAGAAACGTGCTGACTGGCTAAAGGGGACTTGCAATTCAGGTAATTAATCCTATTCTAATGTAGGTTAAGCAGGTGTGAAGCCGAACTCATCCAGAGAGAAAGTAGAGGCATCCTTAGAATTATCGTATTTAATGGGTCTCTGCTGACGTTAGGAAACTAGACCGTCCTGTGCCGCTGACCCAGTCATACAGGTGGAGACCTGTCTGCTCTAAATCCAGTCTGAGCAACTGGCTCTTTTTCCCCCTCCCTCCCCCCATCCTGGATTTACAGTATCAACACATATAACTGAAAAGCTGTTCTTTTCTTACCCACCCAGAAGAAAGCAAATATATTGCTGTGGGAGGTTAAGTCACCTGTTTAGTTTAAAATTGATAATAAATAAATAAAATAGAGCCCTATTAGATAAAAAAAAAATAGATCCTTTCACAGCGCAACAAAGCCTTCAGGAATTCTAAATACGACCAAAAAAATTCTCTTTGTTTGGATGCTCTTATTCCTCACCTAAGGAATAACTTGGAGATTTGTTCCAACTTCCTTCCTGTTTCTGAGCAAGGCATCTTCCTGCTTTGCAGCCATACATACCTGCAAGAACTTGGCTGTCCTTGAGGTATCAATTGTACAGTTAGGACAAGTTTGGAAAAGGACACCCTCTCAAAGATCATTTCAGAAGTTTAAATTCCTTCACACAATATGCTCTTAACTGGCAGGCTTTTACTTATGGTTGGCAGTTGAGGTAAATTATGGGGGGTGGAATGGCTTTGAAGAGATAACATGCCTGAAAACCTAATGTGCCCAGCTATCTCCTGTATGGCACTGCAGATGCTGTCCCACTTGCAAAAGGCTATTACTGCTGAAGTCTCAGATTCAGCTTGCTTAGGGAAAAAAAAAACCAAACAGAATGGAGACTAAAATTAAAGAGGTTAAGATACATTTAGACTTCCTACCCTCTGCTAATAAGATTAATTCCTTGTTGGCTCAGAAGGAAAACGGTTACCAAGTCATCTGCAATTTACACAGACCTAATCTAGTAAACCCGTTTGTCACACAAGCAGCGGTTACAAAGGTGAGTATTGTTGTCCTCTATCAGGAAATACTTGCTCAAAGCTCCATTCTGCACATTGCTACAGAGTCCTGAGGTGGTGAGTATGCAACAGGGCACAAAGAAAACTCAGCTCCCACTGGAACATGGACTACTGATGGGGCTTTATCCCTTCAGGGACAGATCCTTCAACAACAGGGGCTGGCACAGCACATTTGACTTGTACACCCATGACAACTGATCCTACTAAAGGTTCATGTTCTGTCTCTATAGATTAACTGGGCAAACTACTGTATGTATTTCCTTTTACAAATTCTTGTTGCAATGTCTGATTGGTGAAGAACACCAAAACATTTCTTATAGTCTGATTTTACATGTTATTATCTTCCCCCCTTAAGATTCCTTGAGATGGAATTACTTTTTTTAATTATATTTTTTCTCTCCATTATTCTATTCAGCTTCGCTTCTGAACACTTAAATATGAAACTGTGTTTTCATCCTCATGGTATCTCACCAATACAATACTAGGAAGTAAGGAAGCAGGGTGTGTAAGGCAGACTATGAGTTATTCAGAGTAATACAACACAAGGGAACGGTTGCTAGACCTTTTTATACTCCTGCATTTAAGAATCAAGTAATAGCCACTTTTGTTTACAGAATGAACAAGAAAAGCACTGGCACTCGTTACTGTTGATTTCCTCTCTTTTTGCTAATCATTTCTTACTTTTGAAGGGCCACTGGAGTGAACAACATAATGCAGTGTTAGGAAGATATTTACCAATTTAGCACCTCATTATAAAACTACTCAGAAACCTCTTTGTCTTTTGTTTAACATAATAATTATTAGTGGCAACAGAAGAGGATCCCACCCTTGCACCATGACTAGCAAGTGATGAATTTGAGTTGAATATATTGCATTTTACTAAGTTAACCTTATTATACCCCAAATCCTCAGTCTAAAAAACATCCGATTTTAAGAACATCATTTCCACTCATGTTTAAATGTGTGTTTCCAAATTAACCAACAATATTCTATAGAAAACCGCCTCTTTTATGCTTGAAGTCTCCAGCTGCCACACAATTTATATCTCTTTCCTCCCCTCTTTGTTTTTCAGCCATTTTCCCTGAATGTCAAAGTCAATTTAGTGCATTTCACTTTGCTGAATAAATCAGAGGCGAAATCCTTGCTAAAAGTGAAAATTTGATTTGCTAAAAGGAGCTTAGGGCAACTATTAATCAATATATCCAGAGTGTCAAAGCTAAGGCCATGATAGACATGCATTCATTTGGAGATTGGTTGAGGCAGATAAAGGGGGACACTGGGAAAAAAAAAGTGCAACAGCCAGACAGTGTAGTGTGTTTGTTGGGGGCATGAGTGGAGGCGGGGGTTTGTTTAAAAATAAAAAAAAAAGAGACAGTCACTCTGAAGGAAGAGGTAATACCTGTATTTAAATAAAAGGTAAACTAAATAGAGATAGAAAGTCAAGGTTTCATTCTGATCTTGAGAGTAATGGATTTTAATGAGAGCTTATTTTAATAATTTTTTTAAAGTATAACATAATTGAGCCAAGTCCTTTTATTACCTGTAAACTCCATATTTTTTTTTTCTTTTGTTTTGCTTTTGGTGTCTATTACACCTAAACAAGCTTTTTTTAATGAATAGATAGGGATTTTAGAATCAAAACTAGTGAGACTTCCAGGTGCTTTCTTGAGAGCCTTACTGCACATTTATCTTATACTCATGTATAAGTTGCAGATGTTGATATGCCTGAGATGATATTTTTCTTTTCTCTCAGTTAATTCAGTGCTATTAAAAAATGCCAGAAGTGATTACCCTGGAAACTAAAATGCTCTTTTTACCCCTGGATATCCACGTCTAGCAGTACTGGAAACCTCACCTCTCCAATACTGTCTTACTCAGTTCTGAACCGGAATCAGTCTTGTCTGATTAGCAGATGTGCTAAGTATGTACATCTCTAGTTGCACACAAAGCCTGCTCTTTTATACTGAAATCAGCTGAAATTTTGCCACTGACTTCAGTAAGAGATTCATCATGAATCGGCTGACATCACATCTCAGGTAGATGTATAAAATAATCTGAAAACAGAAAATCCGGACCTTTCTGTGACTACCTTTTCGTACACTGCAGATCCCTGTTTAGCTTTGAAAATGCTGAGAGACTGGACATGTTTACTCATGCATTACCCTGGAAATCCTGCCTCTTCCTCCCTGCCTTGCAAAACCACATAAACCTTCTGTGTGATACTGTTCTCAAAAACTGCGACAAAATTGAAAAATGGCACCACTCCTAGCGCTTCAAAGGATGGGACAGATGAACCGCTCACATTTCAGGCAAACTGTTTATCCACTCCCCTCAGAGAAGCTTCAATCAACGTGGTGATCTAAATGCTGGCAGTGTCCGGCAGTCAACTCATGCAAATGTTCAGAAACAAAACCGACAGTCAGTTGTTGAGTTCCCATTTTGTACAGTTTAGTGACAGAGGTCAGGGAAGTGGTTTTTGGTGAAAAAGTTTTGGCTGGAATCTCTAACTGTAAGTCCCAGGCAATGGTCTGCCTCAGATCAAGTATGTTGTACAAGCTGTGAACTCAAGAACACTTCTATCACAGGGAGAGCATGTCTGATTTCCATAATTAGTTAGCATTTGTAGAACGAGTTAAAAGAAGAGCAGATAGGGGGCTTTTGATAAACCAAGGCAAAGGGAGCTTGCAAAGTGCCCAAGATAGCACACTGATAAAGGGCAGGATGTCCTGATTCCCCATGAGGCTCAAATTATTATCACTACAAACCTCTTTGCACGAAACAGCACACCATTCCATGTAACAAGAGCAGTAAACACCACATTTACATGTCCACCTGTCTGTGGAGTGACAGGCAGCCTGTGACAGTGAGTGCTGAGACAGCTACAAGAGTTCTCACACTGTCTGACATGGTCCTGAATCCAGCTAGCAGCTCAAGAACTTAGAGAAGGCCTCAAACAGCAAAGCAGCAAAACAGCACAACATAGACACGCAGAAAGACAACTATTCCCCTTGCAGAGCTGAGATTCTGTATTAGCACTCCTACCAAGAGTCCAGAGAAGGATTTGGGCATAAAGATGCTGCTAGCTATAGCTAAAGCACAGGTGGTTATACACTGGGTAGTGTGTAACTACACTGGGACAACAACAGATTTTATTTCAGTCTGTCCTCGAGGTTCTAGCAAAGTGAATACTGTTGCGAAGTTAATGCTCAGCACTTTGTCATTTAACACAGTCTGTATGCCCACCAAGATGTAGGTACATGAACACCACCATGCATAAGCACACTACTATTTATACACATAAACCTAACTCATATTTGCATGTATGTTTTGTGTATGGGCACTGTCATAGCTTCTTGAGCATTACTTTTCCAAAAGTTATTATTATCACCAACTGTTTCTCTGCACTTTTACCTACACAGGGTGATATTCAGGAAACAGATGATGAGAAATGGTTATTTTAGAAATGACACCTTGGTGGCAAACCATGCTCTTGTTCACTGTTAAACTACACCCCTGAGAGCTGCTCTGGAATGGAAAGCTTAAATATTGTCCTCCACAAAGACTATGGTGGAACAATAATGTTTCATAAAACATCAACACTAAAAAATTCAAAACATCCTTGGATTTGCTCCATCAAATTCACACCCCCGTTTTTTTTCTTGAATACTAAGACCAGTGGCAGCATTGATTTCTAACTACTCCCTTGCGTGAGTGTGGCTACCGCTAGCAGAGCAGGGGCACAGCTGAAGACAAGGGGTCTTATTTTACTTAATAATGTAACTATCTATTCTTGATGGATTAGTCTGGTTTACTGTTTCCAAACAAAGTTTTCATTTTAAGTGCAAAAAGTTGATTTCTATGGTCTGTTTGACGTTTTTTCATACATGCAAATTTTTAACATTTTGTCTTTAACTTCCTGTTACACACATTTTTAAGAGCTTAATGTTTCCTGCCTCCATTTCGTATGAAAACACATTGCACATTTTTGCTGAATGTCAATGAGACAGTTACATGACAGAAATCATGACTAAATGACTCTGATACTGTGACTAGGTACTAGCAGAGCTCCACCTTATACTGGAAAATAATGAATATAATGCAGCCAACACAAAACAGAATCTCCCCAAACATAATGCAAAGGGGAGGAAATATGGGATCCCAGTAAATATGGGATCATGCACGGTTCTCTTACTTAAAATATAAATAAAACAAAAGAAAATAGACGTCTTGCAAAGGCTTCATGAATACATTTACAATTTATTTAGGCTAGTTAATAGGGGTTTTGTCTCATCAGGCAGGAGATGAAGCAGCATCAGCCTCTCCCTAAGCACCTTCAGTATTTTACTAACAAAGTTACAGTACCTCGGAATATTTTAATCTGACACAAAGAACAACAATAGATCTGACTGCTGGGCTGATAATCTTCTTATCACACCCTGTGAAACCTAGCTCTAATATTTGACTGAGCCTCCATTACTCGGCAACACATTCTAAAAAGGCCAACAATGGAGAGAGAATGAAGTGGAGTGTGGAAGTACCTCCATATCTACATAAAAGAGATTAGAGGCGACAGCGTTCCATTTTACAGCTCAATCATATTGTGTTAGCACGCGCTTATCCGAGCGCGGATGAAATTGAAAGAGAAATAAAAAAGAGTCAGGAAGATAGGAACCAGAAAAGCGAGGCATGAGCAATTTCCAAGGATATAAAAGGATGCTAATGGCGGGGCCCTGTCATTCTTAAAAAGGGCTATTAGGGCACCATCATCTGTTCTTATGCCCTTACACTCCTCTAACTAAAGTCAAGCATTTTCTAATGCCATTGTGATCTTTTCCTTCTTCAGATAAGACATGGTCATGTTTCATAACAACACACTTGCCATTTATGTGATTTATAAATGCAAGGAGACTAATTCTATTTACTGATAAAGGCATTCCATAAATATTTTTCTTTCAATATTTCCTTTTCTAGATGGTGTAGACTTTTTGTTCAATAAAAGCAACTATTGAAATGTTTCCAATAGCACAAAAAGACTACTGATCCTATGAACATATTTGAACTTTGTATGATTTTTAAACATTTCTTTTTGTCTATGACTATAATGGGAAATGGTTGGCTAGGGCAGAACGCATATTGTATTGTAACCTTTTTATAGATAATCTAATTAAAAAGCTTTGTTAGAACAGCAAAAACATCATTTTGGCTTCTACAACAACAGATTTTACCTTCATTTACAATGTTTTAGAGATGAGATTCTTTATTAGTTATTAAGCATCTGATATATAGGGTCTTTAATTACACTGAATCTTAAGAAATCACCCTAGTAAGGAAAGATTTGCTGATTGCTGCTTTGCTGTATTTGGCACAAATTCACTACTGATATAACTAATCAATTCCAAGAGATTTACACCAAGGATTCACTTAGTCTGCTAAGCTACACCAAACTTTTACACAGTTTGCACCCTCTTTCTAACTAATGTTTTTTCCAGTTCTGTTTCCGCCTACAGTAACATCTGTAGCTTAGATCTGCTAACATCTATCCAGGTTCTTGTACAAGTTGTTTTTGCCAGACATTAGCTGAGCGTGGGCAGTCTGAGTTCAGCAGTACTGCATCATTCAAAACCAAGCTACAAAAGCTCATCACATTTGCCCTTTAGCATGTCAAGCCCTTTTGCATTTTCATTTTTGTGATCAAATGCCAGACAAGCATAGATTTTTATCACTGCCCTCTGCTACCAGAAGGCTTATGAAAAGATTGTCTTTATTTTCTGGGTTGGTTATTTTTTTTCATCTTTCTTCTCATTCCTAAACAGTCAGGTGAATAAACTCAGTCAGCGTGGCTTTACCACAGAAGGTGTGTTTCTGAGTTTACCTCAAAAAGCTGCTTCATGGCAGAAATGTTCCTCAGCTGGTTCAGAGGAACATTTTTCAAGGCCAGTTTATAGAATCCAAAACCTTCTTCACAATTATCAAAGGGATTATTTTAAAGGTTTCCCAGTATCATCCCTCTGCTCTCCATACCCCTCCAGCCACACCAAAGCTACACAGCATATTCACAAATCAAACTGATAAAGTTCCCTCACAACTAGTATGGAGCAAGACTGACTCCTTTGAGAGCTGCTCCGCTTTTGTTAAGGTGATCTAAGTATCTTCCAAAGATGAAACTCAAATTCACCTATTCAACTCATTTTGACTTAATTTGGGGTGCTTTATTAGCAACCAGTGTAAGACAAAGTAGCTGGTATAATATAGAGTGATGTTTAAATTAGTTTACAATTTGCTTGGGCTCATCTAGAAGTGCTCTGAACAAAGCCATTCAGAAATGTCAGCTGTGTTCCTAACCACTGTAACAAATTGTTGCCTGAACGCTGCACACCTAATGACTTCAAATTAGCTTCACTGCGATATTGCCTGACAGTTCGTTACGACTGTTAGCAACATAGCTGGCGTATCATGACCAATAAATTGGTTTCAGTGTGGGCTGGGAAAGGGACTTCCATCAATTTGATTAAAGAAATTACTGTACCATTCAAAGCATAAAGACAAACTAGTTTAAGGAGACAGAAATAAGTTAACTGTACCAGAAAAACACTGCTTGTGATACAAAAGCTTGTTTATACACCATTTGTGGCAGAGAATGACTAAATTTCAACTGTGTCCTATACTGACTGCTTTAGAGTCTGTAGGTTGTTGTCTCACATATGTTGTAAAAAAATGTTCCTTAAATGTGTGAGTTATTTTATGATTATTCCTTGTTAGCATTTATATTTATCAAAGACAACCATGAAGCACATACCATAGGAACTGAGGCCATAAGAACCACAAGAACTGGCTAGCACAAGGATAAAAACAAACAGGAAGACTTATTTCTTTCTATTTCTTTGTGATTTCTTTTGATATTAGAAATAAAGTGTTTAATTTTTATAAAAAAACAACTGACTGCATTATTTCTTCTACTATTAAGGTATGCCAAAATCACATCTAAAATGAAGAAGATGCCTTACTCAGAGGAGTTAAAGGCTATCCATTCTTATGCTCAATAAGGTTCCACTATCAAAATTAGAAAACTAATGAGCTAATGAAAGCACCAACACATTTATTCATCTGCTGGACTAGAGAAATACTTTAAGAAACAAGAAAAAAAGTCAACCTTTTTCTGGGTGAGTTTGCCATTCGTGAAAGGTGACAGACCGAGAACCCTGGAGACTCACTCTAAGGTTGTCTGCTGGCTCACAGAGCAAGCACAAATATCTCAGCACTGAGGGAAATAAAGTAGACCTGAAATGCTATCTGAAAAATCACCAATCTTCAGAGAAACTGCTTTTGATGACCCTCACATCTCTTGCTAATCAAACTGCTAGTCAGTTTTTAGAACAGCAACACCTTTATATGATGCAAACCAACCTCATTTCATGCACACCAAGGAATTACTAAGGTAGAAGAGACCTTTTGGTACAATTCAGTTCTTTCTACTGAACTGATGGTATAATTCTGTTCTCACACTAAATCATTTAATTCCCTTGTGCCACGCCAAAATATAACTGATTTTTTTGTCACTTCCTGTGGTCAGTATAAGATAGCCGCATTTATGTAATACATGAACCAGACTTAGATGCAAGTACTGCTGAATCAGATGAATACAGAGGAGAGGACTTACACTACCCTTCAAACCAGGATAATGCTCTGGGTAGCAAGGTAAGTTTATCTTCTTAAAAGTAATGCATGAAAAAAAAAATCACTGAGCAGCATGTAAAACTTATTAAGATAGTAATACTCACAGCAACAATAATGCTATTTCCAAGGTAAGATGTAGTATCACCTGACCCATATCTCATCTGAATAACCTGGAGTCTTAGGAAAGCTTCATGCATTGTAGTGAGAGAATAAATCACGTTTTTTGCAGGACAGACTAACCCATGTGATGATTTCTCTATATCATCTGTTTGCAATAAATACTGCATTTACCTGGAATATGCTTAGCCCATCCAATGATCACCACCAGTTCTCTATCTGCCAGGTCACAAAGGGTGGTGAGTGCTTTGATGTCACTGTCTGGAACAGTGGGGTCTGGCATAGCATAGATCTTCTCTGGTTCAGCCACCAGCAAATGGGAAACAATCTTGTTATCTGTAAAAATGGTTAAGAACAGTTCAAGATCAGCAGTAACATCAGTCTGCTCTACGAACAGCTGCCTTATATTGCTAAGTGCACAAGAATTTGTCCTATGATATTGGACATAAATAAATCTTCTTGCAGCTTCATTGTCTTGTATGAGTGGTTACAGTACAAACAGATCTGATCCACTAACAACATTAGATTTGTACATTCTTAAGACAGCAAATTTAACAGGACACAGAAATATGTGATCACCTGCTAATACTGGAATATAGACTTTGTAGAAAAATGTTTATGCGTTAGAAAGTATTCTAGGCTTTGCAAACAGAAAAGTTTTGCCTTTCTCTACCTGCACCCCCCCATCCCCAAATATATACTGTAAATACCATGAAGAAACTATTTAGTCACTGAAGTCTGTGATTCCAGCCACCACTCTTTATTTTAGATGTCAGTGTTACACTGTTTCAACAAATATAGTCTCAGGACTATCTCAGTGCTTGCTATCCCACGCCTTTTGTATTATGCATATCCTGCCTGTTAAATTGTTAGGAATTAATCTGTACTCCTTGGGGCTTGTTGTGTCTGGGAAAGCAGCACGGTGTCTTACATTTGCTTTTCAGAGAAATACGCAAACTAGAACCATGTCTAAAATCAGCTTCTTTAAGTACAAAACAGACTAATGATCTCTTCTCATTTCCAGCCAGGAAATGCAACTAAAATCCATGAGAGTAAGAGGGTAAAACTAAGGAAAATATGAATAGATGCAGCCTTTCCCTCAGAAAACTGTTTCTGTGCAAAGAAAAGAATGGCACTTTATCTTACTTACACACAGTTTATTTTTATCTATTTAACATTTTCATTCATGTGTTTAGCATTCACTGTTTCATCCAGATGACTTGTGAAATCTATTTGGAACGATCAATTAAGTCATAAGAAAAAGTGAAGTCAAAGAGCCTGGAAGATTTACAATACAGTGTTGCTATTCTATATTCCATAAGTAGGAGGAATGTAAAATTAGCATTATACCCACGTGGAGGCACAATGGAAATATCTAATCCCTGTGTATGAGCCTGATTCATTACTTTGAGAAGGCAGAAAAATGGGAAAAGACTAATTCATTAAGCCTCCTAATACAGAACACATTCCTATAATTCCCAATTTATTTACATTTTGCTTTTCATGATCTTTGTGATCTCAAATGCACCACCAGAATTTAAAGCCCAAATGGCACCCTTTAGTGAATTTACACAAATACTTTCCCTTCATAAGGATAAAAATTATAGGGCTCGATACAGATGGGGTTCCAGTGTGAGAAGGTGTGAAGTGTTTTCTGTCTGCAGAAAAACCTGACAGAATTTGCATCCTTTTTCTCCTTCTGCAGGCAAGTGACAAGACAAACCACACTGCCCTGCTCTTGTGGGGAGCTGCAGTGGAAGCTGATGAGGATGTGACTTGCCCAGGAGCATCAGAAACACTCCGTATCAGACACAGTTCCATGAAATACTCACTTGATTCAGATTTCTGATACTTTACTGCTTTTTATGACACCGATTCCTCAATGCTGATATACTGTCTATACAATTTTTACCTTATTCCAGATTTGTGTGCCAGAAGTTGTGATATATGTTAGCCCTTCATGAAGTACGTGCACGAGCCAACTGGAAACCATGACATCAAGCATGTTTTATTACAAAGGAATATATTCATGCTTTCTAGTAGCTAAGCCAACCAAGTAATTCTTGATTTCAATATTCTGCTGATTATCAACTGATTAATCAGAAATTCATCTTATTTGTAGATGACAGGTGGTAGTTTTAACTTATACTGGCAAATAAACTTCACACACATTTTTTTAAACTGACTCTTCACATCCTGTTTAATTTCACACAGAAAACATAATTGTTTTAAGTGAGAAATGATAACATTGCTTCTTCCCAAATCCAAACATTTTTTCAATATATGTAAAGTAGGAGAAATGAATTAGCATCAAAGCATAGGAAGCTCACGACTTGAACTTTGTGAGTTTGAGACCAGTGATAAATGAATGAAGGAATGCTCACATCCCCAATTTCTGGATTTTCTTTCCTTGCGAAAAGAAGAAATGGCAAAGGACCTCTAGTTTTTTAATAAGGTCCCCTACCAATGTCTTTTTGTGAATGATTCAATACTGTAGAATATTTGCCTTAAGGTTTGCAGAATCTCAAATTCTTTTTATTTTTGTAATCAACAGGATCTACAGGCAGGTCACTGGATCCCAGGGTGAAGCTAGAAAATGCAACAGTGACCAGAAGCAGGTGAAGGAAAGCTTCTCCAAACAGCTGTTCTTCCACCTATAGGGTGAAAAGGCTACGTGTATTGGTGCATGCATTAGTAGGAAAATTTTGAATGTACACAGAAAGCTCCATCGCTTAGGAAATTGAATAGCCATGAGCACTGTTTCTAGGTAAATCTTATTTAATGTTTCCCTAATTAGAATCAATAGAACCCAATTTTCATTCCTGTGCCTTCGTTACGCATAAACTATCACTCAGGGTCCAGAAAATCTCCCAGGCTACTTCCATACAAAACCAATTTGAGTGTTTCAGGTCCTGACACTTATCTGGCAGGATTGGAAAATAAAGTTTTATAAATATTTGTTACAAAAATGTCAGTAATTGAATGAGCAAAGGAAGCTGAAGGGAGGCACTGGGATAATGAGTAATGATTTATAAGGAGGTTCATTTATCTCGGACAAATGGAGCTTACAGAAACTGGTGTAGTTATCATCTTAAAGGCAATGTAATGTACTACCTTGCAATCATCTTGGATTTAGGCAGATTCTTGTGTTCCATTTACTATGAGTCTCCGTTTGTACGAATAGGTCTGGGGGTTTTGCAGTTAGGTTATTTTTTTGCCTGTTTGGTACGTTAGGCTATCAACATTTCTACTCAATGACAATATTGAGTAAATGAAACACCGGCAATCTGTGCACCCAGGAAAATGAAACCTCTAACGAAATTAAGCATTAGAGTTTATTAAATTTTATTGTATTATCAGAAAGTTTTTATTATAATGTGCAAAATCTGCTTAGCGCAGCCCTAGATTGTATTTACAGAACAGTGGGACAGCTTATGGAGGCTGAGTAGAAGATGCCAGATTGGACAATTGAAGGAATATAATCAGCATAATGTTTTTTGGAAAGGCAAAAGGAAACTATGCCATATGTTCACTTAAGCCTTAATTTTATGTAAAACTGTCTGTTTTTTCTTTAACACAGCTAAAATGCCCTTTCACTTACAGTTCAAAGACTGTTTATTTGCTCTCCAGATCCCCATATGCTCAAACGTATTGTACACAGCACTGTCCCCTACTGGGGAACAGGAAAGGAAAGAAATTCCATTTTACATACAGCCAAGTATTTTCAAAAGCCTAAAACCCACATGTGTTGTAAGAGGTCTAAGGGCTAAAGGAAATGAGAGATGAGGAGTTTGCTCTCCTTGTTTCTCTGGCTTACTTCTCTATTTTAGGAGCAAATTAACGTTTGCAGCAGGAACAAGCAGACATGCATACTCTCCTTTGAATTGGGAAGAGGTTGCAACACTCAGTGCAGAGCATGTGCCTTTGCAGGGTAATAGACTAGCTACTTGCACTACAGCTATAATGCTATTAAATTTACTTCATGGAATTAGTACAGTCGCTGCTTGAGTTTATATAAGCTGCAAAGCAAAACCCCTAACTATTTTTAGTTAATCGCAAAGAGGATGGAACTTGTATTTTAGCAATGAGATGATCATCTCTCTCTCTCTCTTAATTTCAGCCTGGCGAGATACAATCAAGGACATTATTAAAACAACAAAACAAAGCGGAAAAAAAATCATGAGGGCACTAGAGCCCAAACTACCAATTTATGCTTGTTATTAGTGTGGCATATTGCTGTTTTAATCTAATGCTAGGCAGTGTATTAATCTATAGGTATAAATTAATGATGCTCTTAATGTATTTTCATTGGGAGGTTGAGCAGTCAAACTCATTTACTTAGTGAAAACTACAAAAATCACTTTCTTGTGAAATCTGAAACTGGAAGCTTCAATGAACTAATGATCACAGTATAACCATTTTATGTACCACTGAAAATAAAGATAACCTGTAAATGTAAAATTTGCACTGCATAAACTATGCTTTTACACACTTCTGCCTGTAAAAAGAGTCTTTGTTCGACTGCACTTGAGAAAGATGAGCACATTTAAAATAAAATGTTACCACCTAAATGGATTATAGTGTTCATGGCAATATCTTCTGACCAAACCCATGTCCCAGTCAGAAAGAACTTTGCCAAGTCAAAGGAGTCAATACGTTGTACTCAACGGGAAATTTTGTGTATCCGATGTACTCACATGGCTTTTTTGCTGGCTGAACTAGCTGAGGGTTCAGGTAGGGGCTATTCTCTGCATCTATTCTGCGCTTGTACTTCTGGCGACCTCCACGTACTCTGTCTAGGCGGACACCTACATTGGGAAAAATAAGCAAATTTAATTAAATTTGTTATGAGCATGCCTTTCAGGTAACAATTTTCTATCGCCTATCTTCCAGTATTTATTCAGAATGCATGTTTATTTCAAAAGATTAATTTTGGAAAGCAAGGGAAACCAGAACTATGAGTATTTGCAAGCTGTTTCGTTGTTCACAGATGCAAGACTGAGTATACAACATAATTTCCTGTTCATTTGAAACCGTTCATTCTTTTTTACATTTCATTAAGAACAGATACCAAGCGTAGTTTCCATTTGGAAGAGTCTGATCTTAAGCTGTCTTTGCCAGAAGCAGAAATTCAAAGCTGAAATAAACACCATGGATATATAGGGCTAACATTATGAGTAGAACAGTAGAGAGAATTAGAATTTTGCAGTGACTGTTGTGGACAGTTCAGATAGTCAAAACCAATGCTCATCATTAACGTGGATTAACAATGACCTGGGAACGCAACACAAATATGCTTAGTAAAATATGACCTTATATTTGGCTTAATGACCCAAAATAATTCATGAAAGTTTGAAAGAAATTGCAAAGCTCTGCATATCAACAATAACGTTTTTGAAGCAATTGTTCATTGCTTCAAAAAAGCATTTTGCTACCTGTGTGGATTTACAGGAATTTGCTTTCCTAAAACAATCTATAGACATAATGAAAGAAGAAGTGGCTGACCTAGGCAGATTTTAGTATGACCAGGATGGATGTCATAACTGCAGTATAACCAAATAGTAACATAACACTGAAGTGGGAACGTTGACACAAGGCAAGGCAACAGGACAGGGAATACCAAGTGCAAAATTTGTTGCTCATGACATGAATTTAACTAGACAAGAATGCAAGGACACTACATACATATCAGTGATCCTTGTGAGGGATGTAATAAAGCACAGCTCACTTTCTAACTTATCAGTGTCTGTTTTAGCTTTCCTCCTATTCGTCTTTTCTATTGCCATTATTTGGTCCATCTCTGCTATTACCCAGCACCCTGTTTTTTCTTTTATATTCCTTTATTTATTCCCACCCCCCAACCCCCCCTTTATCTGTGCTATATGCTTCTTTCCAAGTTGGCACAAAAGTGATACAGCAGAACATTCACTAACTGACCCAAGGAAGACAGCACTTTACAGATCCAGTTCTGTGCTCCTCTACCACCAGGGCTGGCTTCAGGGTTTTCACTTGCCCAGACAGATTGCTGGTATCTGTAAAGGCTGGTAACATTTATAGAGATACTTGGCTTAAGGACAAAACCAATGTCTGTAACTACAATGAAATGAACTGTATACAATAGTAGGTTTTGCTCTCCAGAAAATTGGGTGACAATCACCTTGATTTAATAGTGAAATTTCATTTTGTTTACTGCAAAAGACTGTATTTCACTCCCTCAAACTAAAGAATTACATTTCTCATTATATGTTACCAAATACATTTTTGTGAATCTTATTATATAAAGAATAAAAACTATCAAACCACATACTCAAACACCTTAGAGCATAATTACAGCTGAATTCTTATAAACGGCATTTACCTATTTCACTACCAGAGTTCTGACCTAGCAACACTTTAAATGCTGTTTTAAATATTATAGCACAGTGTTCTCCAACACTGAATCAGGAGTTGGAGCTACACATGAAGCAGTGGCATCTAGTAAAACACACTGCCAGAAAAGCAAATAGCGAAAGACCAAGGTTTGACAGCTGGACATTCAGAAACAGGCAGAGAATTAGAACAAGTCACATGCAATATTGGTGGTCTCATGAAAAAACCTGCCCAGCATTTGAAGAAAAATAGAAAATGATTTCTGCATAATTCAGATATCATCCTTCTTTCTGCTTGGGAGCAGATTTCATAGCGATAAAAGATGGATAGCATGAGATAGAAGTATGTTTAATCAAAAAGTAATGGAATTGAAGCTTAAATTAAAATAATATAAATCTACCAAGATTAACATTTTTTTTACCTCCCTTGCTTTTGCCACAATACACATTCAAGCTGTTCACATACACACTGGAAGGAAACACAGACGAATGCCACAATAGCAAAGCTAGACACAGATGCACATATTCACCTATTACAGACATAGCTACCTTCTTTTAAAAAAATGAAAATACAACTGTAAATAACAGTAGTACACATTTTAAAATGCCTATATGTAACACAACTAATTACAATACATATGTGAAAACATTTTTGAAAACATACCATCAACAAAAAATGAATTAGTTTCATTAAAACTGAAGCAGAATTTGACATCAGTTTAGCTCCTAATTTTCCTTGCTCCAAGTACCATTACAAAGTAGCTATTTTAGAAACAATTTCTGATAATATAACAACCCAGATGTGGTATTTTACTCCCAAGAGTTTATATAGAAGCAAACACAGTGCAAGACACCACCAAGGAGAGTATACCAATCTGATATTCCATGAAAAGTTGGAGTTTGGCAGGTAGTACACTGCAATCTGTAGACTCCTGCATACATGTACGCCTTTTCCCCGTAACTCCTATAGCTTGTATGAGAGAATTCATCAGGATACTTTCCTCTCTAAAGACAGTAATAGCTCATGCCTTCTTTGTTCGAAAAACTACTTTGCCCACAATAATCTTCATTTGGAGCAGAAGGAGCTTAACATCTTGATCACAAACGTAATTGCTATAATTGAACACATACCCTGTACTCAGACTATTAAAGAGGATATTGTGGCATCTATCTATGGTACAAGGGTAAGTTAAGTAGAATTCTGCTTTAACTTTGCTCTGTGTGTGCTTTGCCAGAGGTTCAGCAACTCCACTCATTCACCCTACCAGTCCTCAGCCATGAAGTAGAAAGACATTCACCCCACCTATAGAAACCCACGGCACATCTCCCAGTCAATTGTTCCATGTATTACCATCACAGGTTTTACAGTCAAAACATCCATTAATGTCACTGAACAAAGCTCCACTGAAGACAAGCAAGTTGATTCTCTGCATTCCTTGATACTGAGTTTCATTTAAAAATTCAACAGAAAACCAAACAAGCCCAAAAGAGAAAACCAGGGGTGACTACAGGGTGTCACAGTTGGTACAAACAGGTAGGTAGAAGCATACTGGTTCCTCACACAATCTTTCCATGACTTTTTATCAAAGCTTAGCTATCTTGGTGGGGAAGGCCAAAGAGTTATCCCTTTAAGTAAATCCATCTGGCACTGATTTTGTGTTCTGTTCCATTATTGTTAACAGCATCCCATGCTGGGAACCCTTGTGGTTAAAATCAGGGTTTCATTAAAGACTAGGTATGCTCACTATTTTACAGTGGCACCTGTAGGAATGGATACCCACAGAATCGTACCTTGCCAAGTTTTAGAAGAACATCATCAGTAGAGGCAAACAATGAGATCAACAGCAAAAGTGGAGAGATTAAAAGGAATTTTAATAGTAGGTTCTGATATGTTTGCCTTTTGGGATGACATCCTGATCAGAGTGTTCCAGTTGACTTGAACATACTGTGCTTTGTAAGACAGCTGGGTAAGCTCAGGTGAGTATCATAAACTCTGGATTTTGCATTTATTCACAAAGAATGAGAAAACCAGTCAATTTTCCCACCACAAACACAGACAGAATTGCACATAGAGATAACACATGATCATTTAGTAACTCTGTAGACAATTTGGTAATATCTATAGTTTGTGATTAGAGAAGTGTGAGGCAACTGAATTAATCCTACAGTTTGAAAGACTTGGAGTGGAAAAAAATACTTCCCCTTTAAACCACAAAAGACCTCTCAATACAGTAGAAGCATTCAGGAAGCAACAGCATGAAGAAAAAGAATAATAATATGAGCTGTCTTTTCTTTCAGATCTGCATATATGTGTTATGCACTGAATTATAAGGATGCCAGAAAGCTGCTGAAATAGCTTTACAAACTCTTTGGATAGTAACACATGCAGGAAAAAATTCAGGTAGAGATGTATGATACATATCCATTAGGCAGGTAGTATTTTGCAAAGAGAGTCCTAAGACATCAAAGAAGATAAAAGCTATGACTCACATTAAAGCTTTCCTGAACTACATCTGAATTAACAATTAGCAGGGCAAGGCTTTAGTGGTTTGTTTTCTGCTAGCTTACCTGCACTATTAAACCCATTACTTAGAATAGCATGGAAACTCTAAAAATCAAAGACAAAACAGTGTTTATTTCTTTAATATCCAACTCGTTCAGTGAATACAAATAGGTTGCTTAATTTACCTCTGACAAAAGATTTGCCGCAGTTTATTATAAAAAACCAAAGTATTAGGCAAATTAAAATATTTATTGAATTTTTCCAGGTTGAAAAATCAAGAGAAGAATACTGCTTCTGTGAAACAAGTGTTTCTAGCTGTTTCATTTCAGATTTTGTTCACACTTCATTACTATCTTTTAATGGGAAACCAAATGTAAATATCATTTAGGAAAATTCATTTTTTTCCTGGGAGGAGGTGATGACAAACCTGGATTTTGGCAAAGGAACTAGAAAAAAAAAAGTTTCTTTGGTTAAAACCCAGAGGTGGGTTTTTTCCAATTTCACAAAAGATCTGATAAATATGTTACACAGCTCAGTACTCAACCTCTCTTGAAAGGAACATTAACTTTGCATGAACTAATCATCTACACGCTGAATTTTGGTGCACTGTCATTTATGCATTAAAACATAAAAGAACATGCATAACATCTACTTCATTTTCTCATGCAAATGAGAATTCAGTGTAAATAAATTCTATTATTTCTTAGCACAAATTATTTCCATTGAAGAATGGTCCACAAACAAGGATGTTCACATGGAGAAAACACGCCATAAAATGTTTAAGAGTCCTTCCACCGCTTTACATTTTTAATGTTCCATATGAAGCTAAGTATCCTAATCTGTGACACTCACAAATACAAATTAGGTCACATGCAACAGGTGACAAGTTTTAATTGAATGTCTTCTGTCTGCAATTCTGACAAAAGGTGAATGGAAATAAATGAGTCTGGCAAGACAGCCCTGAGCCTTGCAATACCCAGTATCTCATTATTTTTAAACAGCTATCTATAAACTGATGCTGACAAGCCTTGAACCTTTTATTCCTGCTCAAGAAGAAGTGAATGTGCAGAAAGAAAGAAAAAAATAAAGAAAAACAGCACCGCTTCTCTGTTGCATTAAACATGCAATACCATTATCAGCTCTGGAATATTACAAAAAAAATACCTTTTGCACTTCACGTAAGAACTAATAACAAAATCTGTTTCTCCTCTAGGTGAGATACACTCTATGCACTCAGCTCCTAGACTCTTAGTCTGATCTTTTCTGAGTGTTATACTAACAGAACCTGATTAGTATTACACTAGATTCACACTGATTTTAAAAAGACTGAAATCAGGCCACTAAATACAGCCCAGAAAACTGCCAATTCTTCTCCTTTGCTTTTCTGAAGTGAACAAGAGGCTATTTTGCAGCAAAACGAGGACGGTGAATATATGAAACTCTGATGTTTCTGAAACAAAACAGTTCCCATCACATAATATATCTCTCCGCATTTTCTGGATTACTAATATACTACTAACTAGGAAGCAGTGTAAAATACGGCAACAGCTTTTACAAATAACACAGAAAATACTGTTGCTAATTGCACCATTAATTTTCATGTCAATGTGCTTATATATCATAACCATACCTTAGAACAGTATATACCTTTTTTAATTATGCAGACAAGCACGAGGTTCTGCACCTGGATACCAATTGGGTGGAGAAAGGATTTAGGACATCCCTGAGGAGGACTTGGGGGTGGTTGGTGGACCAGAAGTCTAACAGAAGCTGTCAGTGTGGTCTTGCAGCTCAGAAAGACAACTGTGTCTTTGGCTGTATCAAAAGAAGCACTGATGGTCAGTGGAGGGAGATGATTCCCCCTCTCTACTTTGCACTAGTGAGACCCCACCTGGAGTACTGTGTCCAGTTCTGGAATATCCAACATAAGAAGGACACAGAGCTTCTAGAATGTGTCCAGAAGAGAGCAACACAAATGATCAGAGGGCTGGGGCACCTCCCCTATGAGGACAGGCTGAGCAAGTTGGGATTGTTCAGCTTGGAGGAGGCTCTGAGGTGACCTCCTAGCAACTTTCCAATATCTGAAGTGCTCTACAAGAAAGCTGGGGTGAGCTTTTCACATGGGTGCGTAGTGAAAGGACAAGGGGAAATGGTTACAAACTTGAAGAGGTGAGATTGAGGTTGGACATGAGTAAAAAAATTCTTTCCTGTGAGGGTGGTGAGATGCTGGAACAGGTTGCTCAAGGAAATTGTGATCTAGTGAAGATGTCCCTGCATATGCGGGGGTGGGGAGGTTGGAACTAGATGATCTTTAAGGTCCTTTTCAACCCTGGCCATTCTGTAATTCTATGATGATGTCCTGGGACAAAGTGTAAGAATAAAAAAAAGGCAATCCATCACTAGCTAAACACCACAGTTCTTACCTAATTTATTTAAATATAGTTACACAAGATGCTATCTTGTTTCAGAGTTCAAATTACAATCCATTTAATGAAGTGGAGCTATCTGGGCTGTAAAGTCATTACACTGCATCAATACACCTCTAGCCATTACTTTAAGGTGACAAAAGCAAGCTGGGAAAGTCAGCTTGGCTGATGATCCAAAGAGAGGGTATGGAGACAGGAAGGTCAGAAAGTAAGTCTGAGCAAGGCCACAGCAATGCCTGAAGGTCAAAAGAAGGTCTTTATTCTAGATCACATCACCAGAGCTTATAAAGAATTCAAGAGCTATGCTGGTGACAGTGCTAATAGAAAAGAAGCCTAACTGAAGTTCTGGACCATTTGCTGGTGACTCTCAAGAGAGATGAGAAGATCAAAATGAAATGCATTGTAATAATCGGACTGTGAAGTACCAGTAGCATGAATCAAGATCTCAGTACCCTTTTCAGATACAGTAATGTGCAGTTTCACATTATTTCTGTTAGCGACTTGGATGACGTGAGATTCGGGAATTAATCTGAGATCCAGAAGTCACAGGGAAGTTCTTCACAGCATGAATTGAAACACGTATAAAAAACCATACAGGTCCTAGTGGGACCAAGAAATAATTGGCTTAGAATTAGGATTTCTATCTAGAGGAAGTGATTTCATTTTGCTGGAAGACAAACAGAGAAAACAAAAGGATCATTCTCATCATACTAGAGCTTTAAAACAGATGTAAAATTCACTGAAATACTAGAAGTTCTTTACCCTAACAAAACATGTTCCCTAAGATTGGTTAGGCTTTTAAAGTGCGACTTCGTATTTTATTATGTTCTTATCTTATTTTTTTTTTGTCACTTTGAGATAAAATTTTTCTCATCTTCCTCAAGGAACAGCTAGTCTGTGCTAAACTACAGAATAGTAAGAGGTACATAATTTAGTTTCCAAATTGCACTCATCTGGCAAAGTAAGAGGGAATTACCTTTCAGTAGGCTTCATATTGCCAATCGAGTCTAAAATCTGCTTTAGTGCAAAAATGTGTTCTTTCAGAAGTTTGTACTTCTCCAAAGCTTATTCATGGAAACATCATTTTGATAGCCTTTTCTCTTAGCACTCCTGTAACGGAAGTATATCATTTTTCCCGTATTTATACATAGAGTAATTATAAACCACAGTTTTGTTGATGAAGCATTACACCATTCTCCCCACTTAAAAAAATTCTTTTTAAAAGTAAGAAAATTATTTGTGGAGGCTCTTTGGTTTCACACTCATACGTAAAGCTTCCTGAAAAGGTACAGCCAAATTCTGAGCTTATTCCCTCTCTCTTCTACTGTTTGTGGCACTCCAAAATCCAGACCAGGTGGCACAATGGATAAACAGCCCAATGAATTTGCATCACGTCTCAGCCTTTGGATGGAACTAGCACATTTTTAAGAGTTTTATCAATTTACCTATTTTATCTAGATACAAGACTGTTTTTTATTATTATTATACAGGAGTTGTACAGCTGGGTTTCATTTGGGGTCTCAGAGTACTCTGGCAGTACAATTACATGATAGTTCTACCTTGAAGATAAAAGAAAATCTTATATTGCTACTTTCAGGTCGTTTTGGCAAATGACATGGCTTTTCTGTACTTTGCTCTTCCTGTCCATGTACTGTAACTTTGTGTTCTTAAAATTCTACCTGTTACAAGAGTAAAGTTCAGCTGTAGACTATATGAGTCCATAGTGCAAACAGTCACATTTTATGGCTGTGAAGAATTTGAAATTCCTGGTTTCGACTCCCTTTCTACTTCTCAGAGCAGTTATTTATTTTAAAAAGAGAAATTTTTATCTGCTACTCAGGTAGGTAAAAAACAGTGATCTGAAACCCTTGATAATTTCCTTATACAATTGTATCCAGTAATTAACAGAAAAATAAACAATTAGACAAAAAACAGTGTTCTGTCTGGTCATAACATTAACAGCTTCAGTAAGTTTTGCAAGAGCATTACTACAAATATTTTTGGCTACAGTGTGCTACAGTTAATCTGAACCCGTCTTCTGCCTACACCATGTCCCAGTATTATGGAATGAAACTCATGCCTTTGTGTCTGCACATGCATAATGACATGTATGAAAAGTGTTCAAAGTCATGGTCTAAAGAGGTGCATAAACTAAAACTGTCATAACATTAAATCCACCGTGAGCCTTTGAACCAAAATCACATGATTCTGAAATTGTTAGTAAGACACTCAAAATGCCCTTGGCAGGAAAGCATGTTATAAATGGGCCTTACTGAGGCTCCCAGTCCTACCCAGAGAACTCTCTTCAAGAAATAAATACTTGCATTTTATGCAAAGTATGTATCAGAATGTACAAACATTTGCCCTAGTGTTTTCCAGAGGACTAAGAATACTGCAGGTGTCAGTGCAACATCTGGTTGAATGGGTGCCATCAGCTCAATTAAAGCTTCTACATTTTTAAACAGGTATTTGTATATTTACAGAACATTATTGAAACAAATGTTTTAAAAATGCCTTTCGCTCTGTCTTTATATAACCTTTCCCCTGTTATTCCATGAATACCAGGATCAAAGAACTGCGCATACATGAAAATCAGAAGGGGAAACTAAGCAGAAAAATCCCAGAATAAATTAATCAAACTCTGATGCTAAGGTTAAGTGAGGAGCAAAATAAAGAATAAAATGTTAATTATTTAATTTTAAAAGAGAAGGCCCCATTCCTTCAATTGAATTATATAGGCATCTATATATAGTCTGTAAAAATATTAGATTTGGTGCAACATCATAGGATTAAAAAATGCATTCCATCTTTTGATTCTTCTAATGCTTGCTTATAGAATCACAGAATGGTTTGGGTTGGAAGGGACCTGAAAGTCATCTAGTTCCACCTCTCCTACCATGGTCAGGGACAGGCTTCTTTTAACGTATAAAGGACTGGAATATTCCTTATACGTATTTACAAAAATCCTAAGATAGTACCTGGATTCACCAGCTAAAGCTATGATGATGAAAAAAGCATCAAACTACATTTTTTAAAATCCTACAACAAGTTTGTATATTCTATGCTTTGTTTTGGTAAAACAATGGAAAACATAAATCAAACACAAGGAGTTAACCAGTACAGGTAAAATTCTATGGACATAAATGAAAAAAAAAACCCTAAGTAACCCTTCATTTTGAATTTTTAGCATTCTCTCAAACATATTTAACACTTCATTCATGCCCAGAGTGTAACTGATTTATACATTAGCTCATATATCCTGCTGGCCTCATAACCTGTCACTGCCAGGCATGCTGGAGTGATGGGTTATCCTGTTTGTGGCCTCTACATCTCATCTCAAGGCAATACCTGAGCAATTAATGGGAAGTTTATTAGTGATACCACTTTATTGGTACTACTGGAAGAAGCTGTCTGTGCAAAAGCATAATGGCTAGCCTACATATTGACCCTTCTTAGTTAGCACTTGGAGTGGCTCAGGGTTAATCAGAATATCCCAGCTAAAAAACACAACTGCATTGTGCTTAGTGTTTTCCAGCCTTTCTGACAGTCCATAATGTTACACATGATTAAAACTACCCAAAAAATATGTCACTTTAATAAAACACAGTATTTTTTATACAATTAGACAATATACTCTGATTATAAAATGTCCCCACTCTATAAACAGAAAACAGTGAAAATTTTCTTCTAATTTCACAGGTAACGTCGGGCCTTTGGGAAACGAGTTAATAAATTGTAGTTTTCTAAACCAGGCAGACTGATTTACTGCAAACTTCCCCCATTACAGTTATATAGTAGATGTCTATCAAATTACTTATGAGAACAAATTCATGGAAAATATCCAAGAGTAATGTTTTGTTCTTATTAAAATACATGAATATGCATGTAATTTTAGCCAGACTAAATGAACAAAACAAAACAAAAAGAGAAAAAAGGTCAACATTGTTCTCACAAGAGTAATTCTTTTCCACAAGGGAAAAAGAAACCCTCCCTGTTAAAAATGCCTTTATAAAAAAGGTGCTTGTCTGGAGAGAGTATTTTTGGTTTACATTGTAATGGCAACTGCAAAGAAGAAAAATCTTACAACATGTAGCAGGGTATGTTAATACAAGTAATTGGGCAAAATAAATACATAAGCATTACTTAAAAGGGGAAATAAAGCATAAAATGTTCTCATTCCCAGGAATAGTTTTCATTTAGAACTTCTAATAGATGCAGAATTTTTTTTAAAAGATTAGTTTTAAGTCAGTAATTTCTGTCAAGATTATTTAAATAGGTACATGCTTACCCTTTTGAAAGCATATCTGAATCACGACATCCACTGTGTGCAATGCTATTTTATTATCATATGGTCCACAAGAAGAGAATCTACCAAGCAAAAAATGGAGGTCTTCTCATTGACTCTAGCATAATTCTACCAAAGTCTGTACGTTTCTTCATTACCAAGGGCAAATAATTTACTACCATGAACCTTGTATTGTCTCCAAATACCATCTTCCTTCCTTTCTGTTTTCCCTCCTAAAGTTATCTTCTCTCCATTAAAATATATTTATTGAATTCCTTCCCTAATTTTATATTCTTTTGAACATCGATTTCAGTGCTATGGACTTAGACATCCAGTTTAAAAGACATTAAGACTAAAATAAGAGTAGAATTTACTGTGTAAAAAGACAACAGGCTATGTGCAAAATGACCAAATGAAACAGAAACAGGAGTATCTCAGGATATTTAGAACTGGCACACAGAAAACAAACAAATGGTATAAATCTCTCCAAAGGATAGTTGTTGAGCAACTTAACCATGAAGCGCACACAGAAGACAATCACAGACTGCATTCCTGGTGTCCACTGCACCATCGTACTCTCAGTGTGAGAAGAAACTTATCAGTGTACAATGACATTTAGTAATAACTGAATTGCATTCCATCTTCACCAGTAATCCGAAGTTTCTAGCCGAAATGGCTTGGACATATTAAACAGCACCTTTTACAATACTTCCTTCAATGAAACATGCAGAGCGCCCTATTATTACTGTGTAGGTTCCTCCTGACACATTTGAACAGAGAATTCTTTTAGATTATTTTTTTGTTTAGTGATTGAAACATTAGAAATTTTTAATTACTATGAATACTGTTCTTTTGTCTTCAGATTCAAACATTTCAACAGAAGTTCTCTTAACACTTGTCTTTTTAAAAAACCAAACTTCTCCTGCCTAAGCTAGTTCATGTAAAATTTTACTTTAAGCACTGACATATATTTGCAATGACATTAGAGTCAAGAGAGGACATCATGTCTCAAAATGTTCATGCAAAGTGGAAACAAAACACATGAAAAATATTTACTTGATACTATTGCCAAGAGTAACAGAATGCTCATAGCCTAATCTTCACTTGGTTTTAAGGCATATTTAGTTCCTTTAAAAGTCAGATAACAAAAAGATAATCTATATCTAAAGCTACATAGAACTTCTTTTTGATTATTAATCTCTTCTTCATTGGATCAAAGACCGAAAAAAGCCCCTGATAAAGATATATAAGACATCCAAAATATAGATGAGTTCCCTGGGGTCCTGTATGATCCCCATCAAAAAAAACCCAGTAACTATTGTCACCTCTATGATCAGGGAAAAATGGGCCACAAACATGCTGGAGTGAGTAGACTTCTCCAACAGGAACTTGAGAGAGCAATCAGCAAAGGCTGCATGTGCTTTGCATATCACAGTGTAACTCAAACAAACTGCACTACATTGCTTAATCATTAATAGCAGCTAAATGTAAAAATTCCTTCCTCATTCTTTGCTCCTGCATTACATAGGTGATTCTTCAATACAAACACAGGAAACTAAACACAAAGCAAAGGTCTTGAAAACTGTTGGCAAGTAATGTCTCGGTGAGGTTGTTTTTAGCATTTAGATTTTGCTCACCCTGCACCTTCAGGTCATTCCAATATCATCTAAAATTATGCCCAGGATCATACTTTAAGCAAAACAACCCCGTTTCTTCCACTTTTCCTTCTCTTTGACCATACAAATTGCTCTTTGGATCAGAATCTTCCTCTGCAGTGGGCTATTTTTCTTAGAGAATGTATTTTGAACCTGGGGTCAAATTTGTATCCATTTTTAGACATTAAGGTTTTTCCTACTAATTTAATGCTGGACTAGATGTATTCAGAAGAATAGTATAAAAAACATGTAGAGGATGCTTATTGCATTACTGTAACAACATAATGGGAAAAAGATCTTGTCTATATTTTAAAAGGTAGTCAGTTCAAAGGTTTTTCCTTTCCCCCAACTTAGTTAATCTGCAGAGAATAAAGGAACTGACCACTGAAGAACATATGTTTATAGAAAGCAAAACATCAATGTTTTCCAGGAATACTCTGCCATTTCTTTTGTTGGAGAAAATAAAAACAGGTGCCACTGTGGATGGAACCTATGATGGAAGCCTTTGGGATTGAAGATGGGACCTTTATTAATCAGCAACCTCAATGGTATTACAAATCTGGTATTTTCCAACACTGGTTTTTAAGGTTTTACATGTTTTCCATTTGCTGACATAGAAAATTTATGTGAACATTGCACACCTTGGCAATGCTCAGGAGCATTTGTTTCTCGAATTGAGGCAGGTTTTAGAAACTGTAACACAATTCATTTTTTACTGCCTTTTCCCCATTTTACTGAGTTAAGTTATTTTCCACTTGCCATGCCATTGTGTCAGAGATGGTGTGACATGGTGGATTGATACCCCTTTATTATTCTCTCCAGCCTGTGCCTTTCATTTTAGATTGCTCAGTAATCTTTTCAAACTATTCATAAACAATGGGAGTAGAGTAAACTTCTCCAATTTGTACCAAGCTTTTGTGGGGTCTGTTCTCTCACAGATGGCATTTATATACCTTCTGAAACTAAGCTAGCTTGTGGTTAAGCACTACACCACTACGAAACTTGGCAGATTATCTTAAATATCAACCCAGCAGAGTTTTAGTGATAACTAGACCTTACAGTAAGCTTATGAGAAAAAAGTACAGATGATAATACATAGCAAAATGTAAATTTAGAATCTTATCTTTGTCCAGACTTTTGTCACATTCAAAGTAGACTTTAAAACAGATTACTCAAATTCTACATAAACATTTCCTGAACTTCAAATAAATTCTTTTCCACAAAACAGCATTAAAATACAGTTACAAATCCTCTCCAAGGAATTTTCATATTTACAGTAATCTGATTCTCCTCTTACTTACATAAATAAGATAATGCAAGAAATGTTTTCATAGGCTTGTTACTTATTTCTCCCATTCTATTCTATTGCTTCTAATCTGAGGAATTAGCTTCAAACTTTACAATAAGCATGATGAAACGTACTCTATAATTTTGTACAAATTGTTTTATTTATTTTGAAAAATCACAGTACAGCGACCCATCAGGGTTTACAACACCTGTCAAAACTCCATGTAGTAGCAATGGTTACAGTGAACTAACAGACTGCGTTTTCAAGTTGTGGATACTATACTTAACAGCCAGAGAACCTCTCAAATCTTGTTTAAGAAGGCGTGGTCCTAATTTATCTAGATAATTTCCTTCTTTGGCAGCATATGTATACAAAATAAATGCTCTGAGCTTTAAAGGGAAATTTAATTTAAAAAAATTCTGTCTATCATGAATGTACTTAACAACATAAAAAAGTCAAACAAACAGGTTATGTACATGAAGGTCTGAAGTATCAGTAAAAATGCTGACAGAGACAGAAAGGGTTCAACTTCAGTTACACTGTCCAGTGGAGAGAACAGACATTTATTTCCCTATTAATCTTGGACTGTTGCTACTGAACTGGGCTACAATCAGATCATTTTCTCTGACGTGTTGTGCATCATAAAATGAATGGCAAGTCCAAAAGTACAGTGCCAAACCTGTTATTACACATTGTTTGATTTTAAGAAGTGCAAAACTAAGCCAGTTTAGTAATTATAACAGAAAACATCTTACTACATGCAACTGCAACACAGTCCACCTGCCAATTGCAGCTAGTAATTCCTCCACTGAGAACAGGTAGGGAGAGACAAAGAATTTCTTTATATCCTTTTCATTCATCATTAGACACCATGCACAAAAAAGGGGTGGATTATTTCATGCTAGCTTCAATTTACATTATTAATGTGAGGAACCAGACTAAATACTGTTTTGCAAGAAAGTGCACACTGCACAGAAACAAACTTGTAAAGGTGTAACAATTTCAGTTTTAAAAAGGTCCTCCCCCTGCTTTTAGATCTGACACACAACGCTAACAAAACTTTAATTTGTATGTAGGATCACTGAGAGGTGGTGCTTTTTTCCACACAAATATGGGACATTTTAGGAAAAACTGCATAGGTCTGTCTGTCAAGAGAAGGTTTTCCATCACACTTTGTTCTCTATTAAGCAGTTTACCTGTTCCACTGCACAAAGATCTGAAACTCCCATGCCACCAAAATCCCAACTGCAGACTTTCTCCAACATGAATAATATTCAACATACCATCCTAATTAATGTGAGCAGCATTACTGCTGTTCGTTTTTCTTTTTCATTGTTTTTTTTCTCCATTACTTCTTCAGCAAAATGCACTGTGTTTTACTGTTAATAGTGATTAAAAAATAAATAGCCAAATCAATTACAGTCCTCTGTCAATCTGCAATGTTAGGCACAACTTTTACTGCTTTAATTAAACGAAGAAATGGGTCTGTTGTTTAAAGGTGTTAAAGACGGCAATTCAAAACTTGAAGTACAGCCTTTATGTTTATTCTGAGAGGCAGAGATGTCTAGAAAAGCAACGCGGGTCTCTATTCAGATTTCATAACAGTTGTGAAATTTGTAGGAATCACAGTAAGAATTAGCTATCCTTTTGCTTGTTTTGTTTAGCTAAATTACTACTAATTCTAATAGTTTAGGTTGTGAAGATGTTAACTACAAAATGTTGCTGTGAATTCAGTCCCATGCTAGCAAGAACCTTAATGAAGAAGGAAATACAACAGAAGGAACAAGACAGATTCCCATGTCAAAAGAACAAGAAAAGGTTGCCAGGGGAAGATTAGTGTGTATTATCAATCTTATTAGTGTGTTTTATCAATATAAAGTTGATCTTGTATACAATGACAGTAATTTCCAGTCATATTCCCATTAAAGTCAGCATAAGTTTTGCCATTGTAAATAGCTGGAAGAAGAGTCCTCTGCATTTTAAGAGCCCACCAAGCGAAATTCAGATCTGTTGGTTCACACAGGTAAAATAATTACACAAAGAGCAGAGAATGAGAAATTCCTGTAATTTCAATGGACTTGGGTGATCAGTTATTTGTCATATGGGATCTTTTGAGTACTACAAACAAAACCTGCATTAACAATAGAGATTTTTTTTGTGGAAGCTAACTGAAAAGTTCCTCCTTACCTCAAATGCAAATGAAATAACTCAATGGAGCCAGCTGAAAATATTAAATGTTTTACTGTTGTGATAATTATATTTTTATATATATATGTAAAATATTAAAGTACTTTTTTAATGTAATCATATCTTTAGCATCAGTATTTTTAAAAAAATTATCCAGAGAAATCAGGATTTCGACAAAAGTATTTGTTGTAAAAAGGATTTGACATATGTGTGAAACTGGATGAAGAGATTTTTCAAAGTCTGTCTCCTCACAAACTCCACAGTAGCGTGCTGGCACAACAGGGAATGCTGAGTAATTATGGAACTATACAGTGACTCATCTTTACCTTTTCTGACTCACTCTTTTTTGTGCTCAGCAGAGGCTGAAGCACCAAGCACAGCTGAGAGAGTGTGCTGTTCACACTGTCCCCTTTTTCACTACAACATCTCTGGGCCAGAGGGCTCTCCAAAGAAACCAGGCTAAGAACAACATAAAGCATTATTACTCTTATGGTTTTCCCTAAATGCTCTAGGTAGCTGCCACTTTATTCTGTGTATACCACGTTCCATTACTGCCCAACCTAATAAAGACTTCTGTCACAGTGATAGCTTTTCATCTTCAGAGCTCTTTTCTCCTCTCCTGATAAGGCTGCCAACTCTACTCTCTGTAAATGAGCTCATGCGAACACTTTCTTTTCAGCCTGTGGAAACAAAAAGGGCCACTGCTCAGCTTCAGAGCTTGAGGGGGCGGTTTTCTATCTTCAAAGCATAACCAAGGCATTTGAAAAGGCTTAGAATTAAACTGGTAAGCTTAGCTTGAAATAAGAAACTTGAATCAGGACTACTGCAGTCACAAACTGATTTTTCTCTGAAAGCTTCACAAGTGGCTTAAGAAATGGTCATTTTAACTCATATTAACTCATTTTTATTTGTGTACTATCAAACCTTTGGCGACTGCTTAGGTAACACTGCTAGCCAGTAACGCCTGTTACTATCAATAGCCACACACAGCCGAGCATCTTACTTACAGGACAGATGGTTATTGCATCCCAGCACACCCAGTTAAAAAACATGTGAAACACAGCCTCAGCTTCCTTATCCAAACAGCAAACAAATTAAACATTTTTTGCAACCAGTGGCATATGTTTGCATCTGTGTGGAGTGACTTGGGCCAATCCTGAACTGATATGTTTCCTTCAGAAATGTCCTAAGTATCATGTGTCCAATTCCTCACACTCCTTGCTGCACAATGAGAAGATATGACTGAAAAAGAAGCCTTTACAAACACTTCCCTTGCTGCTAGATTTACACACAAATGTTTTTTTATCAGATAGCTACTTACTGTCTAGTGGTCACACCAAATTGTTATGTTTTGAAAAGCTTACATAAAATGTGTCCTTACAAACAAAGCAAATCAACTACATAACTCTAAAAATACTTGCGTATCAGCTATAGTTAGCCAGGTGGAGAGCCAAGGGAGCAGAGGCTCAGGGCACAGCTATTCCTACTGCGTAACATCTGCTTCAAAATCCACTCAAATAAAAATTATTTGCCCACCTCATATCACTAATCTGTTCACATCAGGAACGTAGCAAAGAAGCAGAACACCTTGTTCAGCTCAGGATCAAGGCCAAACTAATAGAGATGTTTGCAGTTGGAACTTAACAGAAGCATGGGCTTAAAGTAAAGAGATGTTGAACTAAAGAGTGGTCATCTGGCAAACATCTTTGGGGAGTTTTCAATACAGAGGTTGCTCCCAAGGTGTTCTCTACATGTTGTCATTCTTCAAGACACTGGAAATTTACTGAGTATCTTATTAACACTGCTATTGCTATTTCCACATTCATCATCTTCAGAGGCCAAACGCTGCACTGTCCACTGCTATACACTGAAAATCTGGGCAGTTATGGACAGTAAGTTCCTCACTATTAAAAAGTTTCAATGGCATGGTTTGAAAACAGTCAATAACAGCACAAAAAAGCAAAACAGCCTTGCCCAAGTGGAAACACTTCTATGAGTGTGTAATGGAGTCTTGACTCTTTTAACATCACCGTAAGACAAACACAGGTTTACCTAGAAACTGCATTTGCAGACCATCGAAGGGCAGAATCTCCATGTTGAAATCATAACAAATTTCTGTTACATGAAATGCAATGCAATGCAAATTTTCCACCCAAGGTTGTCTTCAAGGAAAATACCACAAAGATACAAAGACTCTTACAGATAGCACAAAACACTGCCACGAAAATTTGGAGCTGGACAGGACTGAACACCCAAGAAAACACAAAAAGGAAGCAGGACACAGAAGGGCTTCCTACAGCACAGGGTTTGGGAGATGGTTTGGATTTGGTTCCAAAGACTCAACTTCTGAAATAACAGCCAGTAGCCGAGCCACCTGTTAGAAACTGTCTCCAAGCAAGTAGAAAAGCGCCGTTCAGTAAACATGCTCAGCTTGAGAAGTGGGACAACTATACATCCAGCTAGGCTAACTCTTGCATCTTTTTGCCCTGCTCCCACCTTCATGCTCCTCGGTGCCTTACACCACCGCCAGCTATTTAACATTCATAGGTATCAAATGCAGCAAAGTCCTGGACACAGCTTGGATAGGAAACAACCTTATGTAAACACTAAAGACTTACTTCTGAGTGCAAGAGTCTAGTGGCACTCTGCAAATGTTTTGTAGAGTGGTGAGGAAAGCAGCCATTGTTGCAACCAAATCCAGCTGCAAAATTAAGTCATCCAGACAAATGCTTTCTCAGAGTGAGCATTTTAACTTAAAATTTCAGTGATTATAAGAAAGTATGTGAATACATCCTATGAGAAATAGTTTTTGCATGCCAAAACACACAGCATATAGAAAACAATACCATTAAACCCAAAGGTGTGTACTCAGGATAGACCTGAGAACAAGTTCATGGCACAGCACTGACCTAATCCTGCTTTTGCTACCTATAGCTTTTTATAAAAGCCTATTAACTTCAAAGAGACAGGACTACTTTACTAAGTTCCAGCGGGTCCCTTCATACTCTCATAGCATATACATAATATCACCATAAATGTACTATTCTTAATCATAAATCATATTGTTAAGAACTGGGGCCTCTGGCTGCCCTGACCAAGCCATTAGTCTGGTGCCATTAGCATGTAGCGTCTATAATACAGGCTGGATACAAAAACCATCAGTATTAACTAATTACAATTGACTAATTGATGACAAGTGACTGATCTTAATCATGTGGCAGGACTTCAGAGTGACTTCTGTCACTCCTAGAAGTACTTGCTTCATGTAGCTCAAAACCAATTAGCACTGGTCAATAATATTTCTACCACAAAGCTGCCATTTTAGTGGTGAACTTGGTAGAGCCGGGTTATTGGTCGAACTTGATGATCTCTCAAGTGTCTTTTCCAACCTGAACGATTCTATGATTCTGTGATTCTATTCACTTGAGGCTGTTGCATCACTGTGTTAGATTACATCACAATGATGTTATCTTAAAATACAACTGTAGATCCACATTTCTTCTTGCTGTTTCAAAATAACCATCTTTTGAAGTACTATTTTGAACGTTCAAAAAACTCTAGGTACCACCTCTTTAGTTAACATTGTTAGGAGAGAGGATGTACAAACTCAACTTCTGTGTCTTCTTTTTTAAAGAGAAGGAAAACTGAACTCTCTTTCACCCCAGGATTTATATTGTATAAAAAACATTTCAAACTTAGCCAACTCATGTTATTACTGCGTCTCTTCTTTTATCATGCAAAGGTGTGCCACAAAAGGAAAGCAACTGCAGCCCTGAATATTTTCCATTTCCATGGGACTTTCTACTCTACCACAGAATCTTTTCCACTCTTTTCCACTTGAGACTGCTTTTATTGTGGCACTCATTCCTGTTTCTCTCTACAGGTAAAGGTAGTTGAGACTAGTATCTTGTAGGATAGGAAGGACAGTGCAAAAACACCTCCAGGAACCATCTTGTTGGGTAAGACACCTACAATTTTTACCATTCATTCACAGAAACAGATGTTGAAAGGGTCCTTAATGAGCACAACAGCATTAAAGAAAACCTAAACAGAGTTGTAGTGCTCTTTCAAAAATGTTGACCTAAGGCCACTAAGTGCTTCATGTTATGATAACTCATAAGCAAAGATTGGAACACTTGAGGGGAAAAAATTCTTTCCTATCAAAGCTGTGAAGGCAACCCTATCTTCTGTAGAAAATAAATACCAAACAAAACCAAGTGTTGTTTTGAACAGAAGATTATAAGAAAGTAGATGGCATTAGGAAATGCTGCAAAATAAATGTTGCAGTTAACTGGAATAAACTTCGGTGGTAAATATAGGACACTGCCTGTCTAGTTCAATCGCCTCTTCTTTGGTTTGTGTTTGTAAGAGATTTTGCTGGCTATCTTTATCATTCTGGATCATGCTGCACACTACACAGAATAAGCAATCAGAACCCTCTCAAGGCCAGTAGCTGAATTTGGGTCAGACTGAAAATAGAAGGTTTAGTGGCCTGCACTCCCTGTCTCACTGAAGCTTTCTACCTGGACGGTTGTATCTCTGCTGAATTATCTAGAATAATGTTCCTCTGTCACAGAAACTAAGTGGGCGTAGCTTGGACTAGCAAATACTGAGCTGTAGGAGAACCACTTGTTTGTAAATATGTAAGAGCATTTTTAAAAATCACCATCTACATTCTGTCACATGTATATTTAATAAGAGTATTTACTCTGTAACACTTCTATAATGATAGTTCTGAAATATTCTTCCGATGCGTAGCTTCCTTTAAAAAATTACTGCACTTAGCTAGAAAAAAAAAAAACCTTTCTGTTTTTATCCCTCAACTGCTATAGTTCTCAAAGTCTTCCATATTTTCAGCTATTATCCCTCCCTTGCAGAGTCCACTTAATAATGTTCACTCTAACAACCTCATTTATTTTCCAGAAAATTAACTCAGTTTCAACCCTGATTAATGATTTCATCTAAATGAATCAAATTAAAAATTGAAAATTATATTTCAAAAGCCAAAGAAAAAAAAAATTGTCCATTTCCAGTTAACAAATGATCCTTTCAAATATTAAAAGATGACCATGAAGAGTGCTTGATAGTAATGAAATCTAACTGGTGCCTATTGCTTATCTGGAGTTCATAAAGGGGGGAGAAAAGGAAAAAAAAACCTTTCTGCATTGTTAACACTAAGGTCTCTTGGGATACCAAACTGACTTCCACTTAGTCTTTGCCTGTAATCAGCACACCAAAATAATATGAGAATTTCAATGTTAATTAAACTGGTAGGGCTGGAGATTCACCAATACTGAAGAGAGATTAGGAAAGCACACAGTAGCAATAACTGCATCTGTTAACAAATCCTAATCTATTACAGAGCAACTTAACCTTCCCTAAACAGCTAATACCTAGTTAGAAGATGTCTACTAGGAAAGAGAAAAATTTTAGGCTTAAAAGACATCAGGTATATTAACTGAAGAAAAACTGGTTATTCAGATCAGATATACAGTCTTCTAAGAGAAGAGAGGGACAATCCGTTAGACATTTGATTAACATACAAAGGAAAAAAAAATAATTTTTTTTTCCTTCTTGCACCCCTACAATTAATTTTGTTGACACAAAAAAGTATTTTTACACCAGTGATTAGTCTACTATTTTTCAGGTTACAGTGCTTATGAACAAGTAAAAAGCAGTCATCATTTATCTTGATAAATTATTATTATTGCATTTTAATTACAGTCACTGGTGCCATATGAAATGTTCAATGCAAAATTGTTAACACCTAACATTAGCCTTAGAATTGAGCCAAATCTCAGAGACTGATGCTATTCCACTTTGTCATAGCAAGGAAGCCATGACAGAAGTTTTGGCTTACCAATTTGACTTTACTTAAGGCTCAGTGCTGGGCTCAAGGCTGTTTCACAGTCATCTGTGCAACTACACAGAGTAACTGTACAGAACTGAGGGGCAAACCAGTGGGGATCAAGCTTCAGCATGTATGTACATGACACAGACGTCTCTTATTTATCTGACTCTAAGAAATAGAATGCCTCATTCCACTGCTTTGAGCCAGGGACAGCTCTAGTAGCAAATCCAAATATATCTGTTTCTGAAAATTTAGGAGTCACCTGGTGAGAAACACTGGAGGCCAGTGGAGACACACGTTTCACATGCTCTCCAAACAGTTATGACATACACGTTGGATAATGGAATCCTGGCATAGATTTTGCTGATAGTTCAAGCTATGCCAGTTTGGATGGCTGGTGAATGGACTTCAGATGGGCTGGGCAAGAACTGAAACATTTAAGTTCCATTATACAAACAGAGCTGAACCTATGTTTTCACTTAAGACAATGCCAAATTAACCTAAAGTGCAACTGCTTCATCCCAATATGAAGATCTATACTAAAGGAGTAACAACAGTTGAGCAGAAAATACATCAACACAGATACAGTCACCATAAAATGGAAAACTTAAGACTGTTGAACTTTACTGCAGTATTTCTCCTAGTTACTGCAGAACTGTTCTGGTAGCACTCTTTTGCAAATACCAAGAAAACTATGGTAGAAAATATAGTTCAATACTAGTAATCCTCACTGAAAGGTTGGGTATGATTTGAGTTTTTCTATACAAGTGGGTTCTAATCAATGTTGGCTTTGCCAGATCGGAGTGTTTAATGATCAGGTCACTCTCAATTCGTGGTGCTTTTTACTGTCCAAATTCTAGCCATTCAGAAATCTGGCTTTCATTAGTTCTCATGAAATTGATATCCACCTTGGCTTTCCCAATTGATAATTTAAATGCTTGATTAGAGTAAACGCGATCTCACTAGTATACAGATCCCTGCTAACTGCTATCAGTGATCTCTAGAGGCCATATCCACATATACAGAATTGCTTAACATTTTTTTTCCTACAGAAAAACCTCTAGGTTTTTCTCCTAGTTGCAATTTTATATGTTGGCACTATGCACATATTGGTTTTTTGCAGCCTAATCACCACCTTTGACTTCATAAACTGGTAGTTCTTTCCCCCTTTTCCTACTTGCCCCCTCCTTTAGCTGCTTTCTTCTTCTTATGTCTATCTTTGGCTGCATAATGACACCTTCACTCTTAAGTTAGGTGTACCTTTAATGCTCTGAGCAGATGTGTTAGCCTGCCGTGTTAAGTATGCCTTTGATGCTCACTGTATCGGAAACAATAAAGCCCAGCAGTGTGATCTTACAAACACAAGTGAACACCAGCTTTGCAAATAATCTGTGGTACAACCCAAACCCTCTTGCAATAAGTGGAAGCATTTTCTTTTAAAGCAAGGGTGAAGAAAAAAGATGCACTGTTACATACATTTAATTTTAAAATGCCCATGTAAAGGCTTTTCTACATTTGTGTTTCCTGCTAGAAATGAGTCCTCCATATCCCTTCTCTCCTACAGGATGTTTATCTCTCCACCATGGGTGACTATATGGTATTCTTTTATAAGATCACCACTTGTCACTCTTGAATCATAAGGCACACAATTCAAGAGTGCCTTTTAATCATGTTCAGATGAACACAAAAAAAGATTTAAGCTTACACATAAAGCCTGGAGGTTTTTTGCTAAATCTTAGTTATACAGACATCCATGACATAGTTAGTAACAGGAACTTTGGTACTAGCAGTATAAGAGACAAGATACTGAACACTTCATCAGACCTGGTTTGCACACAACAGATCAGGACCAGCATCTATCTGTGTAAGGTACAGCAGTGTCTTAGTTCAAAAGACAGAAGTGAATATTAGTGGGTTTTTTGTTTACTTTGGATTTGTGATTGGTTTTTTACTAAGGACTTTGCTGAGGAGTTTACAGTTATTGTGATCTTTGGGGTGTTTTCCTTTATTTGTGTAGCATCAAGTCACGAAATGAACTTTATACAGTTATCACACAGATGGCAGCAAAATAAAACTTGGTTACAAATGCAGGTTGGACAAATTAAACTCATGTAAGCTGTTTCTAGAAACACAGCTGTAATTCAACCTAACAACAACAGAAGCAGCCTTAGGAATACATGATGCATGTTTGAGAAGCTATGAATTTTCTATTGCAAAGTTACTGAACAATTAATTATGGCCTCTCAGAAATACATCTAACCAGAATAAAACCTATAAAAATAGTATAAAAAGGCCTATTTCTAGAAGGCAGATACAATGAGAAGACATCTGCCGCGACATTTTAGTATCAGAACTGCTGGATTTTAAAGACAAAGCTTATGAGTAAATACATAAGTGTAATATTATCTGTGATATACATATATACAGATACTCTCTATGATATATAGATCTGTTGTGTGTGTAGATGCTCGGTGTATTAACAGTGATACATAATCTCTATTAATAACATAATTATGTTCCACCTTGACATATTCCTGAGTGATCTGCTTTAGGAGAACCTGCCCTGGCAGGGAGGTTGGTCTAGATGATCTCCAGAGCTCCCTTCCAACCACTAAGTTGAACAGATCTCTCTGGGAAAAGCAAAACATGTGCCAGTTCCTGCCACTAAAACATTAAGTTCTATGAAATCTGTCTTAATTTTTATTTTAGTTTTAAAATTTTTACTAAGCCTTATTCTTGAAAATGCCAACACTACAAAAAAAAATTAGTGTACTTGGGCAAAGGAGATCTTATCCTAAATGCTTCACATTTACAAAAACGACATGTCTAAAAAGATATTGTCCAATTGAGAAACATTAATGAAGGCGACCTCTACCATTCCCATGCTTATCACAATGTCTTTCCATATGGAACATACTGTGGTTATGCCAGCATAGTACTTCTATCTGCATTGACACCTGCTGACAGAATAAACTTACTATTTTCTTTTTCAAATTCAAAGACTCTATGAATCATAAAGATTACCAAAATTCTACAGTTTTTGTTTATTAAAACATTGGAAAATTCTAATTGCCCCCAATTCCTCTACAGTAGATGCATTTCCAAAAGAAACATCACTGAAATTCCTTTAATTCAAAAGGAACAAAACGGTGAAAGAATAAACAAAAGCTTCAGTTTCATTCATTAGAGCTGCAAGCACTAAGACATTCTTAAAGCACTAGACAGTGCTCAAGTTGTTGCAGTCTAATACTACAAAAGCTGATTTTGGTGTACTTGTTTTTCCTTGCTGCTTCCAAATGAGTTCTTAAGTTAGGAATAGGAAGAGATATAAAGCACCTGAAACCAAATTTACATCAGTAATACAAAACAAATCAGGGAGTAGTAATAAATGTCAGAGCTGTAGCAGCAAAGGCGAGTCACTGTTTTTTCTCATACTTAAAGTGAAATACCTAGCTGTTATCTTGGTGCCTGCAGAGCCTCCCCATTGTAGATTCAATAATACAAGAGGCTTCTTATCAGCAGCCCGGGTGACTGATTGGAGCTGTGATATGTTTAGACAATGCACTGTATTTAACTGAATTTACAGATGCCCCAACTCAGACCGGGGAGTAGTAAACGCCAGAGACTAATAGGAAATTAAACATGTACAATGGACTAACTCCATTTGCTCTCACACACTGTAATGTGTTTAGTTAACTTACTCATAGTCACACTTTATCTTTTTCTCCATGGATTCTCTAGGATATGTTTCAAATTGGTCAAAGATTAAATCTTCCTTTCAATTTTTTTCACTATTTTATTGCTGCTTTCCCTTATTATTTGCCACACTTTCTGGTGTGCAGATAAGCTAAACAAGATGACCCCAGGTATACTCTGCCAACCCAATTATCAGATAGTCAGGAAGTAAAGCATGAGTGCAGAACACTCCATAATATTAGCATTAATATAATACAAAAGGAACAAAACCAGCTATTTATCAGAAAGAAATGGTTTATTTGGCTCATCTGAAATTTAAATGTGGGAATTTTAATTTACCTGGCAAGCAACAAAAAGTAAGACAGAGTGTATGGAGAACATATACAGGTATCTAGTGTGTGTAGGTCACTAAAGACATGGTTTAAACTAGCAGTTATTCAGTATTTTCATTAATGAAAACAATTATCACATACATATACTCTGAACTCCGCTTGAGGGAGTGGAGGCTTTAAATGACCTCTGAATCTTTTTCCCTGCAGCAGAGAAGACTAACTTCTTTTTAGATGAATTCCAGGACTGACCTGTCACTCAGGTCTCTTGAAGAAAAAAACTTCAAACTCAAATTCTTCACTAATACATTGACCATGAATTCATTGTGGATGAATTGCACTTGTCAAAACCAAAGAATTCTAAAACAATATACATCTTTAGCCAGTATTTTTTATTGTTTTAGTTACAACATAAAAAATTAAATCAAAGCTAATATAAAATCTTAGGGCTGAGACAGAAATTCAGGAGACATAAAGGTTTCCAGAAGCACACGTAAGGAGACAGAAGCAGCACTTGCAGCTTTTTTCCAAGCTACTATCTGACCTCAATATTTTTTGGGCCAAATCCTGCAGTCAAGTAGGCTGACAGATTCAAACCATGTGCAGACGAAGGGAGCAGAATTAAGACCAGGCAGGTAGAACACTAGAATATGCCTTATCAACGTGCCAGAGAATTAAAGAACATTTGGAAAAAATACACACTCTCCAAATATTATCTGCATATCAAAGTTAATTGCTTAAATGCTTGTCTTGAAAGAGTCAGTTATTAGGTCTCCTATGGAAACAGTGTATTAGAATGACAGATTTCCAGGCTGATCAAGTAAGGGAAACCCCAGGTTTTTAATTTAGAAAGCGTCACTACAGAAGTATATTTCTAGCTCTGTTGGGTTTTTTCTTACTGGATGTTATATAAAGGACAGGAGACATTATCATCAGGCTTTACTTAGTTTTTGCCTGTCCTATTGAGATCTTTATCTATTTCCATTCCTCAGTGTATATCCATTATCCACATGGAAATTAATTAGTAAAATCGTAGTTTTCTAGCAGCCTTCCCCTGGTACACAATTTGTCATTGTAAAGATCTGTCTTTTAGAAATATAATTTTATTGGTTTTTTTCTACCAGAATCTGCCTCCTTGGGTAATACCCCACTACGCAGAGGCTAACGAAGCAGTCACCACCTAAAGTGGTGAAGTGGGCTTCACAGACACTTTATTTTTCAACTAGTGGTCAGTACTGCAAGTGTTCCTTTTCCTAATCAGGTCTGACACATATTAGCAGTAGAGGATATGGATACATCTTTGACCAATATTTAATTAGTATCAGTGATACTTCTTCTTTTAATATGAATCTAGAAAGCCAGTGAAACTGTGTTTGCATCTTTTATCAATTTAAATATCCTGCTTTACTGCTTTTGTCTTAATAACAAACAGGCTAAAATATTATTTGTACCCATAATATACATCTGGCTGCCACAGTTTGGAATGTTTAATTTACAGTTTCTGTAATGGATGCAAATACCTATGTCCCCATTATAAACCATTACAGGAAAGTATTAAACAAGTTTAAGGCTTTTTCTACTTTTCCAGCTATAAAACAACTAACCTTTTATACACAGAACTGAACCACCTGAGCCACTGAATCTTGTCCTCTGTAACAGCAAGCAACTACAGAAATAAATATTTGGTTAATGTGGGTACACAAAGTATTTACTCTGTGCTCCAACTCATACCATGGAACAAAACAGGTTTCCCAATACTATGTGACACAGTCCTAAAAGATCAAAAGCTACAGCTGTAAGACACGAATAGACAGTGAGTGGATTGACCTGTGTATGGGTACAGGTACGTACAGAATTCAGTTATCTAGCTGTGTTACCACAACTCATGATCTACACTGAACTTCTCCCCACACTGAAGAAGACCATGTGAAATCAATAGAAGTCATACACCTCAAGGCATAAACAAACCAGCAAATTATATAAAGAAAAATAAAGACAGAAGTGCTATTACCTATCCATTATCAATACACTATCATCAGGGGGTACCTTGGCCATTTTTGCAACAGGGGATGTCTAGTGACTGGAGACACTGACCCAGAAGAATAAAGAGCACGAATGCATGAATGCATGAATGCAAGAACACACTCTGGCAAAATTAATACAAGCATCACAAGGGTAATGCAAATGAATGGACTAGTGAACACCTATAAATATCAGCATTCTCAAATTATTTTCTCTGTATTTGCTTGTTACTGCACTTTCCACAAAGCTATCATATGTTGCATGCTGTTTCTGTCTTTGCCTTCATGTTCATTACTCTACTTGGTCTAAGTAGCTACAAGGACGTTATCAGGAAGGAGTTATCTGTATTTGTTGTATGCACCAGAGTTTTAAGAGAGGACTGTATTGATAGTAGCACAGTGTGGTTTGTATTTGCACTTATCTGACTGAAGTGTAATGGAGTTCAGAATTCCAACAGAAAAACTAATAAGAAATACCCAAAATACGAAGAGGGGGAAAGCACTGGACGTATGAAGGGGATAAAAAAATCAGACTGACTGATTTTTTCCTTCATAAATCTGGAATTAAAAAGTCAGCCCTGATGGAAATATCATTCAGAATGCTATGGTTTAGTACTAAGAGGTTCATCCTGTGCCCAGTAGCTCAGTGACAGTGTTGCCAGTTACTGCAATGGGAATTAGAAAAAGTGCCATTTGTGTATCAGCAGTCAAACATGGACAGCTAATTTGACAGCTGAATTTCAGCAGAAAAATGCCCCATGCACATTAAGTACCACCATGAAGACTTAAATTTGGCTGAAATTGTTTATATTTAGGGAAAATAAGCTTTTTAAACTTGTAAAATTACTTTCTCTCTTAGAACAATGTAGTATGAAAATTAATTTATCATCTTTTGCTACTTTAGACTGCTTTTATTGAAATACATTTAAATGAACCTTCCAGGGTCTGACGAGATGATAGTTCTGATAAGGCTGTGTGACATTTATTGCTATTTGTGTCATCATTACCTACATACGACTAAAGGTAACTGTCACCATCATTTACATGACGCAGGGTGCATGTGTCTCTGTACTTCATTATCCATCTAAAACCCTTCCATCTACCATTGTGTAGCCACCCCCAGGTTTGGTCTGCAAACATGAGAAGTCAGGCGGTAGAAACGCCAGAAATTATGATAGTTCATCCAATCTTAATTTCTGCTTTCTCTTGAAACTGACTTTGTAAAGACAATTAGGCAAATAATGCTCAACCTTGCAAGTTAATATCCTTTTACTCTTATTACAAGTCTATACATACATGATAGCCCAGATGCATTTTTGAAACTGATGAAAAAAAAATGTTTGCAAATACAGAAATCTTTCTTAGCAACCTTTTCACACATTTCAGAAGAGCTTCACTGATTGCTACCAGAGGATCCGTAGCAAGGAATTCAGACACAAAGGTCAGTCAGTGGGGGTAGGAACAGTCTGTCCCATTTGTCTTCCCTTGGTCCCATGCTGTGTGAGCTCATACCCCAGTATTCTGGGTTAAACCTAGAGCTCAGGTTTTGGTGATAAGTATTTTTCTCTTTTTTATTTCATTCCCCAAGAAAATGTGCTCTCAAAGCAGTCAGGGTCCAATTGGTCCATAAGCTGAATCTGTGCTGGGAGAACACAGCCTGGTTCTCTCTCCCTCCCCACTCCAGGGCCACAGCAACTCCATAATTATTTATTACATTGTCAGCCTGACAAAATTTTCCTGAGGAATGAAAGCAAAAGAGGAACAAAAGCAATTTTTCACTATTTGTATTCCAGCATAGGCTGAATGGAATTTTACAAGAGAAAGTGTAAAGATTTCTCTACCCCAAGACAGAATACTTTGCCAAATAATAAAATCCTGCTACAAATAATGGAGATGGAAAATGTTCTTAAATAAAACACTGCAAGATTGTTCAGTAAATAAAAGATGTTTAGTCACTCCAAAAGAGGAGATTCTTACAAGATGTGGTTTGTGTTCTCTGCTCCCTGAGAACTCAAGAAAACACATGTCATTTGTTACTAGAAAAGAAACTTCCCAGTTTTGACATCTGACCATAAAAAAATATTTTCTCCCAATAGGGAAGTCACAACCTAGTCTCAGCACTAACGGAAAGATATTCAAAGATCACACTGGGCGGTTCATATCTCCAGACCCACTACTGCTGCAAAGGAGATACATACCTCTTCAAATTTGTAAGAATTTTGAAGGGTTTGTGAGATTTTTACCTTCATACTGGCAATTGGGAATTTGAACTGGGAGTAGTCACTGAAGCTGTCATAAGGGAGAGAAGGCGATGCATCTAAAAGTTCACGGGGTCTTCCATGTGTTTCTTCGCACTGAAAGACCCAGCTTGGATTGACAAGGTGCTATAGGAGGTGGTTCTCCTCACAAATGGACACCATCAGACTTATGAATTACATACCTGATAAGAGACAACAAGTGCAAAACCTAAGAAGGAACAAGCCTCAAAAAGGAAGCTATAAAGGGCCAGGAGAAGGGGCAGACTGGGAGAAGTGTGATGTAGAAATGAGGATTTCTTGCTCACCGGCTACTCTGTAAAAAAATGTAATAATGAGAAAGGAAACTGGTACCATTTTATCACCACTTGTATTCACCCTGGTTCTTTCTGTCAAACAGTTTAAGATTCCACTAGCAAGGAAAAGCTAAAGCTTTCCACAACCAAAAGCAAGGTTTGGCTTGCAGGTGATATTTGATGTGCAAATAACATTTTGACCTTAAATGAAATATCCAATACCAGGAAAGTGAAAACTTTTCCAACTGGAGGAAGGAGAGGTTTAATTTCTTTTTCTTAAAGATCCTCCCTTTTTCATTCACATGCAATAATAGTGCTAAATAGTATAGAAGTCACCACATAATTTTGGTGTTACTACCAAATAATTTTCCTAGTCTCCCTTTTTGAAACAAGGTGATTTAAGGTTCTTTAGAGTTTTAAAGACGTTCAAGTTATTTAAGGGCAGAGTTTGGCTCTTTAAACTCAAATAAATAATATATTATGAATCAAGAACCTCGCTGGAAACCTTTTTTTTTTGTAAAATCTCATGCTGTTCCATATCAATTTACAAAAAGAGCAACTTCTTTCTTTCCTACTATCACTTACAAGCTTTTCAAACCCACGTTGTCTATGTTGCACTAAATGTGAGAACTGTCTCCCTGATTCTGCACCACGCTTTACAAAAAACCACACCGTTTGCAGATCAAAGGGAGACGATTTATGCTTTCATCCCAGCTGACGGACGATTAAATTAAAACAGATCAGCAGTACAGTGCATGGGCAGGTGGCTTTAGCTGCCACTGTCGGCCTCAGAGCGATTAAATTGCGGTGGAGATGGAGGGCCTTCCGCTCTCATTCCCGCACTTACAGATCAAACGGTGACAAATGAGATGTTACTGCTCTTGTAAAGCAAGGCTACAATCTGTCAAAATCCAACATAATTTGTGACCTTACGTGACATCCTCTTTCTCTTTTTTTTGACATTTGAATACAGTGATTGTACTGGAGTCAAGTCCATTTAAGTGAATATAGTCAATTCTATCTAAAGGAATATAGCCTGTTAGCTCCAACGTGGTGGCTGAATATATATCTGGTTAGTACTCCAGCGACCCTTTGTGTTAAGTGCATACCATTAACAATGAATTCTGATTTTTCCAAGTTATATAATTTGATATCTTGACAGCTCAGACACTTAAAGCACCACTATTTGTTTTAAATGGCTTTATTTTATTGTTTAAATGTCAGTATCAAAATAAAGTAATGCACACAGTCTTGTCAGCTCTAGTGCAGTGGGAAGGGTCCCTGGCAGGATAAAAAGGCCTTGAGAGAGTTTGTTCTAAAAATGGACCAAGTCGTCAGTGATGGCTTTTACCACATCCTTAAATGACTTGCAAAATTTACCCTGGGTATTTTGTTTAATGGCTAAGCTTATCAAAGTACAGAGGAAGGAAGCCCAAATGCACTGCAGCATCGTAAAGACATTGCCACACTGGTAAATAATACCTTCGAGTAAACAAAGAAAATAGTAGCTCTACGCGTACTATTTTTTGCCCAAATTGCTATACATTGACACAGTATTACTCAGAAAATCAAAAGTATGAGCTCTGCCCTAAGCTGCAAACTAACAGAGACAGTGAAAATCTGATTTGGAGAATTCTTGCAAGAACTGGATACATTCAGGTGTCACTTTTCAGGAATTAATAGTTTACAAGACAGTGATGTTGTTGTATTTTCACTGTATCTATGTCCAGTAACTTTGGGGTTAACAAGTTCTTCTTAACTGCAGCCAAGAATTTACAGCATTTATCATTCTCTTGTTTTAAGGTGGCCAGTTTCGCTATCTACCACTAGGCAATCAAAGATCTGATCAAGGGGCTCTTTATGTTTTCTGTCGATCATTGGTCTTTGGGCTGGGTAACTATATCTTCCAGGGAATTTAGTTAGAAACAGCTTTATTTACAAAGAATGAAAATGCACACAAATAGACAAGGTACGCTAAAAAGTATCTACAGTTAAAACCTACACAGCACACTCCATTTTTATCCATCAGTTAAAATGTAAACCACAACTTTGTTAATCACATCCGCACATGTTCCCTGCGTAGCATTCAGAGGGTTCATAAACTGGAAGTGGTGGTAAATTTGCTAATAAATATAGCCAGTGGCTAAGGTGTGCTACAAAACTACTGTAGATAATCTCCCATGTGCAGAAAAACCTGGCTGATGGCTGGCTCCATATTTGGCGAATTATATACACTAATCCTTCCTTATCACGATGACCCCTGTAGCCTGTCTAGGCTTCAAGATCTGTCAACACCCTATTGTTACCGATTTATAAAAAGGAAGACTCAGCCCATGTGCCACCCTCTATCCTTCTAACCTTGCCTATTAAAGGCAGGGGCTCTGCAGCCATCTGACATGGAGAGGGGTGAGCACTCGTGCACAGAGTTTACGGAGGCAGGAAAATGGTGCTTCACCCGCAACGGAGCACTGTGAGGCCCCAGGGTCACCGGGTCTGCTATGTCAGAAGTGCATCAGAGGAGTCTGTGACAGCTTATGTCTACAGCTAGGCTGGGCAATCACAGGGCTCTTGGTAAGGAAGGGTACACTATGGCATGGCAGTGGGAACATGCGGAAAGCACCCTGTGAAGCAGCGGATTCAGAAATAAATCTCTAACACAACAAAGCAGGAGTAGTGTTCTGCTTACTGCACTAATTTTCTTGCTAATAACCAACTGATTTACTTCAGCTTCAGTGTTAGGCTTAACACTACATTTTGCAGGTAAATGCTGAAGATCCCGTAAGCAGAAGAGACACTTCCCAGGTTGCAGCAAGTGGGGAGTGCCATGAAACACGCATCAATACCAGTTACTCCAGCAACATTGCTGCACTGGAGTCTGTGGTTTCTTTCAAACTGCAGGATCACTGGGGCAGGGATTGTTGCACCACGATAAACACAGTCTGCAAGGCTCGAAAGAAGCAGCAACAAAAGTTTCTCTACTGTTTGTGTATGCAACCGTATTGGAAATATCTGTTGATCTGCAGTGAGATATTCTATTGTAATAACAAACCACCACAGCACAGGGTTGCCAACTGGCCTGTGTTTAGAGGACATTAGCAGCTTTTATGAATTTTATCTGGCTCTAGTTTTGTACAGGCTTTACTAGTTTTATAGGCTGTCACAAACCACAGAGCTGATCTCATTTCACTCTTCTTCCTTTCCTCATCTCTCTGCTTCTGATCTAGATTCTATAGCAGTCACAGGGGATGTAGGCTAGGCCCTCACCTTTGACTGTAAGCATGATAGGAGGGGAGACAAAGGTAGCAGAAACATTATTAACTTTAAAATATTTCCTGTTCCTCCGAGATGAGAATAAATTGTTCCCACATGACTATGCAGGATAGAGATAAACTGTTCCCTACTATTTAGTAATCCTCTGCCACCCCAAGGTTTTCCTTCTACCTCCCTAAATAAACCACTGCATTACTTCCCATGAATAAAATTTTTTAATAATTTAAAATATGTTCAGCTTGTTTGGGTTGGGTTTTTAGCTCTCACTGCTTATTATGTTTTTCAGGGATTCCTTCAGATCTGGCACTCAACCTCTATCTACTGTTTCATTAATGAGGCCAGCTAACAGTCATATATTTCTATTTAGCTTCCCAGGCAACAAAATGGAAGCACGTGTGTGGGTAATGCTACCACAGCCAAAGGTCTCCTAGGAATAGACTGAGAATGCAGTGCCTTTGATTTATAAATAGGTATTGCTATTTATAATGCATAAACAAAATGTTTCATGATTTGTAACACTAAGCCTGGACAGTTATATTGTTAAAAAAAATCTTAAAAGTCCAAATGCCTACTGTCCACAGAAATAGAAACACTTCTTTACACAAGCATCATGAGGGCATGGATTAGTATTATATGGACTCCTGCCAATTAAATGAGGCACATGCTAATTACTGTCCCATATCTTCAAGGACCAAAGGAGTAGAACAGTGCCACGTGAGGCAGCACAGTATCATGCAGTGGAGCTGAATCCAATCCAGGTTAGATTTAATGTTCAGAAATGATCACACACTGTATTACTCACGTCCAGTGACAACATTTTGATTACAGGAATGCTAAGCTCCTGGTCTTAACCACAACCAGCACTTGTTGCTACGGAAAGATTAATGTTATCTCTGTATTTAAGTAACCCTTGTATATGGCCAAAATTAGACTGTAAGAAGTCCAGTGGTCTCAGAGTGAAATTGTTTTTAGCAACAGTCTGTAAACGCATGGCTTGGGCAAACCACATGGTTCCCAAAGGAATTATGCCCATACAGCAAAGTCTACGAATGTCTGTCATAAGCAGCCATGTAATTAGTGCACCTTGCACATTGTGGCAGAAACATTTCAGGAGAGAATAAACAGTTTCTTCACGTCTACTGGACAAGGTGAAGCCTTATTATCAAAAGCAGTGGGGATGAGTGAAAGGGGGAAATTGAATTTAAGGAGATAATGTCCAACTGGAATATAAGAGTCTGCTTTTTATGTATTCTAAATTCAAGCAACACCACTTCTGTCACTAGTTGTAACTAATGTTTTCTATTCCTGCTGAAACATCTGTATTTGTCACTTACTAGGCAAGTACACTCCTAGCTTACTGCTCGCTGCTTCTGGCTGTGGAATGAATAAAGATGCATCTACTTCACCTCTAGTTCTCACACTAACCTATGCTTTCTAATGCTAAACTCTGTACAACCAAAAACAAAAATCCAAAAACATCATAGCTCTATGTGAAAATGCCACCAGTCCTGCTTGAGCAAACAGGGATAGCGGGTAAAATTAATCAAAAGAAAAGCATGAGAAAAATTCTCTCTCATATACCAGGTTTAACCCCAGAAGTTTCAAGATTTTACCAAGTGTTCAATGGACGATGGAACAGGCCTAATTTATAACTGAATTTGCAAAGTGGCATTGATAACTTAAAAGTGTGATGTTGGTACTACAATTCACAATGTTAACACATGCTGCAAAAAACAATGCACTTATTGTATTGCACCACAATTTAATTCAAGCACACAGCTGTATAGGAGACAATATAGACAACAGCCACTAACATCTGATGGCCAAGTTACAGTATCAGAATCACATCTGACGGCCAAGTTATGGTATTAGAATGGCAAGTTTTTTAAACGTTGACTTAGTACTCTTCTCTTGTTAACCCATTCTATAAACATGTAGTATTCTAAAACTGCGGGACTAAAATTAAACATCATTGAAATCAAATTTTAGCATTTTGTTTACCAGTATACACCAATAATGCTCATGCTTACAAAAAAATTAACATCTTAAACACTGCAGGAGCCTTATTCCTCCCAGTTTCCTAAGCATAGGACTCTCAACCATGTTGCACAAGGTAGACGTTTTGCCACATGTATTTCGTTTTTAATTCCTCTTTCATTAGCACAGAACTATTAATACATAAATACATATTTACCTGGAAATGCTTCTTTTGAACACTTTTAACACAGATCGTCATTTTGAGAACAAGACAACTTTCATTCAAGATCTACTTCTTCAGTGGGGTCTATTAATTTTGCGATTTAAAACTAACTTCTCTCTTCTAACAAGATAATCCTGAGCAGGGCCTTCAAGCACTTCAGAGCTAATAAACCACATGCAGCCATGCTGATAAAATCACAAGACAGCATTCCAGAATTCAGATGCTTTGCAAAGCATCCTTCCAAATTAGGCAGTTTTCATTGATTTAGGACAATCCTATCAGAATACTCATCATCATTTCATGTTTTTTAATTTCCCTTTTTTAACATCGTTCCTATTTGGTTCTGCTGGATTTTGATAAATACTCATTAAAACCATTGTTTCACAACACATTAAACTACTTAAAACCATAAACCTCTGCTGAGAGCTGAACATAAATGTTTAGGAAATATTTCTCTAATTAATTGTAGGGAAGTATCCTAAACAAGTTCACAATCTGTACTTCTACGAATCAAAATTGTTTCAACATGCAGTTGCTTTTTTCTGTCACTGCTTTGCTCATTTTTGATGCTCTGCACAAAATTAAGTATGTGCCCCCTTCACCTTCCTACCTTGCTAAACTTCAACAGATTGTATTTTGTGAGCATTGTAAGCAAAAGATTCCAGACTGAGCCTTTCCTGTATACTGGTGTATACTTTGCCACAATAGTAATTCATATTCCCCAGTACTGTAGAATTATGTGCTTAAGCAATCATGACTTCCTTTACACACAGTGGCAACCATACACGCTTGCAAAGACCTGAACCCACCTTATATGACCAGTTATGACTGAATTCAAAACTTCATTCTTCAAACTGAGGACAAGACACAAATTAATTTTACTGAAATTCACTTGCTCTTTCCCAAGCCAGGGTGTGACAAAGCCATCTGCAACCTACTTTAACACGCAGCAGACAGTGGTAAAATACCACAGCTCAGCAATAAACACTTCAAACTAGTAACTCAGAAGGGACTAACTGGTTATTGCCCTGTTGTTTAGACAAAGAATTCTCTCATTTCTCTTCCCTTCCCTCAATACAGACAAAATCTTTTCTTCCTGCCCAACACAGAGGACTATACCCCATTCACAAAACTAGTGGTTTGCTTAGGGCTCCACTCCTGCTGCAGCCAACTGAATTATCTTCAACAGATCCCAGTGACACCCAGGAGAAATTTCTGCTCATGGATCTCAGAGAGCTGAGATCTGTGCACACTGAAACCACCAACAGAGAAAAGATAAAACTGACATTAAAATTATTTTTATTCTGACATGCTAATCACGGACACCTTCAGCATTTCAGTTAACAGTCCAGGGGCAAAACAGTGCCCTGGCACAGATGTCTTTGGGAAAACAGTTAAGGGAAGAAGCAGTATTATAAAGAAGAGCATTCAGGTTCACACACTAATTTTTATAACATGAAGAATAACATAAATTGCTAGTCAAGTAGAGATAGATTAGTTACAGACTATGAGACAATCTGTGTGCACCAAAATGACTCTTTAAAAGCACTTGAACAACTCCCCTGCACAGCTTCTGGCTCATTTGGAGATCCTGTCCCAACATGACCTGGTGTCTGGTCAACACAAGGAAAAAAAAAAAGAGAAGCACTAACCAAAAACTGTATGACACAAACACCTTTATGGACTGGAATCCATGGGCATCAGTTCAACAACTGAAGCAGAACAACTTCACAGTTTTAGGAAAAACTGATGATAATCAGTCACTTTGGCTAAAATTGATATTCCAGAAAAAATACATATTGTAAATGTGTATGAGAATACTTGGCAGGAATAAGGAAAAAATAATCAGTGATAGACAAAACTACTACTTGTGATGATAAAAAGGAGAAGGACAAGACAGAGAAATACAGAGGAAAACCATCTGGCAATGTAAGGAGTGCAGGGTATTCTTTTCTCAAAAGTCAGAATTTCATATAGGAATCCTCTCCAAAGAGAGAAAATATTTCAGCTGTACTGCCACAATGCACCAAAATAATCAGAGGGTTTGTTAGAGCTGAGAACAGGAAACTTTTAATTGTTTAAAATTTCTATTAAAAAGAAAAAGGAAAAGAGAAGAATATTATCTGTGAGAACGCTATCTGTTGTAATTTGAGGAGTGCAGTTTCACATACACAGAAATATGCTGAAAATGCTATGGAACTGGACAACTTCTAAATTAGTTTATCCAAGTTCTTGCAATTCTTTGTTCAGAGATGGCAAAGGAATCAATATTAAGCAAATAAAGTTCACCTGCATCTATCTAAAGCATTTTATTAAATAGAAGGCTGAGGGCGAGATACCGCAATTGGTTAATGCCTAAGGCTTTAATCTCTGGGGACTTGGGTTCAAAGCCTTGCTTAGACAACAGAGCAGCACATCGACAAGTATCAGCAAACCAAATTTGATAGTGGTTTCCCTGAAATACTGACTGTATCTTTCCTTGTGTTTTTAAAATACTCCAGCACCAAGCAATCTTTCCCATATGTCTTTCCATCAAACCAGCACTTCATATTGGCCTAATTGGCTACCCATTCTCATAGGATACCTAGGACAGAATAAGGAGAATTTAGGTCACACCTGAGGTACGCTGGCAGTAGAAACTAGCTGAACTGTTTAACTGAAGCCTTTTCTGACATCTCCACTGATCTACTTGCCAATACGACTGCCATCAACATCAGGTCACCTGCACACCTTTCATGCAGGTAGTGATGAAGGATTACTTACACAAAAAAGGTTGTGATCTGACACCCACAATCTCCACGTTCATGATAATTCAGCATGAAATAATGAGTAACAACTTCTGTAAAATAATCACCATATGCAGATGCGTGTGGCTGCCAAAACCAGCTTCAAACAGTTTAAAACTTAAGGGAATCTCAGCTAACCAAACACCCGAATGAAAATATTAGTTATAGGGAAATAAATAACCATGCAGTCTTTGGAGTTGGCACATAGTATGCAATTTTTAAGACATTATTCTTCTAACCTTATTTACTCAGAAGCCGGACTCATTCTTTCTTTGGCTCTACTTCCCCCTCTTCCTCCTGAACAGACACACAGTCTAAAACTGGTGTTTGCATCTCAGCATGCAACCTGAAGGTTTCAGTGCAATTTGCAGTTTGACTGGTACAGATGGATTGAAAAAAATAAAAGAATGCCACTAATTTAAAAAACAGCAAGTTATGGTAACATCATTACTTCTGAATGCTGCAGAAAACTAAAAAATATCCCAAAATAAGTACTGCTATCCACATTTCACAATATTCATCAATACCAAATCAGAAATTGGCAATTTTTTTTTTAACATATTTTTATAGAACACTGCATTTGCTCGCAATCCTGCATTTTCCATGATTATCTAGAAACACTTCTGTTGCCTGAAGGTGACAGTAGTTAGAAATGCTCGTCTTCATTTCCAGTATCTAATGGGCTTTCAAGCCCTAAAGGAGATTCAAAACAAAGGACATGAACTTCAGGATACACGAAGAATTTATTTTCCCTTACTGCATTTAGCTGATCCCAAATCTTGTAACTCCTTTCTCTGATTCTTTATTATTTCATCTTGTTTTAACACAAAAAAACAAAAAAAAAAAAGCCTTTGTTTTGAGAAAGGAAATAAAATAATCTTTCCAAGAAAGATCTTTGCTTTCCAACATTTTGTCTTCATCATCTTTTCTAGAGCAGAAATTAATCCCCACTTCACTGCTTATAGAAAAAAAAAACACAAAAGGAGGGCTGAAACATTACTCTAAGTGCTACACCAAAGCTAGCTGATTTGCTATACCTATACATAGCCAAAACACTACTGTTGCTTTTTCCTGCTGTTTTACTCAAGTCCTGCCACTTTGATACTCAATCCTGTTTTGTAAAATACCAGGCTTAACTCAGGTTTTTACACTTCTACTCTGCTCCATCTAGTGGATTATTGATTTTTGCAATGAATGCTGCCACAATAGTATTCTAATACACCACGCAGGGTTAGCTATTAGGGCAAGGGACCATGTTCAAATGATTATTTTTTTGGCTTTAGACAAAACAAATGAAGTCACGTTCCTGGGTACCTGGATAGAATTCTGGCAGCATGTTCATGGAACATAAATGAGGAAATGGTGTCATTTAATTATATCACTGAAAGGAGACTAAGTAAGAGACAGGCCTTGATTATAAGGGACAGGTGGCGAAATTTCTCCTGGTGCTTGCACAATTTACTAGGTCAGTCCTGGGGAAAAAGAATATTCCATGCCTGTGCTGTTTTGTGAAAACACTGATATCCTCCGGGCTTTGTAGCCTAGATTTCAGAGGTTTTCTCCTGTACTTGGTGATAGGCAAAATGAAGTTACACGCTCAATATGCTTGCACAATATGGATAACTTTACTCTGTCTCTTCAGTACAGATATATGTTTGAGTGGGTATTTTTCTGTGTGGCATCATTTATAATTCTCTCTTTAAAGACTGCCATTCAGGACCTCTGCTAACTTTTCAGAGGGGTGTTTAAGGTAATGAGAGCTTGACTGATGAGAGGAAGAATTGGGTAATTAGTCCACTCTGCTGTGCAGCTCATTTCAAATCAATGTGGCTTTTAATGGTAACAATATTTGTTTTCTTTCAAAAGCAAATACAAAAATACTGAGCCAACAAAAGCCCCCACATCAATGAATCAATAACACTTGTTCATACAAGAAATCATCAGAACCAACAATTCAAAGACAAAGCTATTTACTTGCCTAGTTGGCAAGGTGTGGGATGTGTGTTCTGTAAAGCAATTTGCAGTGTAGGAAGAGAATATTAATTTACTCTCGCAAACCACAAAAAGTAACTACAAAAAGTAACTACATTATGTTTGGTTTCAAGTATGAATCTAGCTGGGAAATTATTACAAAAGGCCTATGACTGTAAGAACAGAAAGTCAATTGAAATATTCTGCCTAGAGTTTTCCAAAAAATTGCAGGATTTTAAAATACTTATAATTTGTTTCTAGTACTGATTTTTTTTTCTGTAACATGATAGGCAGCACCAGTAGGTTGTTACAACCAGATGAGATAAAGCTAACTCCAGACTGATTTGCATTTCAGGATTGTATTGTAATAGCATGCAGCTGTATAGCACTTTCTATCAAAGAATCTTGAAGTGTTCCATAAATATTAATTCAGTAAGCCTCGTAACATGCCGGTGAGATCGCTCCATAGTATTTTAGCTATCATATTTTTGCTGGAGGCACACAAAGTAGAAGTGACTCGTTCTGGAATAGAAACAGGCCATAATTCCAGTCCTCTGTTTTAACCACTACAATTGCTCTCTCAATGAAAAGTGGCTTTCCCCAGATCAACATCAGCTTTGTCACTGTCATAAATGGAACTATGATTTCATGAAAAGACAAAAATTTTTTCCCTAATAATTTGCAGCTGAACACTGATCTTTAGGTTCAACATAATGCATTGTTTGATGTATCCCAGTAAGTTTCCTCCTAGAAACAAATGACTGACTTCATCAGAGAAGCACTAAATGTTTTAAAGATTTTAAGTATGTATATAATTGACCTGATATATTATAATCGCTCTGACAATATGACAATACAGTTCTCTGCTCTTTGGTGCAGTAATTCATGAGAGACACAGTTCTGACTGAGTTAGGACTGAGACTTAATTTTCAGAAGTGACTTCCATTTTTACATTCACAATTTTGCAATCACCGTAGCTGTGAGAACAGTGATATGCATTAAGGTAATTGATTGTGCTTTGAAATCAAGTAATCAAATGAGCATCAATTAAGCCTGCAAATGTTTGAAGCCACAGAACTACATGTTAAATTATTTTTCCTTGCAATCCTCTTAGCAAAACACACTAGCTGTGTCTTCTTTCTGGATCAACCGCACACCAAATATTCAGTGAATATATTAAAGGTTCAGACTGTATGATAAATGAATTTAATTCCTCAGGGATTTACATGTGGTCATTTTCTATTTCAATTCTTCACATTACACTTAAATCCAAATCCAGCCAGAGACTGTCTATACATATATATGTACAGAGAGAGAGAAACAGTGTATGTACATATATATATATATGTGTACCTCTTGTGTACCATTGTAGTGGCTAGGTTTCTTCCATTTGACCACTAAATGGAGCTGGTACCTGAGCAGAGATCCTGGCTTCTTTTATGAAACACAGGGGAAGTTCGGCATCCAAGGGTAGAATGTAAGTGAGCCAATGCAGGTGCATTTCTGCCACCTACATCTCGTTTATGTGGTCAATTTAAATGTGGCTTTCCTACCTCCTGGCTTTCTGGAAATGCCTTGCTCTATTCAGGATTCACAGTTTCCTATCCCTCTTTCTGCAGGAAAGTAGGCCACTTTTCTCCAGCAAACTTGGGTTTCTTTGCTTATAAATTGTAACAACACCAGTTCCTTCAAGTTTAGAGCACTTATGCAGAATTGACACTCTCCTCTATGTGTAGGAATGAAAAGGTATCCCAGTTCCTCTCAGCTCCTGGGAAAAAGCTCAAACTCTCATGGTGAGTTTGTTGGACAAAACAGAGAAGTAATGTTTGGTGCAGAAACCACATCTCTCCCACATTCTGGTAGCAGAGCAGTGGTAGATCATCAGTATCGTACAGAAGAAAACATCTTATTTGAGGTGTGAAGATGTGCTCTGAGAACACGTGACAAGATCAAGCTCTTGCGGGACTCAGAACAGTATCTTTGGTTCTATTGCCAAACAGAAAGTAACTGATAAGCTCTTCTTACTTCTCAAAACACAGACAATTCTGTGTTTGCACACAGGTTTGCCGCCACAGATGGCTATGAAATTTTAAGGGCACTATAGAAATTTCAGTGCCACAAATTGCAGCACTTGAGTACTTCAGGAAATTCCATGGTTAGAACATGAACGGAAATTTCCCCAGACTGCCATTTTGGATTAAAACAAATTCCACCTGATTTCCCATGGAATCTAGCATCACTTCAAACTGAATTATTATAATATATATGCAAAATTCCTGCTGATTCCCTGCTTATATATGCAAAAGTCCTTTAATCTCAAGTTACTATTTAACATCCCAGATTAGTATATTGAAACAAAAGTGGCCAAATCACAGCCATTTTAATGAAAATTACAAGAAAGGAAAGAGGACTGCTCAAGATGGTTTTGACTACTCAGCCTGAATCTGCAAAGAACTCCTACTGCAGATAACATTTGGTGCTTTACTAATTCCAATGAAACTATCAGGAAAATCCCATCCCATAATAAGTCTTGGCAGTACTGCATCATGAAATTGTAAACTCCTGAGGCACAAACCTGTCTATAAAACTCTTGGACATCTAAGGTGCTATAAAAATATTAATGCATTCAGCTTTATGCAATTTTCAGCTAAAAATCAGTCAATGCCTGTTCTCTGTCCCCCCCCCCCAGTTACCACAGAAATTTTGCTCTGTTAGGATAATATATATTTTTAATGCAAAATTTCAACAGGAACCATTTTTTATGGTCTACCAATAAACCCTTGAAAACAGGGATTTATAATGGAAACAGTGACGGACCCTTAACTACAGTGTATGCAACTGTAATAAAAAGAATTAATGTAGTCAATTTGTACTACTGTTCTCAGAACAAAAAAAACCTCTATTTCAACTGCACTCCTTTCAACAGCTGATTGGCAAGCCTGTCCATTTCTAGTCTGCAATGTTGTCAGTTGTCTTCAACATGATAATGAGCCTGTCACCATATTCAAATAGCCCCGTGACAGCATGTTTTGTGAGCATGACGTCCACTGCAAAGGGTCTGTCAAAAAGCACCTTTCAGAAAATGAAAAGAGAATGCTTTTCTGATGATAAATCTCGTTTCTTCGTTGCTAAAAGAGGGAGATTTTTCATCTGATTTTGTCAGTGTTGTGTTGCATTTGTGTCTTCGGCTAATCCTGCATTCTGATGCATAAAATTTTAAAGCTATCGGTAAAGACAAAGTGAGAAATAATAATCTTTTTTGAGTTTGCTGGAGGCTTTGCATACAACTGCAGCGCTGCTGGCTTTCTATCAAATTAAAACTGAAGGGGGAGGGAATGGCAGAGGAGGTTAGCTTGTTACCAGAAGCAAATAAGGCTCACAGTAAAGATCTCAAAGTCTACACACTTCATTCATTAGGGCCTTCACTCTTTCCCAAACAGCCTATTAAAAACTCTCCCCTGCTCTGTGTGGTCCTAGTTAAGTATGACCAGGTTGCGTGAAATTCTCTGGCTCTCAAATCAAGGGAGAAGAACCCTGACACAGGCGGAGCTCTCAAGTATGTTATGATTCGAGACCGTTGTACAGACTGTGTTTCAGCTGCCACTTGTGGTATTCCTTGGGGAAACCTTCACCTAGAAGAAAATGTAAAATATTTGGCAAACATGCATTCTTGCATGTGTGTGTAAGCATCTTCCATGAGCATCAATAGGACACATATGGGTGCACTGAAAGGAAGTGCTTTACCTTCCCCGTAGTCAAAAGCAGGCCTTAATTTAACTTCACCTTTTAGGATTCTCTTCATCAGTAGCTGATTAAGGAATTCACATAGAAAGGGCTGTTGTTATAAAGACAAATATAAACCTTAAACCCAACCAGCCATAAAGCTTTCTCTCTTACAGTCATTGTGTAAAAAGTGGTAGCAATGACTGGACTATGAAATCTCAGGCCAAACTAATTTTGGAGCAGAAGATCCACTTCAAACAGTGCTTCTACCACCACATTATTTTTAGAAAGCATCTCTTGATCTCTTTGTCTTACATTAAATACTGTAAAATGGGTGTTACTGCCTACATCACAGGAGTGCTCTAAAATGTAAAACAAATATTCTCTAAAAAAATTGTTAACAAGCTTATGACATACTGATTACAGAAAAATCATGTGGCACAAACCCAGTGCTGGAATCCAAGTTATTCAACAAGTGTGTTTCCTTACTTATTTGCAAAAAAGCCTTGAGCCTGTAATGTTAAGATACTAGATGTTCATTTCCATTACAAATTATTCACTATTATTAAAGCTAAGTATTTCACCATTAGCAATATCCAATGTTTTTCAGGCAAGTAAACGCATGAAGTTAATGGTTATATAAGGTTATATGTAAAGGCTGTACCAACAAGAATCTGATGGAAGTTCTTCGAGATTACAGTTACTCCAGGTGTGACAGTGCAACTTAACTTCATCATCTTTGACATTTGCTTTTGAAAGGTCCTCCACTCATTTTGTCTCACAACCACCATTTTTTTCTTCTCTTTACACATGTGAACAAATAAATACCCATTCTGACTATCATTCATGATTAAAATTATGAAAAAAAATTTGATTAATTCAGGTGTAACAAGCCAAAATGACACTATTTTACTGGCAGTCAATATTTTTTTTCTTTAGTAAGAGAAGAACTTTAACTAGAGAAGCTGTGTTTTAAATTAGGGATGTACAGCATTCCACAGTTGACAATATAATCTAAGATACCTGTAATTGAACAAATTGAAAAGGTAGTACTTTAAAACGTTTAAGTGAAAGCAAGTAAGCATTACGCAGCTTTAAACAGCACAAACAGACAACCAACATTAAAAATGACTGATTTTTAAATTCTTCCGCGCTCAGCTGGAGTGAAGTATTACAAGGCCAAAAAACAGAGCTGTGGACAGCTGGCTTTGTGCAGTACCAGTTCTCTGCCTCAATTTTCAAGTCATTCATTTCTTTGAAGGAAAAAAAAGGGGGGGGGAGAAATAAAGAAAAAATCTAAACTAGGCCATACAAACATACAAAGCAAGCTTGGATCTCTCTGACTTTCATGTCTCAGGGAGTTACCACCACCCTGAACCCTCATTAAAGCCAAAGAGATGCTGGAAGGGCATTAAAATGAATGCAAACCATTTGCTGCAATCTTCTGCTCACACTATCTCCAAATGAAGGCAGGCATTGCATAATCCCGGCAGCTCGAGCTCCTGACAGGTGGATGATTTATGCTCATAGTCGGAAGAATCGGAGAGCCTGCAGAGGACACAGCGTGAGCAAGGTGGTGGCGAGACAGATGCTCTCAGTGGGCTTGCAGAGGCTGGCAGGCACCAGCTAGCTCAGGTGCAACTTGAACACTTTAGTACTGAACTCATATTGCCTAGATTCCAGCACAGCAAGATACCATTTACAATATTATGTACAGTAGATATACTATCAAACCTGTGTGCTATTTATCTTTCTTTATTTGTGTACAAAAACACAAAATATGTATTTGTTTCTTTTTCCTATTTGCAGTTCAGCTCACAGCGCTTATGCTCACTTTCCATGTGCACGTTCTCCATTGAAAAAGAAAGGGCAGATTAGGACAAATCCTGCATTGTTACAGCTGCTCAGTGTAAGTGAAACCACCAGAGTTGAACAGATGTTAAGTGGGGGAAGAATTTGGCTGTAGCTTTCAGCTAACAGGGATAGATTCAAGATACTAAAAATCCTTTTAGTGTTGTAAGAGTGTCTGAAAACTCAGAAAGAAAACTGACCTGAGGAAAGATGAAAACATTCCAAATCTGGGAATTCTAGTCACTTATGTGTCTGTAAATGTCACAATCAACTGTTCTATAGAAAATGCATAATATTAGCCAAATATAGTGGAAATAGCACTCACTGTAGGCTAAGGGTTTTCTATTCTTTCCAGTGGAACAAGTTATTTAATTTAGGTACCACATCCAAAATTGCAATTGCAACCATGTAATTCAGCTTCCTATTCAAAAAGGAAGTATGTATATCGGTGTGGGGTTTGAACAATGCCTCCTGTTCTGTAGGTGAGACACTGGTATATGGAATAAAAAATAAACACATACAAACCCAAGATACTATACCTGGCTGTGTCATGCAGCTACATGCTCATTCATCCTCTAATATAAAAGGCAAAGCCAGAACTAAATTATCCTACCTTAATCACAGCAACAGAACAAGCAATTCTCCTACCTCCTATCAGACCCACCACATTTTCCTATCAACCCTGTCACTTAATTATGTATGTAGCTTTCCAGGGCAACTAAAGAGTTAAAGCATTCAAATGAGCACACTGCAGGTTATCTGGGTTGAATCTGGGACTTTGCTGACTCTCAGCTCCTTTCCACTTTAACAGATGGGGTCAAAGGTGGAACTGCAGATGAGAATTAAAGACACATACATCCCTTTAATCAGATAACACATTCAAAGACTTGCAAATTCCAAAGAAGCCACTTTACAGCCACGTGTCATGGGCTACTCCATAAAGGGGGAGGGTACTGTGGAGAGGAGGGAAAGAGAACTTATTTCAGCTAACTGATATTAAAAAAGGCAGGAAATTAGAGAAGACAAATGGGAATAAAATGGGACCGACTGCTAGCATTCAGAGAGCTGTCTGGTTGCACAAATCTCCCTAGAGATGAACTCCAACATTTCAAGCCTTCACACTCTGCATCCAAATGCTTTTTCTAACTTCATTAAGCAGCCATGTTTAAGAATATTTGTAACAAGTATTTTAATTAGAGATGACTGAGGTATCTTGCCAGTACGGGTATCTCCAGCCACACCAGGATGCCCAGGAGGAAATACAGCCATTCAGCCTGACTACTCACAAAATGGTGCAGGTCAGGTAATGAGGACCTCAAGAAATTAATGATTCTCTCTCCCACCTGGCCAGAAAAAGACTGCCTGGAAGATGTGTGCTTGCAGCAACTATTTTCTCATCAGCATTCTTCAGATTCAATTGTGGTATGAAGAGGAAAATGAATAGAAAATCATGAAAAATGAGAGATGATAAAAAGCGTACGAAAGAAGAATCTTATGTCATCTTAGCTAGTCTTTGTTCTCTGATTACTGCATTCCTTTGCATCTCACACAAGACCAAGCATTAGGGCATGTGGCACGCTCTGTCAGACAAAAAGCATCAGCAAAGGCTATGCCTGTACACATTAGACTGAAGGATGTTCCAACTTCTCTTTCTGTCTGGAATACGGACAAAGATTCCTGTTTTGGGGTGATGCTCTCCAGGGCTGCTGAAAAGAAGAAGCCTATTCAGTCCCTTTATTTTAAGTTCATTATGCTAAGAGCTTCCCTTCTCAGCATGATCCTTCACCTGAGGTATAAATCAGCAGAAACTTTTCTATGAAATCTTTGAGAAATTATTTTAAAAAGTAATACGTTTAAACTGACATTTTAAAACACATTTTAAACATTAATTTTCCTATTTTGATATTTTAGCAGTCTAATCTGTCTCAAAATTGGAAGCTTAAGAGATTTCATTAAAATTTTGACAGGGAAACGAGCTTGTGAACTTAAAAATCAGTTCAGAGCAAGACCTCTCCTAACATTCAGCAATCATAGGCAGGTACCCTTAGTCTGCATCCAAAGTATATTTATGTCATCTTACCTTAACTGGTCCCACAAACTATCCAGAAATACAGTAGTTCTGATGACTAACAACAAATCCGTTCCTCACATTTCAGTGGATAACCCTTGTGACTGACCATGCAACGAAATCTAAAGTGCCTGTTTCTTAAACTGCCTTTGAATTACAGAAAACACGAGAATGAGACTGAATTACGAAATGCAGACACTGGACACCACTGTAAACCCAGTCTGGCACACTGTCATGAAAAGCAATGCATGGGGCTGTACAATTGTTTAACAAATGGTATAGAACTGATCTGTTTACTGATTCAGACCAAAATGAGAGACATGGTCCACCTGGATAGCCTTTCTTCAATCAGCCACCCACAGCAGTGAGCAGCTGTATTAGAAAGAAACAAAGGGCAGTGGTGACGCAGATATGGCTGACTAAATATGACAAGAACAGCACTGCTGTCTGGAATGACTCTTCCTAGAAAAAGGGAAGACGACAGAAGACAAGGGTGATGGTCTTGTATTATTTGTTGCTTCCTAGGGTCTGCATGTACTCAGCAGGCAGCAAGCTATCAACATTCTATCTTGTTAGGCAGTTTTGCTGCAAAATATTTAGGGCACGTCAACAATTCTGCCACCTAGGACACAGACAGAAGTTCAGCAGATTACAGAATGCTATCACATTAACTATTTTTAACATTAACTGTTTTAATGTGGACTGCAATAAGATCCTATGCAAGCAAGTACATACAGTGATGCTTTTGGATCTGCTGCACTAAAACTGTAAATCAAATTGAGATATGCTGTTATACCAGTAGATCCTGAGGACTACAACCAGATGCTTAAGAGGAGAAAAATAGATAAACTTATTAACTTTGTTGGAACAATAAAGAGCAAACAAGAAAATATTGGTATTATTCAGTAAGTGAATGTATTTAACATAGCTTGTTAAGTTTGCCTTTCTCCAAAATCATTAATCTAACAAAAGACTATTGAGGCTTAAAATAAAGCTGTGTTTTCCATTTATAAAGATTAATACCTATATTAAGTCAGTGTTATGAGGGAAACAGACTCCTGTTTCCAAACAAAATAAAAAGAAGGTAAAAAAAAGAAGGAAAAAAGGTGCTGGTTAGGCGAGAGCAATTATTAGAGGTTAGTGAGCATGGCAAAATTTGACATAATGACCATTCACTGCTGAAGATGACAACTATTTCAGATTTCAAGGCTGTTGACTTTCACCCACAAAAGCCACATTACAAACTGCAAATGAAATAATATTCCAACCTCACAGTGAGACTCTGCACTGGTAAAACCACTTTCAGTTTAAAAAAACAAGACATGACTGAACAGAGCAAAGACTGAGGTTTACATTAACATCCCAATAAACCGTGATGATATGAACGTCTATTTTGAAGGGCCACAGAGATATAGAAGTGTGAAATATTTGAGGGACAGCACTGTATGAAGTCAGAGGTAACAACTGCACATGGTAATTCTGTGCTTCTCAACACATTCATTGCTTTGGCTTAATGAACAGGTCAAGAATGTTACTCAACCTCCAAGCTTTCTGGTGCCAACCCATTCCAAGCAGCAAAAGTCTGCCTGTACATCTGCCACATCTTCTGCTCATCATCACCTACGTAATTTAAGAACTTCACCCCAAATAATTCTACCACACATACTGTTGTTTCTACGTGCACAACTGCTAAACACGTCTTATACTAGAACTGACAAACCTATTCCACACAAGCAGGGGATGTGCAAACGAGAGAATGAAGAATACAAATAGCATTAATAATACTGTTTACAAAATTACTCCTATTTAATATCAGGCAGGACTCATGCATAAGAATTCAAGCACGCTGCAGTGAACTGGCAGCACTGCGTTGATGTATGTGTTTATGAGTGGCAGAGTCCAAGAAGGAAAGGCAGCTATTTGTCTGGGAGCTCACAGGAAGAGGTGCCAGATCATACAGAGTCCTACATCCTTCAGACATGTCTCTACCTTCCATTATCACTTATATTTCTTTTCTTTCTTCACTTTCAGTGCATAAGCAAATGTTCACAAGGACTAAATCCACTGAATAACCTTTTTTTTTAAATGGAATATTAATTTTCAGAAAATTAGAAAAATACTGCTTCATTATTTTAGGATCAAAAGAATTATGACAAATGAGGATGTTCAGTTAACAGCCTCAGACTGTACCAGTATTTTCTCATCATAAAGTGATTAATTTTTAATGGTATTCAAATTTAAGGAGAGACTTGTGAATCTGCAGAACCTACTCCTAATTTTGAGCAAGTATCAGGTAAAGTATGTGCACCAAGGGAAAACACTGCATTTTAATCCCATTCAAATTCAGTATTTTTAATAACAAAACTACAAAGGAACTACACACTCTTGCATTCTTTGCCAGTGCTTGCCTGACCCTGCAAACAACTGCAGTCACTGTGATTCTCACCAGTGACAACTGTGGGAGCAGAATCGAGCCTCTCATCTCAAGGAAGGTGCAGTTGACTGTGCCAGCAAGCAGCTGTGAACCCACATCTGCAGATGCTAATGTCAAAAAAAATATATACATACATCAATCTGGAAAACCAAGAAATGTAAGTATTTCTCAACATAGATGCACAAATGATACTGCCCTACATTCAATTCACACCACCTCTTTTATTAAAATAGGAGTATTTGTATACAGGGACAACTGCAAAACAAAACTGTATCTCGAGACAGAGAAGTTTTGTATAAAGACTGAGTCCAGTGTATTGCTGGGATGATTCTTTTTCATTCCCAATGAAATTATGGGGTCTAAAAGCGCTCCAAGGCAGAGCGTAAGCCAGACTGGCACAGCCCTGCAACACAGGCACCGTGAGAACTTATCAGGAGGCAAACAGCTGCACTTAGCTGTAGGTACTTTTGGGTGATTTCTAAACCTAGAAAGAATGTTCACATCTCCAGTATTTGGGTTTTTTCTTGAGTATTTTTTAATGGATAAGTACAAATGCTGGTTACTTGAGCTCCTTCCAAACACTAACCTGTACTTTGTCCTACTTCATCAGTTATGGCTGGTGGATAGTCATGAGCCATGTTTTAGGGCAGACAAATTGGGCTGTCAGTTCTAATGTGTGAACTGGGCTATCAGGACACAGTTTGGTTAGGAGGAAAGATGTCTACAACAACACTTAGAGGTTAGTTTCTATTGTTTCCAAGGAGATTTAACAGGTTCCAGTATATATTAAACAAAGCATAGGCTGAATGAAAGAAAGAAAAGGAGAGGAAGTAAAAAGACGGAAATAAAAGACAGGGGAAGGAAGAAATAAAAGGAGTGGAAGTGTGAAAAGAGAGGAAGGAAGAAAATGTGAGAAGGTGGGAAAAGAAGGAAGGGAATAAAAGGGTTAAAAAGGGTAGAGAAAAGCAGAGAGAGGGAAAGGAGGGAAAAGAAACACCTGTCCTAGAAAGCACACTCCCTCATAATACACTGAAACAGAGGAAAGGGTTGATATTCAGAGGAGACTTCAACAGAAGACATGCTGTGTTATCTCTTGATGTTATAACACAGGAGCTTCGTTTAATATCTTGCATTAATGAAGCAACTCCTTAAGTGTAATATTACAACAGAGAACATAAGAAATATCACTGAGGTCAGCGCTGCTCTATTAACTGTCATCCTGTACAGAAATATTTTCTTTGAATACTATTAATGCTTTCTCTTTCCCTTTGTTCTAATTTCTGAAGGCAGCAGAAACTAAAACTTCATCCACAATAATTTCTGCTTTCTTCTTGGCAGATTAATGGTATTAGACTTGGGAGAGAAATTTACCTTGGCAATGTCCAATGCACAGTCTTTTCAAGGGAAATGCTTTTAGGAGGAATCCTACCAATCAGGCTTTTTTGCTTGCCTCAAAACATAGGTGATAACACATTTTAAGTTATAAAGAGGATTGCTTAGTTTTATTTATTATTTTGAGAGCAGATCCATTAATCTGCTCCTGTTCGTACTGTGCATCTATTTACATAAGAGTAAGCTCAAGCCAGCTCAAGTTCTGCTGGCTGTATCAGATTCATTTTCATAGATTGTCAAAACCAGAAAGGATCAATATGATAATCTAATCCGATCTAGTGCTTAACGCAAGCCAAAGATGTTCATTCTGTAATCTTTGCATAACAAACTCGGTAATTGATGCTTTAATATACACATACCTCTTAAAAAAAATTGTTTTCTTATATTTGAATTAATGAAATCTCTCAAAGTCTGTAACAAATAAATGCTTTCAAGAAGCCCAAATTTAGCATATTAAAAAAAAGTTTAACTAATATGTAATAATCTTCTGACTCATTATGGTACTGTGACTATGTAAAATATTAAGGAGTTTCAAAGACCTAATGTAACTGCTTTTATTCAGATCAGTGAGGAAGAAAAAAAGAACTTTTTTATACACAAGGAAGATCCTGACTCCTGCCTTAATAACTCTGCCCTAGGGATGCTGAAGTCACTTTGAGGGACTGTAAGAAACATTTTTTTAAAAAAATCCAAGCAAACTAACAGATGAGAAGTGTTAAGGGCCAGTCAGCAAGGAGGGCAAGTAAAAGAACACTGCTGTGATAGGAAGGGTTACACTGGATTACATTAGTGCCAGATGATCAGCTTGGAGAGCTCTTATTCATTTTTGGAGCCTGAATGATAGCTAACATACTACCAACAGTAAAGATTCACAGACACTAAAAAGTCTGATTTCCCCATAGCATAGATTGTAAACCTGCCAAATGAAGTTCTCTTCTAACATAGCTCTGCCAGATTCCATGAATGCCAGGTGAGGATGAAGGCTACCATTTTTAATAGCTGATTTAATTTTCCTCTTACAAAAGAAAAAAAATCACCCACTTTTCTCATTCCAACTATCTGTGTAAAAAGGAAAACAGCTAAAATGTCCAATTTAATTCTACTACTTCAAGTAAACTAATTGGATTCCACAATGTTTAAAAGGCCAAACTTAAAGGACTGATTATAAACCAACAGAATTGAAAACTAAAGAATTTTTAAGGGGTAAATTTTTGTTTCCCACCACACCCTCTTTAAGCAATTATTATTTTAGGAAATCACTTAGGATAAATTTTAGAAGCTTCTCCTTAGTCTATACAAGAAACTTTAAGTAGTTTCATCAGTTCTCCTCAATCTGAAAGAATCTACCAAAACCTAAGTGCAGTCTAAGAAACTATTTCATGAGTAGAATCAATCATGATCCATGAAAATCTTGTATTTCATTATACTCACAAAAAACAAAAACAGAAAAAAGTGAAAATTTTTTCTTTAAGTGTTTTCTGTTGTGCTGCTAACAACCATTATGAACTAAGTAAATTAAAACATTGCACCCTCATATTTGTCACATGCTTAAAAGCCCATCAGCATCTGCTGCAAAGCCTCAGAAGAAAGCACAACACACAAAGAAATCCTTACTCCTAGATAGACATATGTTTTTGCGGAACAGTCTGTGGGCTAAACAAAATCGTTTTTCTGGATCAGCCTGTGTAACTTTCTTGTGCTACTAAACAGGAGATGCCGACAGGAGCCAGAACTTCAATCCCGCACCAGCTCAGATCAGTACAATACTGCTTTACCCTTTCTTCTCTAGCTTCTGGCCTACAACATATAAACTGTTAAGAATCTTGATCTAGGTCTTACTGGCCATGGCTCATCGAAAACCTCTCCACTCCATCCTGTATTACATGTGACCAGAAATCAAATTTCCTCCCAGAGTTTGACCCCAAGACACAGCTCCAAAATCCTACCACTACGTCTCTTGCAGTAATACTGGACACTGAATGAAAAGCATCATTATCTTCCTACAATAAATGATTCGACATGCAGCTGCCATAAGAGAAGCTCCTCTACATATATTTGCTGTAACTGGTTTGCAGACCTGCCCTAAAAGCAAAAATAATATTTTCCAGACACTGAATTCCCATCATGAATTTTATACGACAATTCACAAAATGACAACCTAATGAAGTCCTTCCAAATGTGGAGGGAAGCACAATGTCTGATAATTGTTTCACTTAAGATTACGTTTAAAGACTGACTGTTATGGAAAATTTCTACAAGAAAACTCCCCACTAACAGGATAAGATTTCTGGAGAAAAAACACACTGGCAGATGCGCACAAGCTCTTGTAAGGAATAAGATGCTTCTCTCAAAGCTGCTTAAACTCGATTTTATTTCAGGTCTGCAAGTAAATTTTTTTGGTAAATAGATTTAGGCTGTCAATTTTCCAGGCATGCTGTGCCATCAGAGTGTAGAGACTGCTGTGACAAACGTGGAGGCTGCAGCAGCAAATTTTATTATAAACTGGTAATTGAATTGAACAGGTTTACATTTGAATAGATTTACTGCAGCATGATCTCTGACATGCTGCATGGGACTGAAAATCCTTGTCTGTGCATAAAGACACATTTAAGATACAGCGGGAATTATTGCAGCTCAGTGTAAGTCTATGCTAATCAATACATTTACATCATTTCATACATGAAAGTAGTGATCTATATCATCTTTCTTCATTCTGTGCATAAACAATGTGGTCAGAGCAAAACATTCATCTCCAGACTTTCCCACAGGTATCAACAGTAACAGCTGTCTCCAAACCTACCTTCCAACAAGGACAAAAGGAAAAAAAAGATCTCTATTCTAAGCACAGTCCTAAGAGTGCACTGTGTACCAGTATGGCTTCAAAAGTAAATGTGGCCACTAACATGGGAAATACTAAAAAAACCACTATTGTAGGTTCGTTTAGGTTGTAGATAAGCACTTAGTGAGAAGTACATAAGATAATTCTCTCCTGGATGAAAGGACTCAGTAATTAACAAATACGGAGAAATCTTACTGTGCTTTGACAAAAAACTCATACAGTAAGAGTGAAGAACTGGAAGAACTATGTCGTACCTGGGAGTGGTGCTAACAAAGGAAACTTCTTTTCAAAGGAATTCTAGAACTTCCAGAAAAAAGGTAGATACTTAGGATAGGCAACAAAATTCTGATTAATAACACTAGTAGGATTGATCTGCACCCATGGGCAATGATCATTCATGCCAAAAATCAGGTTCAAATTGTCTCTCTGAATTGTTTGAACTAAGTTCAAACCATTAGCTATAGCATTTGAGCCATGGTCTAGGGGTTAGGAAGATGTCAGGATGATGGCTGAACTTGATCTTGAAGGTCCTTTCCAGCCATAATGATTCTAAGTTATTCCGGATACCAAATGCAGAAACACATTAAATCTGTGCAAAATTTTGCTTACTGAGGTAATTATTCATTGTGATTACTCATTTGTAAGAGTCACTGAATTTTCTCATGCAGTCCCAGAAGCTGCACACAGATTTTTAAATATATATTAGTGCATGTCCAATGATGCTCTCAGTATTTAAAAATAAAGGTCTAAACCAATTACACCTATTCTTGGTAGCCCTGTTTGGTTTCCAAATGTGCTGCTCAGTGTATCTATATAACAGGTTACTAGTGTGTTCTTAACTAAAAAAAAAAAGATCAAGAAACACAGCCTCATTCAAAAAATGCCATCCTCAGACATTACCTTCTTTCTAGATTATCTATCTAATCATCACAATGTAATCCTTAAGTAGCTGCTCCTAGTGGTCAGTTCTATGAGAATTTTGGCAAGTAAAGAACCCCTCCTATCACCACTGGAAAAGAGGGTCAAATCCTGCCGTTCTTACTGAAGCAAAATCCCCATTGAATCTGACAGGAGTTTTGCTCAAGTAAGACTAAGGACAGCAGGATTTGGCTCACAGGATCATAGCATCTGCCAAAGCAGTTGCACAGAACAAGGTTTATTCTTAGTAAGTATAATCCAATAAGAATATGTCTCTAGGTGCGTGATAGGCCTAATTTGTCCATCATCTCTCCACTGGTCTACGTCGTTCTTGGATTTTACCCTGATAGCTGTATCCTTAAACCTGCTTCAAATTACCAATCAAACGATTTGCAAACATCAGGCATCTCTCAAAGCTGACTTTTAAGCACTGACAAAGCAAAATGGCATGGGACTGTTTTCCAGTGGCTGCTTAACACAAAGTATTCTCCATTGGAGACAGTATTTAGAAAACATTACATTGATTTTATTTTTAAAGGTTATCTATCTCAGAAGTCCATGACATCTTCTGTTATCTTTCTTGGCAGAAAAAGTGCACTGCAATAATAATGTATACAGTACACGCACACAAAAGACCACTTTTCCATACACGTTACCACCAATAGAAGTGCATAGCAGGTGACCAGGGTTTAAAGAACTGCCTCTTTCTGTAACACAGATGAATCAGTGCCCTGGTGATATAGCTCTGTTTCTTGTAGACATTTTCTGGTATTTACCTGTTATTCAATATCATCAAAATCTAAGTGATGAATTAAAACACTCAACACATACTTACAGTGAGGGGTTTTCTTCTAAAAAAAGCCAACCCCACAGAGGATTCTCCTCTTCTGTATGCCACTACTGACTCCAGAGTAGTCGTAGGAACTTCGGCAAACATATTCAATATACGTACTTGTTTAATTGAGATTAAAATCATTAAGATACACAAGAGGATACAATCTGATGATTGTTCGCTGAGTTACCAGCTGAGGGAGATTAAATGCTGGGGGTACATTTTGGTGAGCTACACCTAGATAAAAGTATTCCAGAGAAGATGAACTGTACTTCAATACACCATGAATCCATTGCTTAGACATACACTGTCACAAACAGCAAGTGTACGTGAAAAACTGTCTTTAGTGTAACTGCTCAGAACACTCACCAATCTGTCTTGTTTCCCCACTGCCCCACAATTGTTCCTGTGTTTGCAGAGAGACACTACTGACGGAACCAGCCTTACCTTCTTTCAGCATGCCAACTTTTAGACACTTCATGAAGCGGCAGGCTTGGCAGGACTTGCGTCTGCGCTTTGTGATTTCACATTCATTTGTTGCTGGGCAGCTGTATTCTATGTTACCTGTAACAGAAAATACAGGAAGAGATAGCTGTTCAGAATTGCTGACTAACCAACACAATGGATGTATGAAGTGCTCACACAACTGCTGCGGTGTTCCATTTTGGAATACAACAAGAGTAAATAGTGCTGAAGAATGGCAACACCTTTCAAGTAAAAATGAAAATCAGAGTTAAAATATGAGCTTTTTGAGTATTTGTTTTTAAACTTAGACATCTGTATAAGAAGTAGATAAATATGTGTGTGTGTGTGTATATATACACACAACTACATTTACTGCAAATCTGTATCTGGATCTGTATGTTCCCGGCAAAATCCTTCACAGTTTATTCCTGCTGCAAGGAGAAAAAAATGTTGCCGTTTATTGTCTGTACCAAGTCATATGATTCTGCTTGCAACCTGAGCAATCTCCATTTTCCTTTTTTCACAAATTTAATCAGTCTTTCTTTGTCTAGAATACAAAAAGACAGCTGTTGTGCTTTATTGCACAATCAACTGTAACAGGTACTAGAGAATTTTCCTCTTTTCCTTACACAACAGCAGGCCCTGTGCATAAGGCAGAGCTCACTGGCATTGCTACCAGCACCACCACCAGCACGTTCTACAGCTTCTAGGTCAGATCTCTCAGCCAGGACATCTCCCTTTCTTTCAGAGAGTGCTTGTACTTACAAGAGACATGAGAAAAAAGATTAAGCCTACCAAGTTGTCAGAATAACAAAAACTAGGGGAGATGCTTCTCTCTACCTCTCTCAACTCTCCTTAAGACCTAGAACAAGCTACAGACTTAAATGTCAGCTCTCCTGGGCAAAGCAGCGTCACCAATTTATTTTATTTTTTTGTTACTGATTAGTACATATTTATCCTCAAAAATAGTGTAGAAAACAAAAACCAGAGAATGAATGGATAAAATACATTTCACAATTTTGGCAACCACATCTTTGGGCATCCAAGTCCAAATGGGAGAACATCTGTTCTCTTGGGCTGTGGTACCACTGCATTTCTTCTAAACAGCTTAGCTCTGCTTATTCAACTGCCCAGCCAGGCATCCTATTGCCTATGACTACACTCAGTGTGACAGACTTCACAACAGTCAGAAGTTTCAGTAGGAACTGACTTTTAAATAAAGTGTCTTCCCCATCAGCCTGTCACATCTTGCTTTAAAGGTATTTCTTTATTTTCTAACCCTTTCCCCCTGTGGTTAAGTGCATTAGTATCTTAATGAAAATGCATTCTGTTTATTGCCCTCTTGGGAAGCAAGAGGTCATCACACCAAATGCATAAATTGTCATCAGAGACAGTCCAAGCATAATTGCAATTTTGCTGCTCCATGTTTGCTGCACTCAGGGTCCATCAAAGTCCCCTGAAACATGTGCAGGTTCTAATAATTAGCATAGAGTCTGCCTGAGACCACAGCATTGATGAAATATTTCAGAGTTAATCACACTTTGTAAACACTGATTTATATTGACTACCTTTCTCCAGACTGATGTCTCCTCATTAAATATCACATTAGTGGATTGCAGGATCGCACAAAGATTCAAATGCTCAGCTATTGCTAATTCAACAGGAAGTAATACTTAAACCACTTACATCTATTGAAAATTGGTTAAGTATTTATGATAAAGGAGGTCTGCACAGGGCAATGTATGTTCAGCCAATACAATCAGCGCACTATACACAAACTCTTCAGGCCTCTACAAGCTTTCTTCACTCTGAACACTGCTGCATGACTGACTGAGCAGGGCTGGAGAGTAAAAAGATCTTGGTATGTCTGAAAGAAGGCTGAAGGGAGACCTTATTTCTGTCTAAAACTACTTGAAATGAGGTTGTAGAGAGGTGGGGGGTTGGTCTCTTCTCACAAGTAACAGTGATAGAACAAAAGGAAATGGCCTCAAGTTGTGCCAAGGGATGTTTAGGTTAGATATGAAAAAAGTCTTCACTGAAAGGGTCATCAGGCCTTGGAATAGGCTGCCCAGGGAGAGGGGCTGCATTGCCATCTCTGGATATGTTAAGCAAGTCATACAGGTAAGGAGCTTAAGGATATGTTTTAGTGGGCTTGGTGGAGTTAGGTCAATAGCCAGGCTCAATGAATTTGGAAGTTTTTTTCCAACCTAAATAATTCTATGATCCTATAAAGTCCAGAAATATTCCTGAAAAGATACTTAGGGAAATGATGGTAAAGGCCAAAAAAAATTATTTACATGCTCTAATGAGGCACTGTTTGTGAAGCACAACCACTACACAGGGATACCTTCAAAGCCTTTCACAAATAGTATCTAATTAACTTCATGGCCTTGTAGGAATAAATGTATTACTATCCCTATTAAAAAAAAACAAAAAAAACCAATCTTGTAATATCAATCCTTAGTTTGATCAAGCAGCAAAGCTCTATACCAAGAGAAGTGGAATAAACCCACTACAGCCAGAGCCCTTCTGCAAAGGCACAGATTATAAAGGTGCTGATGTCACCACCAAAAAGTAGCACTCAAACCCAGACAAATATAAGCAAGACTGCTTATTTCCCTACACAGACACTTCTAATCCATACCCTGACATCTCAGTTTTGGGCAAAATCCTGTCAAAGGTAGGCAGAGTCTGTAGCATGCAGCACATTATGCATGGACAACATTTTTCCTGCAAATTCTTGCTACCTAAAGAACCGTAAAATGAGCTATTGGTCTAGTAACTTCAATTCCAGTTCTTTCGCTTATAAGGAGAGTCTTCTACACATTTAGGCTGCTTAACATTAATGAATTATATTTTACACCAGAAGTTCAATCTTAATTTCTCATGCAAGAAAATAAACTTGGAAGATACTGGACACAGTTCTTCCAATAAACTCAGCAGAATCACAGTAACTGGATTTATTGCTGCAGCGAAGAGCCACATCTTACCAATCGTCAGAGCTTCTTCCCCTCAAGCGTTACTGCATTTCAGACTATGTCTAGACCTCAGTAAGAGTTCAATGAAACTAACATTTTGTCACTCCTTCATGCTTGCGTGCAGTGTTTTATCAAACATCTACACAGATCAACTTCATCTCCATCAGTAGGACTTCCTTAAAAACAGGAAAGCAAATAAAAATACCCAACTCATTGAATTTTCCAATGGATATGAGTGTCGATATGTATCATATTCACAATGCATTTTACCTAGCGCACATCTATGGACATGTTTTTGGTAAAACCCTAAATTTACTGCAAACTGCACTGTCATTAGTGCCCTTTTAATTTCTTATTTACTTCTATACACTAAAAACAAAGAGAGATGTTATTTTTAGCCGTTAGGAATCCGTACAATTTCAGAGGTACTCTACATTCATCCAAGATGCTCAGATCCACATCTTACTTCATTAAAGAAGATTCAGAAGGAAGCCGTACTGTTCACTTGTCTCCTGCATGATGCTAGAGGCTGGAACTGAGCAGCTAGCAAGAGTCTAAGTTGAGTTTGCCCAGTGCTGTCAACAACTGGAGAGGTAGCTGTGTTACATAGTGAAGAAAATCAACATGGCAGCTTCGAGTCTTTAAACTGAGCTGACAAGAACAATTGAGCAATTTGTAATAACTCCTGGCTGGTTTTCAGAAAGGATTGGGGTCTGATTACTTATTTCAGAGTTTTCTGTACAATTAGTTTGCAGGCAATATCATTTTCTCACTTCCTCCTTAATAGAATCATGCAGCTAGCTGGCTGATAGAAGAACAGTATCTCTGTACAACTCCTGCCTGAAGTGCCAGGGGATAATTTGTATATTCCTTTCAGTACTGTAATGGACTTCTACAGTTTGGTAGTGAAAGGGCTGAGTAATGTAAATTAGTATGACGTTTGAAAATAAAAATATATGTCAAATCTTCACTCCCCAAACACAATGCCCTGTGCTATAATAATAAAACAAGGTTTATGCCTGCCTGAGTCCCTTTAATGTCTTCATGTGCTGAAGAATGTTTGAAGTTTCTTTTTTCCACTGTTTGTTCCATTTTATTACCTCAGCCAAAAGGTAAGTAAATACTTCTAACACAGCACCTAACATAAGCAACCAACTAAAAATATGATGCTGCTGATGATGAGAAAGCTGGTGAACTACTAAAGCTTGTTCTGCATAACCACCTGTCTGGTCTGAGATGCTTAATACAGTCATATCCTTATATACACCTCATGAATAAATGGGCCAAAAGACCTTACATTTTCACCTCACAGATGAGGTTTGCATGTTATTTGGATGAGATGTGGAGTTGCAGTACCATAGTAATGGTACAGCAACTTGATGGCTTTACCAGAGAGGCAATCAATGAACTCAGTCAAGAGTCTCAAGATCATTTTGGCCATTTCTTGCATGTATTTGACAGTGACAATCAAGGTAACTCGAGAAGGAGGAGTGAGAACCACAACAAGGAAGAGGCTAAGGAAAGCAATATACCTTATGCCTTGGCATCACATCCCAAATGAAGTTACTACTTTAGAACTTCAAGGACTATCAAGCATGAATCTGGCTCAAAAAACTGGCTCCAATCTGCAGAACACATTAAAACAGCGGCATCTCTTCCAGAAATACTGACAAGAATAGAAGCTTGCAGACAGAAATTGCAGAATCAAAGATGTTACAGATTGGAAGGGACCTCTGGTGATCACCTAGTCCAACCTCTCTGCTAAAGCATGTTTACCTAGAGCAGGTTGCACAGGGTTGTGTCCAGGCAAGTTCTGAATGTCTCCAGAGAAAGAGACTCCACAACTTTCCTGGACAGCCTGTTCCAGTGCTCTGCTATTCTCAAAATAAAGAGGTTTTTCCTCAAGTTCAGATGGAACTTTCTGTGTTCCAGTTTGTGACCACTGGCCCTTGTTCTTAGCAGCAGCTTTATTTTCTTCTTCACACTGTGACATTTGATATTATAACACTAAAGGTGTAAAATGATTGCTATGAGCTATTGGACAATTCTCAGAAAATCTCTGGACAAGTAAAAAGACAATGATGCAGGCTGAGATACAGGGTGAAAATGTGTTTGAAAAGGTTAGCTGTGAGCCACTTACAAAAGCAGAGAGAAGGCTGAATATACCAGTATTAAAGCTTGTACTGTTTGGGAATCAAAAAAAAAATATGCCCCATTTTTCTCCCAAACTTTCTCTTTGAGCTCCTGTAACCTAATATCTTTTTACAAACGCTTGTGTTTAAAAAGCAAGTATTGTTGTTATTTTAAATAGACACTACTGCAGCACTGGATTTAAACCCTTCGGCAGTAACATCTTCCCCAGGTCCCACCTCCAGGCTTTGTTTTCCTGGGCATCAGACCCAAAGGAAGGCACCTGCTTGCTGTGGAGCAGTATGCATGAAAACTCTGGGAAATGAAATGTAGCCAAGATTACAGTCATAGGTGTTCTGGGAATTAATATAAGAGAGCCTTAGCAAGAGAGACAGAAGAATCTAAGCCAACAAAGAGAGTGAAATATGGCATGGTATGTTAGGTCACACCCTGATATGCAATCCAATGAGAACAGAAAATAATAGGTCTTGAGAAACTGAGGTAAGTAAGGTATTGTTAGAAATAGAGTGACCGGCTAACTTAGGAAAAGAAGGATAGAGAAAAAGTCCCAAACGGACTTCAAAAATTTTTTTATGTTTATAGATCTTAGCAAATCTAAACTGTGGAAAGTAAAAATATTTTCTCTCGGGTTCAAGTTTCAGTTCTTGCACAGTCTGATCCCTATGTTGCAGATATAACTCGAATGTAAGCATAAGTAAATATTTAAACAAGTATCAATAAGGTTTCAGAAAGAGGTCAGGTTGGAATGAGGTTGGATTTGAACCTAACTGAATCCAGTTTGAGCTTGCAAATCCTTGGATAAATTCACCTGATACTGTAGATAACTGTATGAATTTGATCTGTGAATTCTGCTACACATCATCTGGAGCCAGTCAAGCCTAAAGTTGACTGTACTGACAATTTTTCACCCAGATTATGGCAGAAACAATATTGCAAACACAGTTACAGAATGTTTAAAAACTTGTTTCCTAAATGTCACAAATGCCCAGGGCCCCATCCAACCTGGCCTTCAACACTTACATCGATAATGCATCCATAATTTCCCTGGGCAACCTGTTCCAGTGCCTCACCACCCTCACAGTGAAGAATTTCTTTCTAACACCTAACCTTCCCTTTTTTAGCTTGGAACTATTCCCCCTTGTCCTATCACTAGGGTCCCTCACAAAATGTCTCTCTCCAATTTTCTTATAGTTCCCTCTCAGATACTGGAAGACTGCATCTAAGACCTCAGAGGCTTCTCTTCTCCAGGTTGAACAGCCCCAACTCCCTCAGTCTGTCTTCACAGGAGAGATGCTCCAGTCCTCTGATCATCGTCATGCCCCCCCCTCTGAATTCACTCCAGGAGTTCCATGTCCTTCTTATATTGAGGACTGCAGAATTGGATGCAGTCCTCCACATGAAGTCTCATAAGAGCACTGTAGAGGGGACAGTCCCCTCCCTTGACCTGTTGGTGACATGTCTTTTGATACAGCTGACCTTTTGACATGGTTGGCTTTTTGGGCTGCACTCACACATTGTTGGCTCATGTTGAGCTTCTCATCTACACCCCCAAGTCCTTTGCATCTCAGAACTGCTCCCAATTATAAAATCCCTATGTTGAGTTGCTTAAAAGAATCCAGTGTTCTACATTATTGAATTACAATATACTTTGAACTTCTAATAAGTATTTTTTATTTCTAGAAAGCAACACAAATGGTGAAGAAAAGGTGATGCTGGTTGGTCTAACTGCATGACCTTGATGCATTCAGCATCTAACTTTGGGCACATGGGTTTCCAGTATCATAAAAAACACCACAAGACTGGTATTATGGGGTGTTGAATCACACATGTAAGGTCTCAACTACCTTTGATTCCCACTCTAGTCAACTTCTTCATCTTCAACAGAAATGAAGGGCATTTATGTCACCTTAAGAGAGAATCAACACTTTGAAGACACAAACAGAACTGATCCCCTGCTGCCTGAAAGTCACTGAAGAGTTGCCGAAGTCAGAAAGACTGAACTGTATTTCGTTCCTACTGGGTTTTTATCTAGGTTGACTTTGATACACCCTATGAAGGTAGCACTGAAAATGTTAATTGTTTATGAGAACGTAGAATATCTCAATATGTAAAGCTGCAAACCAAATTACTTTCACAGCAGTAAAAAACAAGTCATTAAAAAAGTTACAGAAGCATTAAAATAAATTAGTTGCTACCTGAGACTTCAGGACTCTAGTTTCCAACTAGACAAGTTTTATAAGCAGTCTGGAAGCTTTCAGAGATGTTTATAACAAAGAGAGATCCAGACCTAATTATAATGGCATCAGTGTGTCTCTTTCTGAGATTTCAAATGGGCTTGGACTAGCCATTTGGACTAGAAAGCTCATTCTTATTCCCTAATAATCTAAATGCAGCATGTAATTTAGAAGGCTATATGGAAAGCAGAAATAGTAAAAAAGATAGAACCATCTGTACACATAAAAACTTCTCTCTGGTTCTCAGATTTCAGCATGTTTGTATTTTATTGCTTCATCTTGTTTGGCCGCCATAGTCATGCACAATGACATTATGACAGGATTAAAAATGTGTTGGAAAGAATTAAAAATACCTGCTCACTAGTTTGGTTGGCCCATAGGAACAAAGAACTCAGGGGAGAAGGAAAGATATTTATCACTGCTTGCTTAAAATATTCTTTGAAAGAAATGCTGATGCACAGACTTTCACTTATATAAGGAAGGTGAATGATTTAATCAGGTAATGATGGATTCAGGTGACATTTAGTGTTAGGTTCACTGGAGGGCTGCCATCTTTGCACCAGAGCCAAGGTCCACAGACTATTGCACCACTACGCAAGCCTCCACCCTATCTTTCTATAAAAAAACCTAATCTTAGCTACCAGTAAAGATGCTGAAAAGCCATAAAATCTTACTTAATTTGCTTTCATTTCCTTCGCAAAAATGATGTGCAATATTACAGGAGTCAGCCTGGAGAGATACAAATTAACCTTTGGAAGCCACTTTGGTCATGGGCAACTTCAAATCAAACTTTATGCTGTTCATTTTAAATGTCACCCTATCTGAATTTACATAGCTACCTCTAACTTTCCTGATTTAAAAAAATAAATATATTTAAGTAATATATATATGTATTTACTGTAAAAAATGTTTGTACATTTACAGATCAAATTGGCTCCATAATGGGTAAACAGTCTGAAGAGGGTTGAACACGCTGAACACTAAAGAGATTAGAAACAACTCTGAGTAACCAGAAAGGTGAAAAAATTGCAAAGCCATTTAATACAGCTTCTAATATGGGCTGGTTTTGAAGACAGGCAGTACTCTACTGCAGAATGTAGAGGTGAAGGCTCTTAGCCCTTAGGTGATCAGCATAAAACAAGATGGTAAACTTTATCTGGTTCAGATAATGAGCAAAAAGACAACAGCATTCCCAAGGTGGAATATTTATTCTTTCTGTTAGAAGACATGAATGGGCAATAGCTCTTAGGGATAACGCTCTTCAATGAGACAATGAGGGTATCATTGCAAGGCTCCTTACTATCTATTCCGTTACTCACCCTGCAGACAAATGGAAGAGTGCTGTCTCAATACTGCTTACCCAACAGTTTTTCGTTAACACATTAACATATAAATAAAGAACCAGAAGTCCAAGAATTACAAGAGTTATCAAATGCAAATATTTTCGTTTTTGTGGGGAAAATTCAAACATTGTCCAAGGAAATCCAAATTCAAACAACTGTCCTGATGATTTGGAAAGAGGGAGAAAGGAAGCTGCCTAAATGCAGGCCAGTTTTAGAGAGATGAAGGCTAAAACAAAACAAAATAGTAAACCGTCTTTGAAGGTCTAAGCCTATCATCCTTCTGCTAAAAGCCAGAATATCATGTCAATGCACCTGCTGAACTATGAGCAATTACATATTATTAATGCAAAATGTGTACTTTCTGGAAATCGAGTAAATAAAAATTATGAGAAATGCATTTACACTAAATATTCACAACAAAATATCTAATAAGGACAAGACCTCTATACTGAACACATGACTTTGCACCCAGCTGACAAATGAAAACTATTTTTTCTCCCCTTTTTCTTTTAATGAAAGCTTGGATTTTTCAAGATAACATAGAGCACAGCAAAAACTGTGGAGAGACCCTAAAATCAATGGAACTGTAACTATTTTTAGATGTTGCTATTTTCCACTACTCCTGATGTTAAGTCAATTTTGGGGAATTTGGCTCTGTGTGTGTTTCTGTGAGACATTTGCAATCAGCCACCATGTAAATTATCCCCAGAAGCAAACTGAGAGCTGCCACTGAATGAGTACTAGGCTGAGCAGAGAGAACATCCAGTTCTCCCATCTCTTGTATGTTACAAAAGGGGGCAGAATGTCAGATTCTACCATGACCTAACATGACACCAATTTTATATATTGAGCTGTTGTTTTTTGATGGCTTGTTTTGCTTTTTTTAACCTGTTTTCTAAAAATTATTGTTTTGAATTTGTTCTAATATTATTGATTTTTTTCATAATCTATGCACTGCCCAGTCATATCCTGTCATGTACTTACCTTCTGTCTTACCCAAGACATTGATGGTCTACAGATACTATGCTGTCTCTCTGAACTGCTGCCTTTGGCTCTCACCTACCGAGATTTCAAAAGATTCCTTTAAAATTGAAATAATGGGAAGACTCCAACTGACTTAGTGGAAAGGACACCAGGCCTGACGTGAACACAAGATGTTCATTATAATACTAAACCAACTCAGTCTTACTCTTCCTGAAGTCACCATAGTTTTGCCCAAGACTTCAGCAGAAGCAGCTCTTAGTTCCTACAAGTATGATCTAATTCATAACTGATGAGTGATAAACAGGAAAGGTTTGATAAATCAGACATTCATCGTTTTTCTTTACAGAATCGATAATTAAGTATCTGTCACAATTAAATTATTAGGATTTTAAATAAGCAATTCTTTGAGCCTAGACACACTATCCTTGCAAATGCACAGTTACAATATTGGATTCTTCAGGTAGTCTGGCTTACTATTCTATATTTGTAATTTCTTGGGTTGTTTTAATGTTTTCTTATTGCAGTTATGCAGTAAAAAAGCGAGCTAAGAAAGAATGTGAATCGAACCAGGAAGTGAAAAGACACAGACAACGATTCTCTAGGAGCACTGAGGCTAAATTCTTTCATTTAAAGCAACAAAAAAATCCTTAGATGCATTATTCTTCATGGAATAAGAATTCTGAAGGCAGAATTTGCCCATTCAAAATCCAAGGAATATCTTTTTTTTTCTCATGTACTTCTAGTCGCCCTCTACAATTCATGGTTTGATTCACCAAAGCTTTCATTATTTTGGATGCTATCTGAAAACTCCTAATAGCTGTGTTAGTTTAGTCAGCACCATTACTGAAGATGCTGCCATGACATTATGACAGGAGCATACTTCCTATTCTTAGTTTCTTTATTATTGCTTTTCCATTCAATGCTTGGTTTTGCCTTACTGTGTTATTTTTTTTGTCTTCACAGCACTGTCACCTGCTGATGCAGCTAGTGCCCTAACTGTACTGAGACTTCTTGCACAGCTGCCAGTTCTAACTTGAGCTGTGTGGTCAAGACCAGGTTGCTAATCTGGAGAATGACGTCCCTGTCTTGTGCTTCCATGCCCAGAAACTTGCTGTCTGTGGTGTAGTATAAAATTGCAAGCTACCTATTACTGCCAGAAGTTGACACTTTAATCAGTTAACATTTCAGTGGCATTTTCTTATGTTCTAAATACAACCAAAAAAATCATGCATCAATTCAGTTCTGTAGGACAGCTATTACACAGCAATTAAATACCATTTATGTAAACAGAGTTGATGGTTGAAGTTCATGCTTCAAGTTTAGCCACCATGAAACACAAATTGCTTCAGTGGAAACATTTCTGGAGCTTTTATGAAAATGCTCTTCAAGGTCAAGTCAAATCACCTACCTGGTTTGGTTTCGAAAACAAAGACTTTAATAAAGCATATTATTTCTGCATATGAACTTATTTTAGCTGGAATCCAGGACACTAAGAATTTTGACAGGTATATTTTACTGATTGCAAACACAACCCTCAGCTCCATGAGAACATTTCTGTTTATTGTCTACATGGCCAAGATAAGAGATAAAAGAGTACTTCATGCTGTTATAAGGTCCAAATCTCCCAATAGTAAAATGGAGAATAAAACAGCCATTGCCTCAGCAATGGATAAACTACAGTAACGTTGTGAGTTTTACATTAAATACAGAAGCACTGTATTTAAGAAATCTTTGATCAAATGTTTCTACTTTTGAGTTATGTGAAATTACAGACTGAAACTAACTTGATGTTCCTTATCATAACTTATTTTTTAATGGCAAAATACAACACCAGATTGCTTGTTGGCATTTCCTGAAAATTTCAGGTGTTCAGCATTTAAGAAAATAAAGCTAGTTTTATTCAGGAGCTCAAATTTGGACTTAGCAACCTGATTTTAATATCAGAAGTTTGAATTAATTTAATGTGACACTGTATTTCTGTACAGGCCGAGCTTGGCCTCATGGTCTTGAAATAAAACACCTTCAATTTTACTTGAAAGGATGATATCTAAATCAAAGTAGAAGGTTATTTTATCTCAATCGGTTCTGAAGCTAGAACAAGTGGTCATGCAAATTACTCCATTCATACCAATTTATGCCAAAATATGTGGATTCATGGTAACAGGTATCGAGAGCAGATTAGTACAAAGTACTGGGCAGAGCCCAAAAGCTGCCAACTGAATTCTCCTTAGAATGTGATCTTACATGCGATTGTTGAACCCATTTAAGCATCATCACTGTACATCACATGGGGGAAAGACCAGTTACTGATACAATGACCTTCAAAGCACTACTCCACTGCATTTTGATCCAATCTCAAATGCACTGGTGCTTTAAGAAAAATCAACAGTTAAAGTAGTGTAGTGATGTAACTAGTAGCAAAACTCAAGCACAACGCCTGTGTGCCAGCCAGAAAATACCTGTTTTTCTTCAGAACAATAATTGATCTGAATCCATTACGAACTCATACAGAAAACAAATCTGAACATGCACTGGATTGATCCAGTGTTTTCCTGTCTTTCATAAACAAAATAAACCAGAGAGTGGGCTTACCATGACAGATGGAACTCCCAAAGAAGCCCAAAGGGGCTTTTTCAGGAGTAGTATCTGTAGGACCAAAGACCACAAAGAACGAAAAGGTATGGTCTGAAGTCCTATCAGAGTTTAGTGAATGACTGTAGTACTTGTGCATAAGAAAAAAAATAAGTTTAAAGGGCAACCAACCTTGAATTGTCCTCTTGAAGAAAGCCTTGCAGGCCTCGCAGGAAGCCACTCCATAGTGGTACCCTGATGCAATGTCACCACACACCAAACACAGTCTTTTGGGCATCGAGTTCAGCATATATTCACACTTGGTCTGTGAATCTTCAGCAATGGTACTGGAGCAGTCATCATACCGTTTCCTGACCGGCCCGTTGCCTCCAAGGCCTGTGGCTGAAGGGTAGAGGGGAGGCGAGTCCAGCCCGTTCTGATGTCCATTCATGGTGGAACTGTAGCTCCCGCTGGCGTCTGAGGAGCCACCAGGGCTGTGGTGGTTGATGCTGTCCGTCAGAGAGGCAGGGCTTGACGGTTCCGTCTTGATGTATGACGAACAGCTAGAATCAATGTGTCGATCTTTGCTTGACATTCTGCAGAGAAGCCTGTAGTGCGGGGAGAGAGAAAGAAGAATCTGTGTATTAAAGACAGTGCTCTTTAAGGCTGCTCTGGAAGGGTTAGGGACTGCACATCATTCATTCATTAGTCAATACTTCTTGTTCTACATGAAGGTAATCAGCATAAGGGCATGACAGAGCTTTGTCAAAGCTACTGACAGGCAGTAAACAAAAACTTTAAAGAGACCAAAATCTGTCTGTTGTCCCCTCCACCTGCCCTCTGGCTATGTGTCAACTTCACATCAACTCTAAATTCTGAACTTGTCATCCAGCGAGTCAAAACATTTGAAAAATCCTATTAGATGACTTGGCTAGAAAACGTCTTCCTTCTTCCACTGGCACTTTCTTTTCTGTAAATCACATCATTACCAGGAACAAATATTTCCCAGTTTCATCACACGCATTTTATGCTCTGTAATTACTATTTGTCAAGGCGCTTTACTAAAACACATATCCATCATCTATTGATCTGATCCCAGAATCGAAGAGCAAGTCTTCTACAGTCTTTTTTTTCTTTATTAATATTGCTTTATTATAGATACAGCTATTTAGTAACGGAGTAGCACATCAAATGGGAACTCTAACAAATAATTAAGGTTGGACTCCATTTTCACAAAATCTAAGTGAAATGATTCATCAGTTCTGGCTGCAATTACTTTCTAGCCATTATCCTCAGACTAACCAGTAATAACTACACCACTATCCCATATATCTGCAGCTCTATACGATCTGACATTTTACATGATCCATTCTTGGATAAAAAAAATATATATTAGAGGAAATCTTAAGATAAAAATTTTGTCTTTCAGAAAATGAGATTCTGTCTTACTTCTCCACTCTCACATTTTCAGAATTAAGCATCTTGGAAATAAAATCATTTAACGTTTGACTTGACAAGTAAGTGATTTCTACAGGGGAAAAAATATTTTCTTTGTCTACTTCACTCCAAGACTTTTATTATTTTTAAACACATTGTAGGAAGAAGAAGGGACAAAACCAATAATTTGAAAGCTCCAAATCAGATAATATCTTCATTTTCCACAGTACTGATGAGAAAAGAGTAGCAAACGGCCTACCCAGTATTTTTCCTGAGAGTACTCTCAGAATCTGCCAAAATACAGATGACGGTTACGAGCATTTCTCTAGAAATGGTATCAGCAGAAGCGCAACTACTCCCACCCACCTGGAGCTGTAGTTTCATGTTTTCAGAAAAAAAATTCATGAATCCAGAAAATTTGACCGACTTAACTTTCTAAAGTCATTTTTGAGACATCTTCACTTTTTCACCTTTTTGTGTTTAAAAATAACAAAATCAATGTCTACTTCAAGATCTGGAATCAAATTCACCAGTAGAAAACAGACATAAACCCAGAGAGCTGGCTTACATTCCAACGAGGGCAACCAAGATCAAAACTTGATCCTTCAATAAAGGTATCTGCTTAAGATGAAATTTAGACTGAAATCAGTGCCCATGACATTTATCTAAGTCTCCTCAATTGTGATTTTTACTGCAAAATTCTACTGAAAACACATGACATGTGAATCTGGAGAAGGGCCAAATTGATGTCCAGTAAAGTTACCCTCCAAACTTAAAATCAGAACCTATGGAAGGAGCGAGTTATCTGGTGTCAGCAAATAAACCAAGGAAATGGGAAGGTTAAAGCTGTGAAAATATCTTATTACATTGGACCACCTGCTTGTGCTGTCCTTTCCTCAAGAACTGGAGGGGGGGAAATCCCCTTGCCAGCCTGTACTAGTGTGTGCCTTTTCTTCTGCATCTGCTGCCTTGTAGCCGTCACTGTTAATGAGTGCTGTAATTAATAGATAGCTCTCTCTTGTCTCTCTACTTGCACTCTGGGCTAAGCACTTCTCAAGTCAACGTTTGAAAGAAAGCAGGTCGGCACTGACTTACAGCAGCTCTGTGAGTTCCTTTTAATTTAGAGCACTTACACCACCATTCCACTTATTACCTTATAATTACTGGACTGCTCTCACATACATTACAATCTTAGACCAGAGTTAGAAGTTATTAGGGTACTAAAACAGTGTCTCTCTATCTCTCCTCTTCCTTTGACACTGAATTTTATACAGCTGTGATTAAAAATATCAATTAACTTTCACGTTCTATGAACTTATTTTTTACATTATTTTTCCATACACTAACACTAAGATCCTTTTATTGACTACAGGTCGTTATTGGTCTCCTTTTCATCTCCCTTCTACTGAGACTCCACACACAAAGTCTGAAACCACAGCAACAGGAGCCACTGCCCACAGTCTGTCATAACCAGCTTAATGGCATGTTCTTGTCCCCTAGACTCCTACTGACGATTTCTTTCTAATTTGTGCAATAATGAGCTTGAAAGCCACCATTCCCTTCCCATAAAAATCATTTGCATTTAATTAGTTGGCCAAACACATGTTGTTTCAGCTAGTGCAGAAGTGGGTATCTCCCACTCCAAGCAGTCTGAACCAAAACAGAATTTCAGTTCAACCAAGCATTAAAATCTGATCACTGGTGCTGCCTAGGCTAAAGTCAGTCTCCTGACTCTTCTAAAGTAGCAGTTGCTGGTACTAACCAAGACAGAGCTGCTTTCAGCTACAGCTTAAACAGCACAGGCTGGATTGGTGCGTGCTGGCAAAGCAAAAAACACAGCTAAAACATTAACCAGTCCAAAACAACAGTGCCTGACCCCGAGAACAAAAACCTTCAACGCCCCAAAAATGAACCAGAGACATGGCTTGGAACTGGCTCTAGGTAGACAGCACACATCAGCTGCTGCTGTTGCTTGTTCTGTGTGGTACCACATCAGAATGAACGTAATTCAAGAGCCATCTTATCTAGATGGCAGGTGGGACCACCATTAAATTATCATGCCGAACGCTTGGAATAATGCCTAAGCTAGATCTCTGTAAAATCCCTCCCTCCATTCCTTCCTAATTACTACTTAGCTCGTTACACTGAAGAATTCCTAGACACCACTGCATTATAGTCTAAAACTACAGTTGGAGCTTAATTCTCTCTTCCTCTCTGTGTCTGAAATTCTACAGCTCTATTATTCAAGCCTGAAATATTCACAACTATCTATAAATTCAATTGTCAGCCAGTGGGTTTTATTCTAGACCGCACTTCAATCTAAAATTAGAGGCACTAAAATTCACATTAACTCTAAGAGGAATGTAGTGAATAAGACTTTATTTCAAAAGAACACCTTTTTGTCAGAAAGAGCTATTTTCAAGATGATGGCTTTATCTGCATTCAAAGAGAATAAGCCCAATTCCACATTGTGCTGTTAATGCAAAATTTTTAGGTCACATTGGATTAATAAAAATCTAAATTTAGTTAAGGTTTATGAATAGAAATAACATGTGTCATATAAAAACGTACTGTATTTATTTTAAAGCCTTGGTGGGGTTGTTTTTTTTCTTTACTAGATTTTAAGTCAAATAAATGGCAGTTCCCTTTGTGGTGGGCTGTTCTCAGGTAAGTGTTAAAACAAATCAGTAGCTCTTGGATAAACTCCTTTCCGTAACTTTGGGGAAAGTAACTAATTGGTTTTAGAGGTGTTTCCACACCTGTATACAAGAAAAAAATACATGGGGTGCTGCAATCCTTGAGCAATAGGCAATATTGAGTATAACTCTTCACATCTCTACTGAATTTTTTTCACAACTTCTTCCTTTAGGTAAAGACCCAAAGCCAGTCTCTGCTAGTAGAAAGGTACAATGACAGTGCACGTCAGTATGCAACTCCTACTTTAAAATGGTCTTAAACAATAGTGAATAAATTGTAATGCTATGTGCTTATGAAAGGTTGAATACATTAAGAATTTATTAATGCAATCACATTCATATTTCCATCTACCTGCCACATTGCTAATGATATTGACAGTGCTGACACTGGCTAAATCAGTATCAATATACAAGTATAAAAATTAACTGCATCTGATTACAGCATATGGCCTTAAAAAAAGAAAGTCTTCCCATTCGGCCACTGGGAGCTTTCCACATTTCACCCATACATGCAACTGGATCAGAAAGTTAGTTTTGCCTCATCTCCATAATCACCAATTCCTAAGGGAGGTCAAAACAACATGCCAACTCTTCATAATTGCAAAAACACTTCATGCTCATTTTTCAAGTGGGAAAATCTCTGCTTACAGTATCATTCACTACTTCAGAACTGCACTAGTGGTTTTAGTGACAGTAATAATTAGCCACAATAATTTGAGTGAGCATCTTTAATACAGACCGACACACAAGTCCACTTCTACCTGTGCATGAAGTTTTTCTTTCCTGAAGAGAGAATTACCCAATTTCCATAAATGTCAGAACAGGCTGTTAGCAGTTGACATTTTTAATGACAGCTACTACACGAAGCATCAGCAAGCCAGGTGTTATTATGCACACCAAGGTATTTTTTTACGCTAACAGTGCAATCCATCTGATTTTCCTCCAATACATTCCTCTACCTTACATGGATGTCGACCAAAAAGGTCTTGACTTGTTATCCTCACGGTTTAACTTCGAAAATCAATGCATAAAAGTCTCAGTCTAGGTGACAAGAGGTCTGCAACACTCAGGAATGGAAGCTAGCTCCTCGCTTTCACCATAAAGACCACTCTTCCTCTCAAATACTGTGTTTACTTCCAGTACAATTTCATAGGTCTATATCCAAATCAGTAAAAAACAATTCAGCATGTTCCAGTTATTTCTTGTACTCTGCTCCTCTACCTATGAGGGGAAAAAACATGTTTGCATGGAAAGAAATTAAAACATTGCTTCTTGCACCAACGCCCACGACACCACCTCAGGTTTTTCACTGGGTCTTGTTAAAGAGCTGAGTAACAATTTCAGCCGAGCTGCTTCACATTGAGCACTTTTTTTCTGCTTCAGCTAATTGCACTCTAGTAAAGTGGCAAAATGTGAATCACTTAGTAGGAAAATGGGCACCAGCTGCTATTGTCAGAGAATAGAGATGCTGAAGAAAAGGAAAGTGACTGAATGAAGTGTCATGTCAGAAATCAACGGTGCAACGTGTGATTTGAGAAAACATGACTACTTTACAGAGACAGGGTGTCATTATGGCATCACAGTAATACGATGCTTTGACAACTGCTGGGTCTAACATATCATCATTGCATTAAGGTGCACTGGCTTAGTTGGGAGAAGGAAAAGAAAGGATTTCTTCTTTTAAGAAGTACTGTATGGCCTGCTTGGTTAACCCAGGGGATGAGATCATTAATTGTAAAGTATTGCTAATCTTGTTCCGTGTATGCACAAACTACACTGCTGCTATGCATCAGGTCCTCATTAATGAACACACATGTACAGCCATGCGGTAAGGAGAAACTGCAAAACAGAACGGCTGCAGTGGGTTCTTTGTTTGCATGGGCTGTTTCATTATAAACAAATGCTGAATGTTTGGTTTTTGTAATTTCTTCTTTCATTTATATTTTCTTGAAACCTTCACCACTTCTCCTTGGTAGAAAGGAAAGCAACGTACATCCGTGACTTCATCCAGAGCAGCTGTCACAGCCACCAGCAGCCAAAACAGACGAAGCAGTGCTTGAATCCATCATGTTGTTACCAGCAGTGGCCTGAGAGAGCTGATGATTGCTGACGGAGGATCCAGCTTCCCAAACAGTTATTACTGCTCTGTAGGACTTACCAATCTCTGTTCAACCCTTCCTACACTACTGTGTAGTTCTGTTTTAGTGTAACTGAACAAGCCACTACCTGAGGCCCTTCACATTTGCACGTAATCTGAGAGACAGAACTTGGGTTTGTTTTCAGCGCTGCTTTCAAAAAAGCTAAATTTTCATTTCAAGCAGCTGACCTGCAACTACTGCAGACCCCCCAAAATGCAAGAGAATGATTTTAACCTCCCTGTACCCCCCTAATATATAAATATGCATTATTTCTTCCTTTTCTGCTTCAAGTTGATTTCCTATGCTTCCTGGTTGATAAACTTTGTTAACAAGAAGGAAATGATCCCAAGATACCCCAAAGTGTTGCAAATTACCACTGTTGACAGCTTCTGCATTTCAGGATTACATCTGATGCAACAATGCATACGAGCGTCATTAATCTTTAGCTCATTTCCTTGGACTTGTTTCAACTGAGGGTGAGCATCTCTTGTTTATAGCTCTAAATACTGTAAGTGAGCAACTGGCAAATCAATAAAAGTGTTAAATGCATAATAATACTACGTAATTACTTACATGATGCTTTGCATAGCTAACTGCCTGAGGCATTCCTTGATATAATGGATACTCAGAGTATGGAATAACCTATAAGCCTATAAAACACACCCTGTTTATATGAACAGAAATTATGGCTAAAACTCTCATTCTAATAATCCAAATCAGGCTTTGGCACTACATGACAGAAAGCCTTCCTTCCCTGCCAAGTCTGAATCAATTCTTATGGCATTACTTCATAACTAACGTGATGACTATTATCCTGATTACTTGGAAGTAATGTAGTAATAGCAAAAATACACTTAGATTAAACAAACTACTGCTATTTAATCAATATTATTGAGACAAACTAAGTGTTTTAATAAGTCTGTATGGATGCACTAATGCTCATTTAATTAAATGTATCCTTAGCTATGCAGAGGCTCTGAAGTGTATAGCTCCTACACTTTGACAGACTAACATTATTCTTCTGAATCTAAAAGCTGAAGCACTTATAGCCAACAGAAATTAAATCTTTTCAGACTGCAAAATTATTACCCTTTACATCAGGTACTCTCTTGGGAGCAAAAGGTAAACGGAAAATTACTCAAAGACCTTGCACCTTTGAGCCCAAACACCAGACATATGAAGAGGTGCCAGTCCTCAGTGACACCATTGTCCAAGGCATGCTTTATATGCCACTGCAACACACCTAAAAATCAAACAAAAAAAACCCTCCAACTGAAAGGCAAAAATTAAAGCAAATAAAAATCCCCAAACTGATCTTTACTTTTGTATGTGTGAAAGCAACAGAGATGCTATTAGCTCTGTTATGTGCACTACTACTACTAGCCATCACAACAGTTTCCTGCAGAAACTTGCCTACTTCTACAGATTTCACAGTAGAAATACGTAGAGTAGTAGAGATACTTTTGTTATGTTCTGATTACTCAGTTTTCAAATACTAAAACAAAAAACCCAAAACTACTCTGGACTGCCTTAAAAGTTGTATAAAGAAGAAAAAGTGTGATTTTGTACTTTGTGTATATACTATGGTTTAGACACAACTTGGACCTCAACACATATTTCATATACCAACTTAACCTTTGGGTTTCTTTTTTCCTCCTGTATTTCTAATATTTTTGTACAGTTAGAACATGACAGCTGTTTGAAGTTACAAACGAATCATTAGAAAACCTTAGACTTGTTTACTGGCTTCTAGCGTAATGTTACATGGTTTTTTGTTGCTGCAGCACTTATGCCTCAAACAAGTCAGCTCTGCAGTGACAGAAGAGTAGGGAGCTGCACTAACTCACACCAAGAGAATACAACATGCTCAAAAAATTTTAACCAAGAGACTGTAATGTGACTACCAGAATGATGGCCAAACCTCATATGAAAATCTGTATATTGATCAGGAAGAGTAGGATTTTATTACTGTATTTTCACACTGCAGACTACACTTTTTGTGTATTGGAACACAGCAAAAACCCTGGCTAAGAAGCTAGGTGGTTATTTTGTGGTGGAACACCCTTTTTTCCTTGCAGTTATTCTCCAGTGGTATCAGGGGTGTCCACCTGATGTCTACAGCCCCCAGAGGGCATAGCATAGTGTCAAGGAGTCATTTAATTATTAATCGCTAGGATTCTTTTTATTAATAGAAACCAATTGGAAAATAAAAATAAAATGCTGTATTTGGCTACTTCAAGGGAGACAAACAGAAAACTACAAAAATAAGTAAACATTTATTCAAGAACAAAATAGGCTTTCTAAAGAGGGATTATTTTAAAATTATTACAGCATCAAAAGCAGTTACTTGTACCAGTCAGAAAGCCCGTATTACAGATCAGAGAGACAGAGCTGTCATTCATCACATTTCAAAAGGGAAAAAAGACTAGAAAAAGTCTTCAGTCTCAAGACAGAGCCAAAGTTTGCATCATCAGATTTTTCACAGTTTCTATTGCTGAGAGGCAGCGTAGGTGTGCGTACATCGTGTACCTGTCTCCCCACCCAGCTTCCACACTGATTTTCCTCAAGATTTATCACAGAGTAGTTATAATTTGCCAGCCAAGCTCTGTTAAATTGGAGAGGTGATTAGAAAGAACATACCAAAAATAGTATCAGAGAGCGAGCGCCTTAAAAGTCACAGGCCTAAAACTTACAAAGCAAGATCCTTCGCCCACCCCCTCACACTCAGTGGGCTCCCTAGTGCGTCCTGTCCTCCCAGCCACACACCACTGGTTTTAACTCCCCCCGACACAAGCACATGCACACGAGCAACCAAAGAGCTACTTGGTGAGTTGGAAAATGACGTTTTCCTGCAATCAGCGTTTAAGTGAATGTTTGTCCCAGTGTGTTACACCATGCTGTCAGCTAGCAGCAGGGAGTCGTTGAGTTGTTACTACATTTGATTTGACTGCCAGTAGGAAGCTTTATTTCTACCAACTGTTAGTTGCCAGCTCTAAGGATCTTCTCTTACTTTGAGAGGGTTTATTTATTTATTTTTTAGATAGAGTCCATTATTTTCTTTCTGTCACTCGGAGCACTGTTAGGGTACAGCAGAAGCATCTCTGCATCTCCATGCATCACAGTGGCCTCTTCACTTGCTGCCTTAAATGCAATAAGTTATTGTATTAAGGCAGCTAAAAGTCAACCCTGACACACGTCAGAAGAGTGACTTCCATATCTGGACACCTGAATGTGAGGTGCCAAGTATGAATATTTACATAAGCAAACTGAAGCAGGAGAATTTTATTCTGACGTTTTCAAAAAAATGGGATTACAGACTGGAGGAATAGGTATAGAGAGATAACCTGGGCAGATTGTCCTTCCAAAAAAAGTGTTTGCTACCCAGATCTTTATATGCTTCCCAGGCACTTTTCAGCAGGGCTTTTTGTTTGCTTGTTTATTCTTCACATGTATGCTGAAAGGTTCCTTCTCTGTCAAACAAGGTGCTATAACTTTAACAGTTGTTTACAATGCTTCCACTTCCTACACAATAATGATGATTTTGATAATTAGGATCTAATTATAAGGGATCTGACAACAACTTCCAACAATTTAAAGCATCTTTAGAAAAATGAAAGCATATGCGTGAATAGCGCAGGGAGGTGGGGTGGGGGGAGAGAAATACATTCCTGTGAGACAGCCTGAGAACTCAGGCTGAATGGAAAAGTAATTAACACTAAAGAGCTAAAACTGTAATTAAAGAAAATTTCATTAAAAGGAGGCAGGTGATTTCACTTCCTTAAATATGACAAGGAACTGTGTAAAAATAAAATACCAGCCAGTTTCAGTGAGTGGAGCAGGAAAGCCATGTCTTTAACCAGATCAAATTCTCGAAATTGGCTGTCAAGACGGGATTGTTGTGATTTATACCCGTCTATCAAGCACGTGAAAGAGAGAGACAGGAGAGGAAAAGAGGCAAGCTGCTGTCGCTTCCATTCGCAAAGCACCTTTAATTTCCACAGCACCATCTGTTACTAAATCTAATTCACATTCCCTCCTAATCTGGTTTAGTTCTGTAATACTAATTCTTCCACTACCCTTACGAACATTGCTCTCAAGAAAACCTTTGGTTATGGGTTGGTAAAAAATTGAGTATTATTCAGTTAAGGTTCTGGTAACTTAAGCGAAGCACGCTGCCCATTAAAATGCACTCCTGGTAACAGGATTTGTTTCCAGTCAGTGCAGAGACACGGAATTGCTCACATTTGAAAAAAAAAGTCATGAGGGGAGGAGGGGAGAGGAAAAGAAGGAGAGAAAAAGCGAGGGAAAAAATAAAAATTGTAGCTGGTGATAGGAAAGCAGGCTGTGGACATGAAAGCAGAGGTTGTCATAAAATACAATAGTTGTCAAGTTTAGTCACTCTGAGTACTGGCTATAAAATCACTTTGTCACGGTCTCATATCGAAAGCTTGAAATTGTATTTTTGCTAAGGAAACTGAAAGGAGTGAATGTAAGATTCCATGAGAAGGAAAACATTTCTTTCGAATTATGAGATGCAAGTGTCCATCGGAAGCCAAAAAGGTACAGACAAAACCTGAAAGTAGTTCAAAAGTCTCCAGAGTGCCACAATCATTCTCAACTGTGTGATAATGACAAAAATTCCAAACACTTTTGTGGGATTGGAAAGAAAGCTAATGACCAGGGCTTTGCTGTGCCTGAGTGTTCTCAGATAGGTGGTCCCACCCTCAACTGCTGGGTCTGGGATAATTTGGCTTCCTTCTTGCTTCCCACACACCTTTACCAGGTCCTCTGGACATCAACATAAAAAGGAACAAAAAGGACCTATACAAATATTACTAATAATGACAGTATGACACTGTTCACTAACAATGCTCACCTTTTACCCACTGATAACTAACACAGACCTGAAACTGCATTCCTAGCATCCACCAATAGCCCCCTCCTACAGATGGGTAAAAAAAGACAGAAAGGTGAAGAGCTACCTAACATGCTCTGCTGGACAATGACATGGCATGGAATAGAATCAAAATCACAATCCGGATTGGAAAACCCAAGCCAGTATATTGTGCTTTTATTTTTTTGCCAAGACTTTGATGAAAACATGCTTTGGATGTCTGAACATTTATTTCTCAGGAAGGAAATTGCCTTGAACATCCTGAATTAAATCTTTTTAAAAATAATTGTTTTTCTCTAAATGGCTAATTTATTTTAAGGCTAAATTCAATTGCTTCTAATTTCTACATTAATCTTTTATTTTTCTGTTAAAGTACCCCCAATTTATTTGTGTGTAGCCTTCCCATAAAATAAAGCCCGTGGCAAGCGCAACTTCAGCCAGCACACAGGGTAACGCATGAGAAATGTGTAGCTGTGAATAGCCCTGGATTTTTATAGTTTTGATGGGTTTTTATAAGGACTCAAAACTGAAAAGGCAGACAATACCAGGAAAACACCCCAACACTTTGATAGAACAGTAATATTCTACAGTTTGCAACAAAGTGTGCTAACTTTTCCTATATGAAAGATCAATGCATAAACAAATTCCAGGCAAAAGAAAAGATCAGAAATTTCTAACTGCTGTGAAACATCCATGAACAGAGATGTCAGCTCTAAACAGGAATTCTTAAGAAGTCTCCTCCCTTCAGTATCACTGCTTGATTCAAAAATTACCTAAATCATCTGGGTAATACTATAAGCAGTGTTGGGTTTGTTATTTTTATGGGAAATGTAGATTACAAAAAAACCCAAACAAGATCAAACTTGTGGCAAATACAGCACACCTGCCACTTATTGTGGGTCAAAACCCTGGATACAAGGGAATAGACCCAGCAACTCTGAAGTTCTGCAACTGCCTACTAGCTCATGGTGTTATTCCCTAACCCAGCCTGCCATTTCAGAGGGTCTAAGGTCCTGATAGTCTAATATGCTAGATGTGAGTGGACTGCCATAACCAAGTGCAGTCAAAGAAAAGCACACTGACATCTAAGGACACATACAGCATTAAGTTTGGGGTTTTTTTATTTTCCCATTAAAGCATTCAATGATGTGAGCCCCAGCTGTTAACACACAACATTCCTATTTCTACACTGCCTTTCAATATTTGTAAATGAAAACTGTAAGAAAAAAGAACTCCTTCTTTGGAACTCTTTTCTTTGTTTATCTCTCTTGATTCTGCTGTCACTGAAAAATACAAATAGGCAAAACAAATAGCTGTGTATGATACTCAGGTACAGTATGATCACTGAATGAATTGCATGCTGAGACAAATTGGTTCATTTATAGAAGCAAAACCTATGCAGCCTGTCTCTTCTTGTCTGTCTGGGATTTTAAAGTGTGATTACAGATTTTTACAAATAAACAAACTGTTTGTTTTTCACAGTTCCTTGTTCTTCACATATTACTACTTGTAATTCAAACCTATTTATGCCACTGGGTTTACATGTCAGAGATTTGCCTCCAGTTACAAGCAGCAAAGGTCAGAAAGCAATGGCTTTCACTTTTAATATGTTTGCATGACACCAGCAAGTTTGCAGCATGAAATTTTTCACAAAGTCCTGGTATGGCTTCTGCTATTTTATTTTTCACTTATGTTTTGGGGGAAGTCACACAGAGGAAAGAAGTAGTCTACTGCAGAAGAATTGTCAAAAGCACCAAATTTGTGCCAGCCTGATTATCATGCTCAAACCAAGGATGCAAGTCATAAAGTAACTGTATTGATACAATGCAAGTATCATATGCTGAACCTGTGGTAATTTCTTCTTTGAGAAGTCACTGAGAAATTTGTACAAAAAAAGCTTTATATGAACAGATCGGCAACAGTTAATCCATGCTGGACCCTGCAAGTTTCATCTGTGTTGCAATGACAGACCATTTTCAGGGAGTCATTAGTGACAGTCAACCCAGCTTCACCAAAGAGAAGTCATGCCTGACCAACCTGAGGGCCCTTAAGAGGACATAACCAACTGGATAGATGATGGTGAAGCAAAGGATGTGGTCTACCTTGACTTCAGTAAAGCATTTGACACAGCCTCCCACAGCATCCTCGCAGCCAAACTGAGGAAATGTGGTCTGGATGATCAAGTACTGAGGTAGACTGTGAGCTGGCTGCAGGATAGAAGCCAGAGAGTAATGGTCAGTGGGACACAGTCTAGTTGGAGGTATGTATCTAGTGGAGTCCCCCAAGGGTCAGTACTGGGACCAGTACTATTCAGTGTGTCATTAATTAATGGGATGAGGGAATAGAGTGCACTGTCAGCAAGTTTGCTGATGACACAAAGGGAGGAGTGGCTGACACACCAGAGGGCTGTGCTGCTTTTCAGTGGGACCTGGACAGGCTGCAGAGTTGGGCATGGAGAAATTTAATGAAATCAACAAGGGGAAATGCAGAGCCTTGAATTCGGGCACAAACAGCCCCAGTTACCAGTACAAGTTGGGGACTGACCTGCTGTAGAGTAGCATAGGAGAAAGGGACTTGGAGGTCCTGGTAGACAACAGAATGACCATGAGCCAGCAATGTGCCCTTGTGGCTAAGAAGGCCAAAGGGCCAAAGGCATCCTGGGGTGGATTAGAATGGGAGTTGGTTAGTAGGTAGTTCTACCTCCCCTCTGCTCTGGTGAGACCACCATCTGGACATCTGGAATCTTGCATCCAGTTCTGGCCCCCTCAGTTCAAGAAGGACACAGAACTGCTTGCGAGAGTCCAGCACAGGGCCATAAGGATGAATAAGGGAGTGGAACATGTCCCTTATGAGGAAAGGCTGAGGGAGTCGGATCTCTTCAGCTTAGAAAAAAGGAGACTGAGGGGTGATTTTATTGATGTTTATAAGCATGTAAAGGGCGGGTGTCAGAAGGAAGGAGCCAGGCTCTTCTCAGTGGCATCCAAAGATAGGACAAGGGCCAACAAGTGTAAGCTAGAACATAGGAGATTCCACATAAATATGGTAAACTTCCTGATGGTGAAGGTGACAGAGCACTGGAACAGCTGCTCAGGTAGGTTTGTGGAGTCTGCTCCTTAGTAGACGTTTAAAACCCAACTGGATATATTCCTGTGTGATTTGATCTACATGATCTTGCTGTAGTGGGGGGACTGGACTAGATGATCTTTGAAGGTCTCTTCCGATCCCTAACATTCTGTGATTTCACCATAGTAATAAGTATAAAGCCAGGATCAAGTATTTTTTCTTGTATATCTAGAATTTTTGCTTAAGTCAACCCTTCTCAGCTTCTTTGTTAAGACTGGCCTGAGGAGAGCACCGTGTTCAACCTTTAAACTGAACTAACAGACACGTTTAATCCTGACAAGGTTTGCACCTTGTGTTCTAGGCTGCTTTGCAAAATGCGAATCAGTCCTGATCAGTTAATGGGAGGGGACTGCATCAGAATTCTATCATGTGGGATTTAAACTTTTCATCATGATAGGACTATAGTCTGGAATAAAAATCCACTTGTGTTTCACTAAGCATCTGTCTAGAATATACACTAGATCTGCTCCACAACTTCACTGGCTCCACACAGCAGAGGGTCTGACAGCAACTGAGTCTTTGTATTACCTTCTTCTTTGCTGAGTGAAAAGACTGGAGTTCTAGAAAATATGAGCAACTGAGATCACAGCAATACATTCAAAACTTTAACTGTCTATGGTCGGAAGCTTAATAAACTGAGGGTGTTTGTGTACATTAGCAAGAACATGTGAAGAAGGCCACTCTCACCTCCTGGATGGCTTCATCAAACATATTGTCAAATACAAAATGGGACATCAATGGAAACATCTGTCATATGACAACAAATACTGAGAGTCAAATGATGATGTGGGATTGGCTGCCTCTACTTTATATGAGCATGGTTATCCTACAGGTTGTATTTAAAATATGAGAGTCTAAGATTTATGTTATGGGTGATAAAGCCAAATATGCTGTAAAAGTGAAAAAATATGGCAACAGTATGCAGTACATCACTGCTAGGATAATTATTTATATTAAAAGTTCCCACTCTTAGACTTCCAAAATGTAGGGGTAAAATTCATATATTCAAAGAAGACATAATAATAACCTGTCAGCTTGGGATGATGGATATGTTTTTAATCCAATTGACCACAGTCTCCAGTCTACCTGTCATAAAAGGACACGAAAAACTGAATTTTCCTTTCATAATTCTTTAAGTTGAAAGGGAAAAAACACAGAAGCATGATAAGTGGCTCATTCCAGGGGACAGATGGACAGGCAGTAGTAAGCGTAGGAGTAAAAAGCACTGCTCCTTCACTAATGCTATTTTCACTTGTTACACAGCACAACTTTAAGACAGGGAAGATGTTCTTTCCTCTGACTTTTCAAGTACATTCCCGTTTAATCTAAGTTTTACATTTATTCCATACAATAAAGAATATAGTGTTATACTATTTAGCTCTAATTTGAAAGCAATCCTTTACAAAAAAGCACAAAAGCTTCCTAGTGAATTGAGCTGTTTACCCCAAAGGTCCCTTATTCTTAATTCCCTGCTACTGGGACGAGTATCTGACCTGTATATTTTCATTTCTAAAAATTCACTCAATTAAGGAACCTTGGCAGAAATTTAATAAATCTGTCAGTCCCTTCTGATGCAGAGGAAACCTACACAGTCCATTCCTGTCCCCTCCACTTGCCAAACGCACACAGCCACATCACACATTTGCCACAAATCTCACCCAGCCTGCATTCTTTCAGGGGCAAAAACGACAAAGAAATTTAACCAAGTTAATTTTAAAACCTGAAAATGTAGGCAGACTGCTCAGTTATTTCATTATAAAAGATCTTCATTTTCCCATCTGTGTTATGGCAATTTTATTACACATTCGGCAAATTTACAGCAACAAGATGCTCCCCTGACAAATTAATCACTTTCCAAGCATTTTATCATATAAATAAAATATCACCTCAAGAGAGAAAACCAGCTCAATCAGTTGATTTAACCCATCTTTCAGGGAACTCGTCTGAAACAGATTGAGCACATTTTTTCTGGAGAGGGACTGTGCACTCATCCTCCTGGAATCCCAGCTTGTATGGTGAGGTTTTTCCAAAAGAAAATGTTTAAGACAAGCTGATAGGATGCAAGATTCTTACTGTAAGAACTACACTGCTACAACAACAGATCTCCATGAGGACCACACAAAGATTTAGGTATAAGTTGGTACGGGAAGCTAAATTTCTCCTTTGATCACTGATGGCTGTTTCTGCAACACTTATCTGGTGTTTTACAACAATTATAAGAGTAGAATACATATTTCTTTTAATAAACTGCTCTAATGTTTTAAGAATCTCACAATAAAACAACACGAAGTCCAACTACGTTTGTAGCTGATAAAACCTGTGTGGTTTTGCTTGGCTTTTTAACGTTTCTCCAAAGCTCTCTAAATCATCTTGGAAAGTAAACTTTGTTTTTATAAAAAATAAGAGTCTGTCAACATTAGTGATGCAGTATATTAACACAAGAGGAGTGGATTCAATTTAAGTTTTCCTAAACTAATCCTTAAAACAACTCAGTGCCTGTCACTAAAGCAATTTAACCTCTCTCCCTCTGCCATGCCCCCCTTTATTCTACTTTCCATTCATGGACTGCCAATGACAAGTATAAACAAGGACAAGAGGGACTAGCACCGTTTCTGTTACTACACTACAAAGTGTTAAAGCCCAAAAATCTATCTTACTCGAATTGCTACCTTTTACCTGGAGTAAGTAGCATTGATACAGGCTTTCTGTATTTATTCCAACAGAAGTATGATAGCAAACCACCCACTTACCAGAAGAACTACTCCAACACAAAACACAGATACATCATCATTGCAACCTGGCTATCCTCTTCAACAAGATATTTAGAATAGTCTGAACTACAAAGTTGTGGGTGCCAAGAAAAAAGGGATTGACACATCGTTTCATCCCCTTTACTCCCTCAGCAAAATATTAACTTTACCGCCCTGAATATTAACACAAGAAAATGTATAGAGCAGCACAATTCACTAACCTGCAAAGAGGAAAACGGTGTGCTTTATGGAACACTATCAAACAGCACCATAAATGCTCGTATTTGCTACTTAGCCCATATAATTAATAATGCTGTAAATAGCTGTGTTAATACTACAACGCATCAGTACTAAAAGCTGCATGCTCTGCACAACCCTGAATGGCTTAAATGTTATCAATAAAGTATATTTAGATGAACAATTAAGAATATATATAGAAATACAAAATTTAATTTTATGCACATACCTTGTCATCTGTAAAAACATTCCTGGCTTAGTTATTTTTTTAAAAAAACCTACTCTCACAGGTTCATGAAGCACAACAAAGAATTCTGACCATAGGTCAGAACAACTTCAGTTCTTTAAATGGGTGCTGAAAACTTAAATTAAAAAGGGGGAAAAAACAAAGCCAAACACAAGACAACTCATTACAGTACTTTCTAATCTTGCTCTTTTCTATTCAAACACTGTGGTGAGAAAAAGTGCAGGAAGACAGGAGATGCTACTTCCTCGACACTTACATCTTTGAAACTGAAACATTTGCACCAAAGCAGAATACATAAGCCATCCACAAAAATGAAGGGGAAGTCTTGGCCAGAAAGCTCCAGAATGAGAAGCAACCTCAACCAATACTGGATGTTCCTTGCATAGCCCAAATTCCTACTATCTGTTACTCTGACAATACTTTATTGAGGCAACTTGTCTTAATCTAGTACCCCTTTCACAGCTTGCTGGTGGACTTGAAAAATTCTGCATGAGACATTTAGATGCTTTGGCCTAAATATTTGCATAGAATTCCTTCAATTGGCTTTTAAATTAAAAATTAAACTCTTCTTTTGAAAGTCATGCCCTTGCAGTTCTGAAGTAGCCACTAATCCTTTTACACACCATAAAATATTGTTATCATTTTTTTCCCCTTGCAATTGTTACCTTGATTCATCACAGAATACATTCTGTACTCCCAGTATCATTTAATGGTGGAGTAAATCTACAGGAAGAGAATACAAAGCCTTGGAAAGTTAAGAACTTAGAGCTTAAGTTAGTTTCAAAGGTTAAATTAATCTTCATTTAATGGAGAGATCATACAACTTTGGAGATTAGATTTCAGATGGAGGATGGATATTCAAACTGACTCTTATACTTTAGAATAGTCTCCAGGAACTCAACTTTGGCAAACAAAACCTCTTCAATCTGAGGAAGACACAAGACACAGAACCTTTTAATTTGAAAGATGACAAAGTGGATTATTGGTTAGTTACACGTGCCAGTAGCGTGATCCATTACCATGGACGTTCTACCGCAAGTACACGATGTAGCCTTAATAGTAGCTAGAGCCTTATTGGCTTAAAAAAAAATGTAAAAAGGGTTTTGCATGTGAATTGAACTTAATAGGTTTGACATGGACTAACCTTAAAGAATCCAATCCACTCAAATCCCTTTGAAGGCTGCAGCTGAACTTCATGCAAATCTTGGAGAACTAGCCAGGCTGTTAGGATTTCAAGTTGCTGTGTCTCTTTCTTCTGCAGATCTAAAACCGGGCAAAACAATGACACAAACCCTCCTACAATTTCAGGGATTCCTCGTAAGATGAGCCTGGTTTTATTCCTAGGGCCCAGGGAAGTTTAACATTTGGAATCGGAAAGCAAGAAGAATCTGACCTCAGGAGACATCATAAAATATGAAAGAAACCTTGTTGTGTTTTGTTGAAATACACAATGGACTAATGTTTTCCACATTGTTTTAAAATCTGACCTGACACCAGTATTATTAAAATGTTGAGAATAGAATGATGCAAATGAGTTTCCCATGCTCAAATCTAGCACTAATTATTTCTATCTTCTCTAAAAGTAATTTTAGCAACAAATAATCTACCACAGCCTAAACCTTCTAGTAGTCACTTTGAAATTCAAGCAAGCATTTTTAAAATAAACCTATATATTTTTTCAAGGCTACAATATGACATTCTGTTTGCTCACCCCCATTAAAATACCTAAAAAGATTAAAGTGTTCCATGTGCATTTATGTAGGCAGAAAAGCGTATGTGTATTTGTCTGCACAACAATATATACCCTGACAGCTGGAAAATTATTTGTTTGATGACTGGATTTAATCTTCACCTGATAAACATGAGAGGAAAAGGAAAAGCATTTGTCAGATGCTTTTCCTCTTAAAGTACAGATGACTACAAAAGTAACTAACCAAATCAAAATCACATAGTGTGTATAAAGCACCAACTATGCAAAGTAGTTATAAATTCTTGGTTAACAAAAGACACCAAAAGCCCTTAAAGGAAACATTTTATTTCTGCTAAATTAATACCTAAAAGCATTACATTTCATCAGGTTCACTTAGGTTTCAAGTCCCCGAAGATTCTCCTCCTAAAACTGGCTATATTTTATGTGCAAACCAGGCTGAGAGCTATCTAAATCTAGATAAAACTCATTGGCTTGTAATCTTCACAATGATCTATACATCTAAATATATATGCAAATCAAATCCTCTCATGCATTAACACATTCCAAAGCATCTAGGAGTAAGAGAGTGCTTTCTCCCCTCTCACAATCCCCCTTCCTTTGCTCCTGTCCCCCAGTCTTTATTTACACTAGCTACCTAAATAATTCACACTGCCTCCTTTTCAGCCTGAATGTTCTTCTGTTGAAGCCTGCAATGAGCTATTGCAGTAACCAGATGGACACATGAATGCAGCAGGTGGGACAGATGGCAGACCGCCCTGTCTGACGCTGCCTGCCTCAGCCTGGACTGCCTTTTCCTTCCAGGTACATTATCATCAGTGTAGCAGAAACTACTGGGNAATAAATGACCAGATGCCTATTTGCTTTTGAAACCAAAATGCAATTTATTTAGAGGGTGTAAGAACCACTTCCCCTCTTCCCTTAAACAGAGTCCAACCCTGCTCTCCAGCAAGCCTCCTCTGAGAGGTGAGCATAACTCCAAATACGCCTGAAATCTTGTAAAGATCTTAAACTCAAGATTTTGACCAAAATTTTGATTCAATTTCAGTTTCTTAACGCCTCTATCCTTTCACAGGTAACTTCTTTGATTTTCTGGTAACTTCTGGTACATGGTCACAGCTTTTAAATGAAGTTTTAACAGCTATTATATGTACAGCAAAAAGCCTCATCTGAGTAGTATGTTCCATGACTGAATTTCTCCCATTTCAGGAAATATATAAAACTAATAGTTTAATACAAAAGATTTGCATTCTAGAGAACATGCAAACAAAAGATGAGGCAGGAAGTCTTCCTCTGACTGCAAAAATTAACATTTTAATGTGTTGCTCTCCTCTCTGGAGCACTAAGCAAAAACACAATGAAGATGACGATAAGAAAAATCTATAATATGCATTTTGAACAAGAACACGTGAAACTGGAAGAAAAAAATAAATGTGATGACATATATGGAAGAGTTTGACAGGCTTCAGTATCATCACACCACCAAAGTTACTCTCTTCATGCAAAAGGTATGTATTGCTGTTCACAAAAGCTGAAGTTATTAGCTTCATACTCTCCACATCAGCAACCGATTCACTGTATTGACTGAAATAACTGTTTCAAGGGCAGTTTTTAAAAATCATATTGGAAAAAAGTATTAAATCTAAGTGATCAGTTAGATGCTCTATGCAACCTCACACTACCCTGATTTGTGTCCCTGATCGCTTCTCCCTCCCCTTGGTGCCACATCAGCCCCACCAGCCTGGGCTGCTCCCCAGTCTGTCTCTGCCTTTCACAGAGCTTTTCACTCTACCACCTCTTCATTAAATGCACCTTCTTTGAACTGATACAGAGAAAACCTCCCACCTCTCCCTCAAATGCCAGGTAGAATTCTGCTGAGCTACAAGAAAATTACCTGTATTTCCATCTTAGCCTGAAGTCAATCCTTTTGTTTTAAACTGAAAACACAAAACCACACACAAATGTTCCACAACTACATACGCAGGCGTACAGAGCATTGGTTGCGCTTGCCAAACTGAACAGAAAGTGTATGCTGTGCCCTTTTCTGCAGCTTTCATGAATTGGTTGTACTTGTAGTCAAATCTCTTGGATAGAACTACCACTACGGTAGTACACGCGGTACACCACAGTGTAACTAACAGAAATGCTAAATAATAACAGGGTAAATCACATGGAATTGATTTGCAATTACACTCAAGTACCGAGTCAAAATATCTGTGGGGGTTTTTTAATCAGAATCTGCAATTACACAGTACTGAACATAAAAGTGTAAATCCAGACATGTTCTGTGTTAGATTCTGCTCCCTCTGAGCACACTGGTATAACTAGAAAAAGAAACTGACTGTAAATAAACCTGTATGGGTAAACGAGGGCAGGTTCAAACTGGCAACTAAAGCCTGAAACAAACAGAAACTTATCTCCTCAGAGATTTAAACGCCCTCAGTAGGAGCTCAAATAATAATAAACATAGTCATATAACATCTAGTTTTATCTGGTCCAGGGAGGAGATGCAGCAATATTATCCATAAAGTTTATTCTTGTTTATTTCTGACCCAGCAGAGGCCAAACTTAAGAAAACCTCAAGGGATCAACTGCTTTCAGGAGTTGCCCAGACTGATTTTTGAGGCCAAAGAGGTTAAACACTTCAGATAAACTTCAGATAAGCGGCACAAATTCTGTATGCTCATGTGTCCTTACTGAAAACTCTGAACTTTAAGGTTTTATATTACCTCTAATCAGAGAGGGGGAGGAACAACCTAACAAAATTACACAATAGATTTGGTACAGGCAACTTCTATAAACAGCAGACTGTGTCCATCAGCTTCAGAAAAGCATTTCAATTTATAGTTAACTAGTTTACAACATCACCACGAGACAGTAAAAGCAGTGGACCTTAATGGCAGTTTACAGACACTGTCACACAATTTCACTATGATGACATAAGCTGTTTTCGCAACAATACCCGAACAGAACTCTGACCATGCAGGAACACCCTCTTTAAAAATAATCCTCTGTGCCACTGCCAGGTTGTCACAACAGGAACACACACACGCTACTGGAGCACCAATCAGACAACCTAACTTGGATTCCAATATAAAACTTGGTAATCTTGTGCCATTACTGATAAAAACTTAATTTGGATGAAAAATGAGGATTTCCCCAACCCTTTGTTTTCATCAGCGAAACTCATGGTTGAAACTGGCCACATATACCCTTAGCACTGAAACCGATTACATGGTTTTAAAAGTTCCCTTCCCCTACCATTCCACGATTCTGTGAAATATGAAAGATTGGAAAAACTACCTTTTTAAAGAAAGCTGTGCAGAAGAAATAAGGTGACACTAAATCCTAAATCACCTAAAAGGGTATACTTCCAAAAAGACATTACAATCTACCTGCCTCCCTATGACTAAAACACTGACATTCCATCCTCCCTTCCTTCTGCTGCAAAAAACTGAAGCACTAACAGTGGACACCTTGAAATTTTCCACTTTGCCTCTGGTTTAACATGAGCAGAGGTCTACTTTGAAGGAGGAAAAATCATCTCTAAAAATCTCAAATACATAATAATTCTTGGTCTTATTTCTCAGCAGCTGAGCATAACCATTTACATAGTCCAATGAGCACTGTTTAGTAAACACGACAAGCGTGCTTCTATCTTACTGCCCTTGTAAAAGCAAGGCAGGGGTTCTGTTTTTAGTGCACACTCTGGTTCAGCATTAATCCTGTTTTATGTTGTTCACACCTGCGCTGCTGACGGGTTGTGGTTTGTGCTGCTCTGAGACAAACCTCACCAGCTTCAACAAAAGACTAAATCACCAAAGAAGAAACAACCCCCTGACTGCAACACAAAAATTAAGCATAAAAAGGAAGAACTGCTGTGGATGCCTCGTTTTCCCAACTCCACTACTCCCTCGCGGATGTCCAAAATGTAAAATTGGGGTTTAAATGCCCATATTTGTATTTAGTGTTTGTGCCTATCTTTTCTAGGAATGTTTCTCCAGATGACAAATCTTAGAGAGAGACAAGTGTCAGGGACATCACTTTATGAATACATGCTGTGGAACTCATCTTTTCCTTTGTGCCTAAGAAAACAAAAGGCTTTGCTTTGAATGCTGGTAAAGCATCCTTTAGTGGACATTTAACAGAAACAGGCTCTCGCAGATTTTCCAAGAATCTTCCTATAACATATTTTCACATAAAATTCAAGTGTTACTGCTCTATAAAACAGCATTTTTTTTAATCACAATGCAGATCTTCACATTTAAGCATGCTTTACCAGAGACAAAAAAAAGGTGACCTGTGATTAAAGGAACAGGTATGAAACAGTGTTCACATCCAGAGAGACTAAGGAAATCAATGGAAAGAAAACAAGAGAAACAGTTTGCTTGGTGAACATATCAATGTAAACTGTGCACCAAGATCAGGGATAGAAATCACAGCAAAGTTTTCACTGGAAAAGCCTCTAAAATGGAGGGTAGGACATACTGCGTCCACAACTATTCCTTATATGACTAGAATCACATCAAGAGGCACCAGAATATTTGGGAAAAGAACTCTGTCTCCTCTATCCCCACACACAACATCTTGGCCAATTCCTTTCTATAAAACAGAAAATACAAAAAAAGATTTTGGTCCAAGAGTGTTGTTATCTCAAACAATATAGGAACCTTTCCAGAATTAAAATGTTGGAGGCCAGTCAAGGAAATCTCCACCTATTAAAATTTATTTTGCATCTCATGCTGAATGACCATGACCATCCTTGCGGTTCTTTTGATTCTGCATTAGGAACACTAAGGTGTTTCTGCCTATATAGGAATAAAATGTATATTAAGACAACAAGCACATTCCACATTACAGCTTTTCATCCTAAATTCATCAGCAGAAACAAGAACAACCTTTATATAAATTCAGTGTTTCGATCTCTCTAGCAATTCAGTTGTAAAACCAAGGGAAAAAAGGGGGTCAGGCTCATCTCCATCTGAAGCATTTCTATCGCCTCTCCAGTCAACACAAGTCTGTAGATATTGGCATGGTGCCAACACTGCTTTTAAGCTCACAGAGAAAATATTACGGAGCTATCTTAGTATTTCCTGGTCATACTCCCTTAGACAACTCTATACTGGTGCAAATGTTACATCCTGGCAGCAAATCCTTGGACATGGGCTCCATTTCTTCATTGATTTATTTTTAAATACTACCAAACCATTCATCTTTTTTAAAATCAATTACAGGGACTGATTCAAAATCCACTAAAATGAATGGCATTCTTTCCATTTAGTTTTGAATCAGGCCACTACCAGTAAAAGTAGATTTCTTAAGACAGATACAAGAGCTTGGCAGCAGGATGTCCTTCATACCTCAAAAAAACTCTGCTAATTCATCTAGCAGTGGTACAAAAACCCCACAGTAATTTTGTCAAACAGCTGCATCTGCAGTATTGTTGTTCCAGCATTACCTAATGCACAAGTATTGCACATTTTTAAAAAAATTAGACGGGGGAAAAAAAGAAAGGGAGGACATGACAGTGGGGAGAAGCTCCACCCCAGTCATCCATCAAGTGTACAGCCAGACCACTGCTCCTGAAGAAATTTAATAAATGCTAAAAAGAAAGATATAAAAAGCTTTCAGAAATAAAAGTGCTTCAGAAGGTGGATTTTAATATTGCCATGTGGGGGTTTTGCCAGATTATAAAGCTGACTTAAATGCCAACCTGCCGAGTGTGGGAAGCAGCAGCAGCTTGTATGTTGCCTGGTATTACTGGCTGAAGTGTACTGCTGATCCCAAGAGTAGACTATCATCGTCTGGGGGGAGAATAATAAATAAATAAGTGAACAAAAATTGCCATTCCCTACCAACTTCACTACCTGCTGCCTTCCAGCACTCTTTTCAAGTATGGCCTCCACAGGAAAAAAAAAAGTTAAGACTACTTTATTTTGATTATAGTGCTTTCCCCAGGCAGGAATTTTTATTTCCGTTTGAATCTTTAAACCATTACATTTCCAGTGATGCATTTTTATATTTACAGTTGACATCTTCATAGCAGAATGAAACCTTTGAGCAACCGCTCTAAAGCATGAAGGTTGCCTGCAGTAAGTACTTAAGTTATTTTACACCCAAATGGAGCCAGTTGTTTTTAGCTAAAATTTAATAAACCTTAAATCAATGACCTTTCTTTTACTGAAAGCCTGCGCTTGGGAAAACTAACTTTTCCAAGAAACGTATTTTGGTGAGTAAATGCCAAACAAAGGGCTATTTAAAGCTGAACACTTTCTCAGTGTACAGCTTGTAAACACTCAGTCCCTAAATTCCCAACTGCTGCTTAATGTATAGAATAGTGGTGCCTTGGTTTAATCACATATCATTGATTTCAGAGTGTCACAGTGATCTCATTGATGGTAATCAATAATAATCCAAAATCAATCCAATGTGTTCTTGCACTATCATTCATCAAATCTGAATATCCCAAAATTAATTGTAGGCATGTGAAAGGAAAAGAACCTGGAAGGAAATAAACAAACAAACAACAGCACACAAACATTAAAAACCAGCAAACTTTGAGAAGGCAATGTTGCATGTCAGTATGCTCCGTGCCCGCTGGTGGAAGTTAATGATGAATCATACCTCACCTTCCCAGCACAGCCTCCAAGATATTCTTTTTCAAAAATACAGAGCGACTGAAGGCAGAGGACATACTAGTAAGTGATTAAGCGTTATTTTATGAACAACCATGTTACTACATGTTGAATTTCAAATACAAACTGCACCAGGATGCTACCCTGTGTAGAACTGCACGTTTTAAGTTAGCCACTGCACTCTGCAGAGTGAAAGAGGATAAAATTACTGAATTTCTGTACCAAAAGCATGAATAGCAGTAGCTACTTATCAAAAGAGCTGTTATTGTTGCTGAGGACTCCTCTCTCAACATATTCACCTGTAATTTAGTCAAGGTAATAAATCCTTCCATTCATTACAGCACACTCAAAAGCACCCTGCTATTTAATTTAAATGGAAAAAAGGCCCAAAGTGTCTAAAACATTTACTTTTGCTAATGTAAAAGTGCTGGCATTTTACTTCATTCCTGATAAGCTGGTGCCAATGGATGTGATTATTCTTTTCTTATTCAAAGCATATCAGTAGTTTGAAAGCACTCTCAATCTTATCAGGTGTATGAACAGCCTAGTTACTGAACACAGTTTGTGCTGCTCCTCTCTGTCTGCCAGGCTATCAGATAAACCCAACTAACTAACTGTATTTACATACAATCAAACATAAGCTGTGTCTTGCATATTGTAGCCTGTTTTTGGCATGCTACAGGTTTTCTGCCTGACATAGGCTGTAACAAAAACAGCAGCAGTGAGTTAGCATACAGCCAGTCGGTGGCACATCACACAAAAGTGATGTGAGGACACAAAACACAAAAAAAGGGGGAAGAAAAGAAAGAAAAATGCTGTGAATTAAGAATGATCCATTTCCATCTTGGTATTTCATAGGTTTTTATTTACCTGGTCCTGCTTGGAAAAGAGCGTGGGAGCTGTAGGTTCAAAGGCACTCAAAACATGCCTGATTTAAGAGCAGAGAAGTAATTTGTTTTCTGTTTATTTTATTCTGTAGAAACTGTCTCCCATTTTCAAAAGGTGAGCAAAACAAAGAAAATATGGAAAACGATTACAGCTTCCCAAAGTATTTAAATGTCTTGACTGTTTCTGTAGGGAACAAGATCTTGATTTCTTGTGATCCAATCTTCATCTAGATTAAACAAAAAACATTTCCCCCCAGATTAGTCTCTTCAATTCTCCTTGTCATTCAGTGACTCAGATACTGAATTTTCAGTACAAACTACTAAGAAATAATAGAAGATTTACTAATTCACAATGGCCATTGCCTGGAAGATTTTCCTTACTGCACAGTTTCGGGAGATCCATGCAGAATCCTTCTGCCTTCCTTTTAGGACAGCAACAATACAGTATCCTAAGAGTTACACTTTAACCTGGCTGAGCACTATCAGCTGGCTAAATTCGAAGTTCTGGAACACCAGGAGAAATCCTGAGTTTCAGCACTTGATTAATTCTAGCCCTTTCACAGAAGCTGAAGCTTCGGTGTGAGTGTGGAGTGCTCCTTCCTTCCCACACCACCAGCCCTGGCTGAACACCTCTGATGGAGCAGCTAAGGGCAGGCACATGCCACCACCTGAGCTCATCTTGCGCGTGTGTCTGGACCCCTGGCACACACAGAGCCATCCTCGAGATTTGTAGGAGAACAATGAGCTGAATTAAGCCAAGTGTGCAGCGCCGGGTAATTCAACTGATTGTTGTTTCTCCATCTGTGATACCACAGACCAGTGATTGATGGGACAGGTGTCATTCACACTAATGTCAGCCACCAACGGTGACTGCACAGCTCTTTAAATATCACCAGGCACCAACTGGGCCCAAGCATCTCCTAGAGAAGAACAACGGGGTGTCCGTGAGCCCTGCACAATCCCAGTCGCACCCCAGTAATGCTCACAGGGAACAGTTTGTTGAAGACGTAGCATTTCATGCCACTTCAGAACATCTCCTCTGTCCCACTATGATAACGGCTGCCGTGAGAGCACTGCCAGGGAATTCTTCCACTGCTGGGAAAGCAAATATAATTTAGTAGAGGAAATCTTGCATTTATGGAACATTAAGCTACCACGACGAGAAGAGAAACAACCAAAACTTTTTGATGTAAGAATTTTACCACTCCCCAAAGATAATTTTGCTGGCAATCCATGTGTGCTAGCTTTCAGCCATACACACTCTAAATCTGTTTGGTTTTAAGATGGCACATAGCCTTCAGCTATTATTTTTGCTGGATTTTTTCTCTTTTTTTCTTTTGTAAAGTATAAATATTTATGGTGAAGAAAACCTCACAGACTTCATGAAATTAATTTTTCTACATACAGTTTTATCATTAATACTTGTCAATGCAGCAAATCACAGTCCACCCAGGCAAGGAAACAGCAACTTAAAAAAGTACATCAGCTTTCATTCCCTGAAAAGACAGGAACCAAATCCTGTGGCAAATCTGAAGACAGAAACATGTGAAGTAAATAAAGATGACATAGAAAATTGCTTAATTATATGTCTTTGTTTCATTTTTAATATATGGAAATTATACAAACCACCGGTAATTAGTAATACTAAAAGCGCAGCGTAGAGTACGGAGAAGTATGATTTCACCATTTTGTTAACTATTGTTCTGTATTAGATTTTCCCAGTTAAATAATATTCGTGAGATTAGAAATGCTTTTCTTTCAAAAACAGCCCTAGAAAAAAGCCCAGAAATAAGGGGAAAGAAGAACAAAACAATGGATAGGGATGGACTGAATAAAACATGTCACCTCCTGCTCTCTCTACTCATCCTGGAACCTTTACATGGAAGGAATTTCAGAAATGCTCAGGAACAAGTTCACACTACATTTCAGAGACTTCTTCATTGCACTAGCCAGTATCACTACACTTTCAATTTCTTAACATCACCCTAGCTAGGGGTGTGCGGGGCAGTGGGGCTTACGATTGTTTTTAAGTGTTTGTACTTCAAAAAACAAAATCCTTTTCTTTTTCAGCTTTTGTTTGTTTGGTGTGGTTTTTTTCTGAGTCCATTCAGAACGAGCAACGGCAACTCCACATCATTTTCTCATTCTGACTTGCCAAAGCCATCAATCTCTGATCACACCTATTAGGATCCCACTGTAGCCAATGCCACATTTTGCAACAGCTTGACCAGTTGTTTAAGGGAAAGCGCGTGATGGAGCAAAGCTAAATCGACACATCTGTGATACTTCTGACACCCCTCAGCACGGCTAATATTAATTTGTTTTCTTTGGCTAGGTAAGTGCTGCCAAAACACATTACACATGGTATGGTGTTCCAATCAAAATTATGTAAAGGAGACACGAAGGGGTTTTTTTGCGCACTTACAGCAACAAGACACAGAGAAGTAAGAGACATTCGCACGAACCTACAGAGTAATAACCTTAAAAACCTCAAATCACTTGAACTTTGGTTTCAGAATGCAACTCTTTAAGAGAATCTGCCCTTCCACATGAAGGCTGCAGCTCAAATCTGCAGACATTTTACTCACGGAAAGGGACTAGAATTTTCACTGTATGGTAAATTTAGGCTATTTTCATGTAGAAAGCAGTAACATTACATTTCAGTAGGTTACCATATAAATAAGCATGCACAATTGTGTATAAGAATATTATTACAAATGGCTTCATTAGACTGAGGACAAGGAACCTCTAATACATACACCCCAATACAAGAACATTCTGTAGTATATGGAGAAACTTCTCCAATTTCATCCTGCTCGTGTTGCACAGATTTTTTTTTTTAACAGGATGTTTTGTGTTGCCTTGCAAGTTACTTTGATCTAAATTATAAAATTCCTTCTACATTTCATATAAATTCAGAATAGTGCCTCGTAATAAAAATTAGACATTGAGCAGTAATGAACAGCAGCATATGCTTGTCTGACATTCGATAAAAGTACCGACATTGCTATAACTTTTGTTAGGATGCTAAGAGACTACCTGGCAAGTCCAGGAGAAGCAAAATAAATATAAGTAAATACAAAAATCGAAGTGAGCAATAATGCTCTGATTAAAAAGCTATGCTCCTTAAAGAGGAAAATAATTGGAAGTTACGAAAGATTCCCGTTAATGCAAATCTGCTGTATTAAGGAATAGCAAAGCAAAAATAAGGAAATGCAAATTAATTAAAAAACATGACAAGCTTTGTGTAAACAAATCCAAGAGCTTCTGTAACACAGCAAATACATGAACTGCTTCACAAGACACATGTGTCAAAAGGCGATGTTCTACCACATCTATTGGAAGTTATTCCCCAAAGTGCCACTGAAAAGGCAAAATAAAATCCCTTTAAAATGACTAAGTAATACCATCGGAAATAACAGTACATAATTCAGTTTAATATTTTTATTTAATGTTTCACAGTATTTTTACTTCTGGACAAGCACTCTGTAACAATAACAACAACAAAAAAAACCAGTGAAAACCTACAGGATTTTTTTGGTGATAAGTAAGGACTGTTACAGTGGAACGTTGTGTCTTTTATTTTTGTCTGAGGACATCATGATTTATATTAATGACCACATGTAGAAGGCTTCTTCCCCCCCCCGCTAAAAATAATTATATTCCTTAGGTGTAAACATAACCGTATGCCCAAGGACACAAGTAGCTGAAAAAAAAAAACAGACTGACAGCCAAAACTTACAGGAATATGAATAAATATCAGTCACACAAACTGCTTGGAAGAGGAAATTTTTCTGAAAATATACAGCATCTTTTAAAAGCAAAACTGTGAGTACAAATGCCGAAAACACTCAATTACATGGAGAACCTGATATAAAATCAGGTGCAAATACTTCATTGCTGGCCAGCTCTTTTCTCATGGATAAGAAAAAATACACAGAAAAGCAGCAGGGTTTTGACAAGCAGCTGCATAGAGGAAGTTAAATAGCTCTGCATATACTTGCTGTCTACACGCCTGTGTGCATACACACAATAACAGACGCACATTGCATGATCTGTGTGATAAATACACTTGATACCTGGCACACAAGACACATGTATTTGAACTCAAAACTTGATGTGCATAGACAGGTGATTTTCCATGTGAAATACAAATCTATAAACCAAAGCCACACAGACATGCTTCTACAGATATGACTGAATACACATACGATTGACCAACATGATTCTAGCAGTAAAAGAGGACACGCAGAATGTAAGAGAACATGTAATAAGTGGAATGTCAAGCTGCAGCGACTGTTGGTGTCATTCCCGCACTATCAAACATACATATGAGTATGACTGGAGACAGAGAGGCTAAATATTTCACTGTCAGAGCATGTCGAGAAACGCGATTCATTTCTCTCTCATGTGCTTTAGGACAATGACAATTTAATACAGGGCCAGTGGATGTAAAAGAGATAAAAACTGAACAAACTGGGCTGGCATAATCACAGATTTCCTCTAGAGAGCTTTGGTAGCATGAGGCTCATATGCACTTGTAATGGATCAACATTTTATTGCTTGTTCCCTCCATGAATTTGCTACAAAGAATTATTCACCACTAAGATTACCTTACAGGCAGAGGCTACTTTAAGCTTCAACAGAAGCTTGAGTTCATCCCATTTTCCTTCCTATTTATCCTATGTTTCACTTCTACTAAGCAAAAAATAATTTTCCTTCAAAGGTCCAAGTGCTATTTTCATTCCTTCTAACAATTTCACAGGGGTGCAAGCTACCTCCCCATCGGTTGAGGATCAATCCTTTAAAAAAAATGTTCTGTATAAAGAATAATCGTATCACTTTATAAATAATTCATATTTTTATACCATAATTTTCCTGTAAGAATTTTGCTCAGTAACGTACAGAAAGAGCAACACAGCATATGGATTGACATATCTGTTGGAAAGGATATCCCATACATTTTAGCCACTCTAAGCAAAGTAGGCTTCTAGTATTGTTAAATATTATCATAGACAAGTTACCTTCTGTGTTTGATGAATAGCACCATGTATTTGAAATTAATTGCAAAAGTAGGGTTGGCTAATGAGGCGGCCCTTATCTTTTCACAGCAGTGCAAGCACAAGTATTTTTCTGCTGGCTCAATATTTTTTAAATGCCCAAAGTGCTATTAACTAAGTTGAAATCTGATTAAAATATGAGTGCTAAAATATTCACAATAGCTAATACAGTACAGGAAAGGGGGGGGGGGAAAGGCTAAGAAAAGTCTTATCTCTTTTCTTATCATTAAGCACGTGTTTTGAAAAATAATAATTAAATAAATTGTTCCCTACAGATTCTCCCAGTTGTTTTGCTTCCCATTAGAATCTTTGAAAACAGTTTGTTAAGACAATAGTTATTCTTTATTATGCACTGTGGGGATGATGCACTTCTACCTGTCTTGGTTTAAAGAGACCTGTGCAGGAAATGTTAAAGCTTAAGGATTGTTGGAGAAAAAGAAAAGCATGCCTTAGGAAA
>VZRI01001470.1:204477-250729 GCA_013397515.1 Upupa epops
GGGGGGGGGGGGAAGAAAAGGAGCTACATGCACATTGCCTGTCACCCACCAAAAAAGGTCTTCTCCCTAAAGATAATTCAGACACACGCTTCAGCACAGAATCTCACTATTACCCCGAGCTCTTTTTTTAGTGTGAGTTTCTTCAGAAGAGCTGAAGTGCGTTACTGTCTCAGACAGCCAAGGATAAGATGACTGAGGGAATTCAGTTGCTCTGTTTAATTAATACAGGATTATTTCACTTTCATTTTGTGAAGCTAATAATATGACTGGTGGAATGTCAGTAAAAATTAAATCATAAACTAGTGCAGTGCCAAAGGGAAAACTTACTTTAGTTATGGAGTATTCCCAGCAGAAATCTTGAAAATCTTATACGTATTTACACTGATAAAATACCGCATGTACTTCATGGGATACCACAAGCTTCCTGCAATCCTTGTGGCATGTATTTACAGAGCAAGAGTTAACATTTTAGGATTATACATTAATAAATGAGTTGCAGCTATATTGTTTCTTGAATGTTAAGCACCACATAGTAAATGCAGGAACACATTCAAGGTCAATGTCCTATTTTAGACCTTTTCAACAGCTGTGATATTATGATAATCACACTTAAAATATTCCTATAGAAAGAGTAAATTAGCCCGTTTCACTGGAAGAATTATTATCACAGACAACAAACAACAAACTCAAAAGAAAAAAAAATTGAGCTTTCTCTTCCCCTGCACAACGCAAGCAATTGTTGTCCCTTACTGCAATGGCTTTTCTATCCAGAAATTGAAAACAAAATCCACATTATTCTGCACTTACATTACTTTTTGGGTTTTTTGGAGGCCTCATCTGTGTAAAAATATCATCCTTAAAAAGCACTTGTGCTTTCTGTTAGAACCCATGTGCTCCAGTTGACATTCTGATCTATCACCTATAAATGGAAAAACCCACTAAACTAGAAGGTGAAGACGTAAGCTTAGCATCAGCAGCAATCCCAAAACAAGATGTGAGGTTCAGTTCCATCTAATTCATGCGTCAGATGTGTCCCTCAATAGGTTTCTTCCCACTCCCCACCAGCCCTTCTACCTCACTGCAAGCTCCAAGTGCTAACAACAGAAGATGGAGCGTAAATATTTCCCCAGTGAAAACACCAATAATCTTTACTATGAGCTGACATAAATTGCTTGTTACACTGCCCTAGGATATCATGGTTTGAAGCAAGAGCACACACGTGCGCTCACACAGAGCTACCAACCATCCTCAAAGCTTCTACAACTTGTATGTGTGCATGTCACAGAGGCTCCTACGACATCTGACGTGGAGCTGTACAAAGAGGCATCCTTCCTACCCTGCCTTCTTCCACTCCCGACTGTCCCAGCTCATCTTCCATCACTTTTTTTCCTTTTTCTCCCCCTGTCCCCCCCTCCCCTTTCTTTGCTCTGGCATTTTTATTATTAATGTTATTGCTATTATTACCGTCCAACCATAAGCTGTTCCACAGGGGAGCCTGTGTAATTTAACCCCTCAAGCACTAAATTCCTTTACACGTGCCAAAGACACAGGTTTGTTGTTGCCTCCAGCAATATCCCAGGAAGACGAGTGATGGCGGTGTCATATCATCACACAGCGACTTAATCTATTGCGACACCCAGGGAACGGGTAACCGAAGAGATTTACAGAACATGTTCTCTGGCTGAATACAAAATGTTATCCCCTTTACCAACAAACTGAAGTCACATGAAACAAAGTGAAACAAATTTTGCCCTCTCATGGCTCATGATTTCAATGAACCTGCTTTATCCATTCCTACCACTGCATGACTTGTCCCAGTGTACATCTTTGAGCTGCACCATACTTTTCTCAACATTTCTGTTCTTCCTCCTTTGTTCTTTTTGTGTTCTGTGATTAACAAACAGCCAAATCATGTCGAACTGCCAAGTGCCAAAGCATAAGAAATCTTTTATCCATACACTAGATGACTTGAACCATCATTTACATCAGGGTTATCTCTACAGGCTGTCTATGTAGTCTGACATCTAGTGCATGCTTTTTGAAACAATAGATTAAAGAGGTTGCACTTTTAAAAGGTGCAAGGAACACTAAACACTCACAGTTTAGCTACAATAAATGCCAACAAGCAGGGAAACACTCGAGTACTGAAAACAAAAAAATTATCTGCTTGTCAGGCAGGGTCTTTCCACACGGATGTCCTACTTTTGCTATCCAAAGCTATTAAGGAAGATTTAATTGTAATACAAAAGTATATAACTTTTCTTTCCAGGATTGAGGTGAGATTCTCTATCTTCTTATCTGGGAAGAATTTGGTGCAGAATTAATACCAGAGACAAATTAAACCAGTTAAACATCCTCAGTTCACAATATTCTGACTGTGCTGGTGAATCAGAGCTTTCACCATGGAAAATTAACAGCTCTGAAACAGTCAGAAGTAACCGGTAACAAAGGTCAAGTTCAAGTGCTCAAGAGTAAACAAATTCTTCCTCTCCATAAAGTAGTAGCTACCCTTAACTCATTTCTAGACATCCCAGATCTAAAGCAGGTAGAGTTCCAAAACGAAGGCCACTGAAAGCTGTCCCTTTGCCTTCTTCTAAATGCACGTCAGCTCATTGAGCCCTTAACATGGTACAATTTGTATAGAGACATGTTAGACTCCAGGCCAAATATTTTCTTGGACACACAAGTATGCATATAATCCTAGCATAGGAAGATGTTAAGCACACTGTGTACTTTTTGCCAGTATGAAGATAATAATAATGAAATGAACATGAAGATACTTTAAATACAAGTTTTTATGAATATACAGCTATTAAATAGTAAATGTATGGTTTCAGAAATTCCAAACTGTGGAATTCACCACATTGAGAGATCTGATGATCTTAAAGGACCCCTACAGAACACACTGGGATGCACCAAGATGCTGTTGCCACTCCTATATTCATTGCACATGTGTAAGGTGTAGTAGCATGTAGTCAGAAATGTGTCAGTATATGCCAATCCAAGTGCAAAAGTTCTATTAGACTTGTTCACTAACATATAACAGGATCATATTAACATTTTCAGTACAATACACAGAACCACACATTAAGAAAACCAAACCTGTTACACTGTTACAGTGAATACATGTTTTCTGGCTGTATTAGACAATACTGCTAAATGAGACAATGTAACAGTAACAACATCCTTGTGTAGTTGAAGCCTTGTGTTATCATCTGTGTTTCTGTCCTATAGCTGCTTCACTCCTATTGACCAGACAACCCTATTCAATTATTCAATGTCAAATCAATAGATATAGCTCCTTGTATATAATGGTTAAGATCAGGCCCACACTCAGCTTCCTTTATGTATTTGCAAACTTGGATTTATATTCTAATTTCCTTTTCTAGAAGCACACACATCTAAGTTTTTATATTGGGGGTTTTTTCCCCCTCCTCCCTCACCCTCCCCAGTTCTGCCTCCATTTCAGGTGTTACATTTGCAGAAACAGCTTAACTTGCCTATGACAGAAACGTGTCTTTCACATAAAAAAGGAAATGTGAGAATTGTAATTATTTGATTCAAGTATGCTGAATAAAGCAATAAAATAGCAGTATGACTTTTAAGCAGATCCAGTCAATATTTTCCTGCTAAAGCACTCACTCAAGGTGTGAATGGATCCAGAAAGTGCAGCCTTTAGAGTTACTCCACTTCTGACACTTGTATCACAAACAATTTGGTTCAAGTACTGTAGATTCGTGGGGGTGGGTGCCTCTACCCACAAACACACACATAAATAAATACCTATTATAGGCTTTTGGTTGTCTACATACATTCACACACCAAAAAATAAAAAAAGTAGTAAAAAGTGAGCCAAACCTCTAAACATTTGCAGAAGTGAATGGCCCCATCCTTCATTGTAATTAGAGAAAACTTTATTAATTTTGTCCCTCTGAAGTCTCTGTTTTTCTGCTTTAGGAGCTTCCAGGAGAGGTGATATGAAAGCTCACCAAGGTATGATGTGGGGATGAGTCTTACTTGTTACATGAGAGCCAGGTTTTAAATTCCATTCTTGGATAAACACAGTAGCACCCCCCCACACACACCCCCCTGCCCCCCTCAATAAAGTGCCCAAGAACAGATTCCTGATTACCTGCTTCCTGAAAGGACTTCCATGTCTATGCAGCTAGAAAAAGGATCTACTAGTGCCATAACACCCTATCTTTACTGACCAGATAACCCAGAAAAATAGTTACAGCTTATCTGAGCACAAGTTCAAACAGTACTACCCAATGAAATCCTGATTTCCTGGGAAGCACCCTCACTGTTACCTGCCTTGAACCCGTACAGGACTATGTTCAAACCAACTAAAGTTCATAAGCAGGAGGATAATGGCAGGGAGCTGTTACAGTAAGAAAATCTAAGGCAATTTCTCCATGCAGCCACTACAACATGACTGTTAAGAGACAGGCAAGAATTTCTCTGATATTGTCAGGGAAACAATAGGCTTGAAAAATTGGAAAGGCTTTTACAAATAAAATATCAAACGGAAAAGTTGCAACTCAGTCTTCCTAGCGACCTGTTTACTCCAACTTCAGATTATCTACTCCCACAGCATTAACATAAACAGCTCCAGTCTTATTAAAGGCCATATCTGTATTCTTTAGCACTGTTTGCATTTGGTACACATTTCCAGAACGCTAACATTCTTTATTGAATAAGGAATTTGGCAGAAAAACAAGTATCAGTTCTCTTTTAATGTTATTTTTATAAATAACTTCCCTAAACCTGATTGAGTTAGATCCTCGAATCATGCTTTGGAAGACACAACTCAGAGTTTCTGAATAAAGTAAAGCACTTAAACAAATCATACTTTTATTCTTCCTCCACTGAGAAGCCTGAGATTTAAGATGAAAGAGCTGGACTGCCTCTCTCTTTCCTTATCCTGCATGGAACCTTCATTTTCCCTGTTTTCCCAGTAGATTTACTTGTAAATCTGGTGACAGCCACATTTGAAGTCCTGAGGTCTGACTCCTGACCTCAGTTATGTTAGCCCTTCCCTGCAGAAGAACTACCCCTTGGATCACTGACTTGCTATTATTCTATGGTTAATAGACCTGACCTGTGCAATATTTTTTTTATCTGGCTACAGTCCTATCTCTAAATTCTCTATTTTGAATGAATACCGATTTTGTGACACGAAGTCTGCTATATAATGAAATGCAAACAATGAAAAGGCTAAATCAGTTTACAAAAGATCTATTTGTCAAACAGTGTAGAGATGCTCCCAATTTAGTCTGGGCAGCGCATGCAGCTCTTGATAAGGGAGTTAAAACCAAGCCGTTCCACTGCATAAAAATAAAAAGCATCTGCAAGAGAGATACGTTTTCTTCTGGAGAATCTTCCCTGTAACCTGTAGCTAATTATAAAAATTAAATAAATAACTACACCTCACACACACACACACCTCCTAGGATTCTGCAGGAATTTTCCAACAGCCAGGAGCAGTATTACAGCAGGTAACAGCAAACGCCTCCCCAGCGCAGTCCCCTTATGTCACATTTGCATTTCTATTCAGCTACATTGCCTGACAATGAAGCAAATGGGGCTGCCTTATCTGTACAATTCTGGACAACAGAGATTTCTAAGCCATACAAAGGAACGAGCTTAACATTCAGCACTCAACACCTCCCGGTGCCCCCGCCCCCTCCCCAAGCCCTGAGGGGAATGCAGTCACACCAACACCTGTCCACACCAAAACCTGCACCCCTCACACAGCAAAAATAATATAGATTAAACAAAAAAACTATCGACACTTTTGAGAAGCTTGCCAGCCTCGACGAAGAAGCCAGTCTCAACCCTCTAGATTTTCAGGCTTTGTTTGGACCCTAACGGAGGAGTAAAGGAGTGTCCCTGGAATGTGAAAGTAGATAACATCCAGTCAACCATTTGTGACTCCTGCTGTCCCTTTTAGGTTGGTATTTAATACAGCAGATGAAATCTGGAGATCCTTTTATCAGGGAAATTTCATATCACCCCAGTTTTCATTAGAAAACCTTTGGCTGCTAGGCTGGCTAACTCGTGCTATTTCATTGCAGTGCAGGGAAATTTCTGTCTAATTCCTTCAAAATTAATAGCGTCTCATTTAAAAGTTAAAAGTGACATGCAAAAACCTGCACAAGCTGAAACCTCCAGATCAAACTTGAGTTATGACAGGACTTACACCAGTTATAATTCAGACTAGGGCTTTAAAACTCAAGAAAAAAATTACAGTGACACAGTTCTACAGACACTTGGGTTTTAGCCTGGCTTTTCTTGGTTCTGTATGTGTATGTACAAGTTGCATCAGCCTCCTTGGCCCTCTCTCTTGCTCTTACACACTCAGGGTAACAAAATAAGCTTTGTGCACACAATCTGCAGTTCATGAAACTTCATTGTGGAGGGAGTTATCCACACATTTATTTCGATATGGCTAAGTATGGGGGGGAGAGGGAAGAGGTGCTAGGGTGTCTGTCATTTTGTCCTACTCAGTATATCCTACAGCGCAATATACACTTTACATAGCACAGTGAATTTTACATTGCTAGCTGATACTTTAATTGTCCTGAACTTCCAGCTAAGGTTATTCTTTGCTGCTGAAGAAATGTTGAATTTCTCCCCAGAGGTGGCTGCAATGAGTAGTGATTCACTATCTTTCTCTCACTCACACGGTTTTGAAGATTTACAGGCAAGAATATCATCACGTTAACATAAAATGATATTATTATTGCCCAAAACCAAAGCAGTTAGGCACAGAGACAGTGAGGAATGCAGAAGAGTTACTTGGATTCAAAGGAAACACAAAAGCTCCTTAAAGCAGCCTCTTGTTTTTAATTTTGCTGATACTGGAGATAAAAAAGCTGTTGTCTGTGGTTGCAGCTTTTTGCATGAGTTAAAGCAAGAGGTTAGAAAGCGTTCTTCTGTCTGTTCACCTGCTAGTAAAGAGCACGACCAACTGTTACTACACGGAAAATAGCTTTACAGCCCAGGAAGCCCACAATTGCTCTGGTATCAGACCTCCCAAATCACTGCAGATCCCCTCAGATGCTGTCAAGGTGACAGAATGCTGTAAAAACACACTTGTGCAGGCACATCAGCAAACTTCTTACACAGTGAAGAGCAAAATATAGTCCTTAAAACTTTATGTGATAAAAATAAAACATAGAATGGAGTTAAGTAATTGCTACTAATATGCCCATACTTTAAAATATTTTTCTAGATATTGAAAAATCTATGTTAGAGACATTATGAGGTATCACACACTCCTACACTGATGGAACTACTTGTGTATGTTGATTTATTAAAAAGTCCAACTAGTACAGACAGAAGAAAGACATGGTAGCTTGATTGTTAAGAAAAAGTAGCCAAGGAAAGCATTTTCCACAGATTGGTGGAAGGTCTGATGTAATCTCCAGTCAGGTCATCTAATAGGCTTATGCAGCTACCCAAATGAAAATAACCCCTTACCTCTGCCCCCCCTCGTAAACACACGAGGAGAGAAGTTGTAGACTATGCCGTGGTGAGTGCATGCAGAGTTGATATTGAGTACTGCATCTGGAAGATACCTATCGTGATGGTCTGTCCCTTCTGGAGTAAACAACACAGCTGACCCAGAAGGATTAGATGAGAAATTCAACTAATTAATGAGCCCTGCAGGCAAAACATAATTTCTTCTGTTCTTTAGGGTACTTACAAGGTCAGCTGTTTTGGTGTGGTTGGTTTGGATTGTTTCCAGCAGGGGCCAGACTCACTTGTCTGTCAACATACCCAGGATCTGTGAGACAATAGTAGCCATGTAAAATATCCTTGTCCCCACTATCAAGCCAAACGATGGTGTATGTTTTGTCTGATTCCCACAGTAAGCTAAGAACTGCTTAGGCCAATTCAGTTTTATCTAAAATTGCTTCTCTAATATTACCTTGCTCCTCCATGGGCAACAGTTTGGAAGTATTAAAAAATATTTCCCATTTAATACCATAATCTGGAACACAACTCCAAATACCCTGGAACGCAGCTCTTCTTCCCCGATCTGCTTGTCTGTCTTTTTGATGATTGCTTTTCTGAGCATCACATGGCACAGTTTTCTTCCATCTGCCAGAGAAGTTTCCCAAAAAGTATACCAACTTCAAGTAATGAAGAATCTGAACAGGAGATGTGTTCAGATAGAATTCAGAAAAAATTATCAGCTCACCTCATCTGTTTCTCTAGCAATATGTGCACTGTTACTATCCAATGGCCTCTTTGGTAATAAACATGTCCCACCTCCCATCTGCTCTTCATGCTGGCCTCCTGCCACTTCAGCCTCAGTCCTTTCCTGTCTTCAAGATGTCATTCAACTTCACTTGCTCCCCTACCCATTTGTTTCTCTTTCCAAGTGAGATCAAGCATACATCTTTCTATGTCTCTCGCTCCAGCCTTTAACTTCTGCTCCATCTTTTTAGTAAGTGTCTGTGTTTCTGCTCCATTTGTCATACTTGGCAGTATGCACTATGCAGGTGTCAGGAAAACCAGGAGAGAGTTCACTATTCATGATATTGCCTTTTCAGCCTTCTCATGGCTTGCCGTTGAGCGTCAGTTTCTTAATACTAAGCTGTATGTTGAGAAGAATGTGCATCAGTTAAAGATGAATTACTTTAAGCTGGTACAAGGGCACATGAAGAAACTATGCTGCTTTAAAGTTGGACCTCATTCTGATCTTTTTCTAGATTGCTTTTGCTTTTGTTTGCTCATTACATGAATTTTTGTGTCACCTCTACAGAACTTTTACTTACTGATTAAAAAATAAGGGTGGTAGACATAACCTGCAGACAGCCCCCTGGAAACACAAGTGGCTAGTGCTTGTCTTTAGCGAGCGCTTACTTTTCACATCAGTACAGACTTGTGTTTCACTAAACATAACCCAGTACAGAGAAGGAAACACCTTGGACTCTTGGACTCGGCAGGACAGAAGTCGAAACTAAACCAGAAATACTTGTCTGTCTTTGGGCAAAGATTGAGAGCAAAACTTCCCTCGTCGCCTCAGCTGCCTGGGCCGGGAGGAGGTACGGCTTTCCCTGGGGCTGAGCACAAGAGACCTACCTGCCCCCTGCCAGCGACGACCCGTTGTTTTTAAGGACAACACTCAATTCCCACAAACACACAATGAACTGCAAGCCACATTCACACCCAGGAAAACTGGTTTAGGTCACTATTGCAGCAGAGAGAAACTTCCCCATATGTATAACACTTCAAGACAGGTCTGGCAATTAAAAGCAAATGCATCTTTAAGTGCTTAAGTCCAGTTGCATCAGTTGTTTTAGAATCAGAGATAGAGGGGGCTTGCAGGGTTTTTTCCCCTTGTGTTCTGTTCTTTGAAAATACTTTTTATTCTGGCATTTCGAGTACAATGAAATGCCACTTCACCATACACCAGAGTGCTAGGAACAATTTCACTGTCGTAAGAATCTAACTCAGCAAAGACAGAGAGGAGGCTTCCTGAGAATTCACAAAATGCACATAAGGAGATTTTTCATGTCAGATAGTTCTTTAGACAAGTTCAGCTTAGAGATATGAGGAAACAAGGAAAGAACTGACGGTTGAGGTAGCTGTGGGTTGTAATATTTTCTGGATCACTTAATCTTTTTTTTTGTTGTTGCAGTAGTGCCTTTTGGAAGCTTGAATTATTTTGCGTAAAGCTAAGAACAAAAATTTCCAAGTTAAGACATTTTACTCATGAAATATGGCCTATTTAATTCACTGTATTCCAACTTAAGCTCAAACCTGACAAAGTCCTATGCTGGAAGCATGTACATTCAATAGGAATATAATTTACTATTTTCTCTTTTATGTAGCAAAGATTAGAGGCTAGACACCCCTTATAATAATTTCTAATACTTCTGTCCAGGCTACCTTCCTGTTTTCTGCTATCATTAGCATGACAGTAATAATAAAGCTAGAATTTTTCTTACAGAAAAACAGTCTCCAGTTTCTTGCCTAGATAAGATCACCTAATGCATAGTTTAAACTATTTTCCTTACCAATACTATGCATTATTTAAAACAACTGTGCAGAAGTGTTGTGAGTAGCAGCCAACAACTTTTCACATCTTGTTTCAGCAATTTCTGTGGAAATGAGAAAAAAAACTATTCATGTAAGTATAAATATAAAACTAAAACAGAAACATTTGGTTTATCACCTTGCAAGATTTGTCCGATTCATGTTTATACAACACAGTAAATATTATGCTGCAATTTCAAATTTAAACCAGAACATTTGGACAAGGCATTTGCTGTAATTCTACTCCTCTCATCAACTGTGTCCCTTAATATTATTTAGAGACCACTACTCACTTTGTGACCAGGGTTCACTTCAAGAAAATAATAGGAAAAGCAGTTGTTTTAAACAGTTTTCTATCACCACCTGAAAATAATTCATGCCTACAGAAGACTCAACAGCAGGAGTATGTCATGGTTGCAGGTAAAAAGGCAGAAAACGTGCAGGATGGCCACACACTGGGAATGAGTGACACAACTTAGTGGGCAACATACATGGCATGTTGTGAGCAATGTCAGATCACAGCCATAAGATGAAAGGATGCCTCTCGCACCCTGAAAGACAAGGACAGTACAAGACAATGACCCATCCAATTATCTCTACGCTTTTTTTATTCCTCATCCTTCAGTCAACTATTTTGAGCATGGGAAGCACCCTCTTAAATCAATCCTATGTTAATTCCATTCATCCCTTTACAGGTATGCGTATTTTATCCTGGTCCACTCAGCATCTGGCGGACCTAGAAGAACCAATTAATGCGAGCATAAAAGTCTAGCAGACTCCATGTGTATGAAGCTACCACGAGCTTTCCTTATCACATCCCCTCCCCAAAGTACCTTTACCAAAGTACCATTAACCAGCCTCTGTGGCAAAACAGCTACTTAGTACCCCATGCCATCATGTGCAACGAGGCAAAACCACACCCTGTTGACCACCACTCCAGAGTTGTTTGTGTTGTCTCTCTGGTTCGACAAGTCTGTGCTGATGGCACCTGTTAAAGCTGCTTCAACTAAGCTGTTCTGCATTTATCTGGCTGGATTTGGACTTCCCGGATCCTTGACTGAATACAAAGTGGTTTGAAAAAAACGGTGTTTGGCAACAAGCACAGTGGGGAGTACACTGTGTGTTGGTATACAAGAGCACAATGTGTTCTTCATAACATCACTGAGAGAGCATGCTGCTTGAATCTCTCTGCTGTCGAGATCAAAATGGTCTCCTTTGTTGTCAGCTGTTTAATAGCAGCTGTTTAACGTAATTCCAAATGATCTGCTTGAATGAAGTTGTCATTCTTGCAGTTCACTTTAATGTAATAAAAAAAACCAACCACCCCACAGCTTGGCCATGTTATGTTTCTATTGTTCTTCTGAAAATTTGCACTCTCTTACATTTCCACTATTTCCTCTAAAAATAATAAAACCTTGATCTATTTAAAACAAACAGCAAAAAAAAAAAAGCCATGATTTGAAAGAGTAAAAAATAAAGACACAAAGGATCAAATATTTATTTCACATAATTTTTCCTTTTGGAAACTTGGAAATGTTTTGATTAAAAATATCTTTGCTACTAAATATTTGCATACAAAAAGAAGTAGTGAACTTGTTATGACCAAAAAACCCCCGATTTCTGGCTATATTTCAAGACATTTTGCCCTAACGGGGGTTATAATTTATAGTATTGTATTTCGTAAAACAAAAAGGTCGCAGCAGTTTCAATGTAGCAAGAAAAACAAACAACCCATACATGCTTTTCTTGATGAAGCAATTTAGTTGACAGAAATACACTTTTATCGCGTGCATGGGTTTTGTTAAGATCTGTTTGATACCAAAAGTGATAATAAGGACCATAATCTGTAAAAATATTTGCAGTTCTTCGATGAACAATAGAGGGCACTAATGCTTCTAATCTGGCAAACGCATCACGCACCAGACAGACAAAATAACTTGTAGCACACAAACCACATCATCTATGCTAAAGACATAGATAGTAGAGAGAGGATTTCTGTCTCAGAAAAGTTCTCATTGTCCTTTAAACTCCCCCCTTTTTTTTTTTCCCAAAGAAAGTAGGATGTGATAACAACACGCTAATACTTGCAGCCTTTCAAAGTGTTATTTTCTTTTGTTCATTGAACAAAGCAGACATAACAACTTTTCCTCATACAAATCCCTCTTCTGTGTACTTTCTCACCACATTCTTGTCTGTTTACCTATAGGTCTGTACAGTAGTTCAAGGTAAAGCAATTCCATCAATACATGCAGAAGCCAAAGAATGCTTAACGTGTGTCTTACCTGTGTAAGCAAGCTAATGCAGAAACATAGGCTGCAAACATCAGCAATTGAGAGACACCGGGCTACTACCTGAAAGGTCTTAGAAGGGCTTGTCAGGGCATGTGACACCTCTGAAGCATTTTGAAGCTGTTTCATTTATGAAAAGATAGAGTACCGAAAGTGGTACTTGCAATAAAAAATGTGGAGTAAGTTAGAAAAGTTCTGCACCTTGAAGTACCATTTTTCTCTATAAGCATTAAAACCCATCAATTTAGAAGGTAGTTCCTTCCCACCCTTCTGAATAAATCTCAAGACTATAAGAACTTTGTTAAAACTGCTAGCAGCTGAACACCATCTACCTTTTTTAAGTGCTCACCAGTCTCTCCTCCTGCTATTTAAAGAAACAGATGTATTTCTCAGACTCCGAGATTGAAGCATTGGCAAGACAAACACTAAACTCAACTAAATGGATTGTTGCAAACATTGTGAAAGCCTGGCACATGCGCTTCCATTCAGTCTAAGTAAGTGTTATCTGGAGAAGTGTAACAAATACTAGTATTCTCATGTGGTAACTTGTAAGCATATTTTAAATGAAGAACGAAACACATGTCCCTGTGCACATGCGGACGGCAAGGTCTTCATGAATTGTGTAGTTTAATTTCATACTCCTCAGTCTCAGAAGCAATGAATCAGGTTTTCAAAGATACCAAACTTTAGCAGATCTTACAATATGAGCATCTTGTCTGAGTCAAACAATACAGCTTTAAGGCCATGTAAATAGCTAGGCTCAAATCTGAGAGATGGAATCAAGTAACTTCTACTACAAAGGCAAGATACAGTCAATTAGAGAAATTTGTGTCCTGAGTTTCTACCTTCCAATCTGGAACTTTTAAGACTTTTTGGCTAGAGGTCCAGGATATTCAATATAAGTTCATCCAACCCTCCCTGGATTTTTCTGATATCAGAAGATTGTTCCCCGATTTCAGTTGGGTTTATGTGATTTGGGTTTGTTTTCCTTTAATTTTTTTTTTTTTTTAAATCCTATGTTAACACAAGCATTTTAGCTTTACTTCTTGTGCCATTCAAGAGACTGGCCTTTTCATACTCCTTCATTTCTTCCAGGCAGTTTTAAGAGATGTTACAAAGAAAGAGGTAAAATACAAACTGTGCTATGAGAGATTATCATTCCAATTCAGCAAATTCTATTAAGTGCTATCATACCAATGACAACTGTGTTTTATTGACTTTTTCGAGAGACAGGTAACAGCCAGACACAAACAGTATTTGTGATGCTACGCAATGGAAAAGGAAGCCTATCCTGGCCATGAAAATAGACCAATTCTTTTTGTTTATTCCCATGCTAAAATTGAACAGAGGAGACAGCCATGGATGCTGAGACATTTTGTATTCAGTAACACTGGAGTTGACCAACAGGAATAGAAGCACACAGGCAGGTAATAGATGTGTAGAGACCCTCAACAAGAAGATACATTTACAAATAGGATAACGGGAACATTTCATGGGCTACATTTTACATAATTGTTTTGAGCAACTCATTGCTGGTTTGTCTTCTGAAAGATAAACACATAGACAAAGAAAAGAAAATATATTGCATAAATATTCAAGTTTCTATCACTGCTCCATGCATTGTAATGCTTCCTTGCCTATCCTCTGGCAGCTCAGCAATGACTACAATCCTGCTATACTGTCACCCTGTATGTCACACTAGGCTGTCTTGCAGTCACTGCTTGGAGCCATTACCCAGGACAGAAGGTATAGTAACTCTAGCTTTCTTCTTTCTCCCCAAGTCTTATTAACTATTCTTAAAAAGTAAATGTCACAAATCACAAAACTGCAGGACACATGAAACTGCAGATTCCAAGTATTTTGAAGGACACATGCTACAACTCATCTCTGCAACTTGACTCTATCTCTACATTTGTCCAAAGGTGTTGTCCCCCATTTCAAAACACTAATTGCCCCATGAACTCAGTTACTGTCTTAACACGATTTTCCTGTAATTCTGCACATTAGACAATCCTGTATGCAAAGTGATCGCGATGTCATCCCAATACAGACATTAGAATTTACTGGTTCCTAGTTTACAGGTTTTATTTGCTGGAGACTTACAAATCACTGTGCTGAATTTTATTACTAATTACATCACTAAATCTGGACTTGCAAGGATTTGCTTCAGTAGAGTTAGAATGAATTCAGACCAGCACAAAACTAATCTGGAAACCAATGAAATAACAGAGGACCTTTATCAAATAACTATTACAGAAAGATTATTTTTATTATTTTGCATTTATTATTGACCTGCCTGGAACAATAATCCACATGGCTTGGAAACACATAAGGAAATAAGCAAACTACAGTTGTGAACAACTGCCTAGACACTAGCCACTTCCAGAAAATATCCAATGTCCTAGAAAGCACATACATAATGATTCTGAAGAACTTTCAAACCAGCTGTGGAATGAATGTAGATGAATAATCAACTACAGACAGATGCAAATATAGTGGCTGTTATTTGCAGGAAATACTACAGATGCTTTTTCTTGCACTTTCTTTACATTGACCCTTCAAATTTTTCTGCAGCTAATTATTTTATTTCTGTCCTGCATCGTTGCCAAAAACGCATTTGAGTTTTAGAAAAAAGTTACTAGAAAAAATTATGGAAATAGAAGTAAACTCAAAAATTCTGTAGCTGTAGCAGTAGATAAACGCTGGACCTCTTTTACTCCTTATGGTGTGAGGCACAGTTATTCATCCCAAGATCAATTATTGCCAAAGATTTTTCCTCAAAAGAAGGGAAGAACCACTAAAAACAGTAGATGTTTGCATCACACAAAGGTGCACCATTACTGACACCTTCACCTGTGCTGGCTGCTCTCTGTACCAGTGTGACTGACACCACTGAACTGGTAAGTGCATTTAACTGGTAAGTGCATTTCACAAATCCCTAAAACAAGTTAGTTTTCAAAACAAGAGGCAGGTTAATCAGAAATTGCAGAATATATTCTTAGAGCCAAAAGTATTCTACTCACTTCCCCAGCTCTTCATGTCAATAATGCAGAATAATTGTTTTTTAAATAATTATGTACTCCTGATGCCTAAGTGTAAACACAGAAAGACCAGCCTCAAAAATTATGAATATCCTTCCTTTTAAGCAGGAACCTATTTCCTAATGGGAGGACATGACTTTGAAGTGTTTTTTCATTTTCTTTTCCATAAGCAATATACAGAAGTTCAATTATTCATAAGAGGGACTAGTCATGTAAATAAGGTCCGGAAGACTGAGCACCATGTTGCCAAAAACCATCTTAGAGCACAAAAGACAATTTTATCCTACCCTTGCTTGGAGGGTGCAATATCAGGAACCCTAGCTAGAGAAGACAGGGTCTGTAAATCAGCATTTACACCATGTGGGGAGACCACGTACAGCATGTTAGAACATACAGTGTGAGGTTTTACAACAGCCAGAGTCAATAACACAAAAACTAGAGAGCACCTATCTATCAAACAATACCCAAACCCCAGAGCATAACCGATGAAATGAAATCAGTGCTTTGATTCCTCCAGAAAATCTGAGAATTGACATGCAACTGTGTTCAGGGGATTCACTAATTCTGTCGGTACGTCTTCATAAGGAGCATCTCCTGCTCTTTAAAACACCAATTCAGCTGGCTTCAATCAGAAGTGGGGAATTATTTAGTATTTTTGTTGGCTTGTTATTTATAAGAGATCTACTCTAGATTAGTCCTGCTTGAGTGGCATCATAAATGGCTCCATTCCCCAGCAGTAGTCTACTTCAGACGGGAACCTGACAACCTGTACTTAGTGTGTCTTTTATAGCACAAAATGAAGTGTAAAAACTGCTGTGAAAAAGCTTGTGTTTCAAAACAAACCATCTCTGTAATAAGCACTTAAAACCACTTTTTTATTAATATATCTCTCTGTGTACAAAACAAAGCCCTAATGCTACAACAGGCCTTTGACAATGTTTTTGTTTGGTTTGTTGAGTTTTCTTGCTCTGAACCAAGTATTGCGGCAGCTTTTGGAATGTGCAAAATAAATTATTTGAAATCAAGCGTTAAAGTGAGGCTTATGAAAGGCTTGGGGTTTTTTTCCCCCCCTCATCACAGCTTAATAACATGGGGTTTTCAACCAAAATGCTTAATGAAAATCCAAAGTGGAAATCCTAAATTAGTAAATATTGAATTTAACCACTTTTATATCTCAGGTATTAGCAAATACCTTTGGTCTACAGAGATACAGCCCCTTCTAATCCTTATCTGAATTTGCAATTAAGACTTCAGAGCTACAGATATCTGTACACAGCTCTGTACACAGCTCTGCTCTCTTATTTTTAAATTATTGGATCCAAATCAAATCAGTCTTCAAATACATTGAAAAGTAAATGTCTGATGTCTAATTGAACTAATAGATAACACACTTTTTAACACTGTTAATGCTTAGTGTGGGCTTCACACAGACAGTAGCAAGGGGAGAGAAAAAACCCCACACAGAAAACGTCGTTGTATCGCCACATGCAGCTCCTTGGTATAGAGTAAAGCTAATATTTACAAATTATTTGCCAAAAAAACCCCAAAAAACCAACCAAAAAATCTAAATGTGCTAGGAATTTAGATTCTTCTTCTCTTTCACTAATTGTCACCTCCAATAGGACATTGTAAGAGCTTGAAAATGAAGTACTTATGAGTTTTCTTTTCCAATCTCTTGTGGGCTTCTCTCAGTTTATCGCAAATGAACAATCGTGTTGGAAGGGGCACCGTCTGTTTAATGTCATTAGTGATTGTTTCATAAAACAAACAGCCGCTCCGCCATTCTGCTGCAGTTAATCTTAAATCTAAACGTGGCGGCACTTGGGGAGAGTCTCAAACATGGTTTGTTCTAACCAATGCAGGGCTCTTAATCTATTGCAAGTCAAGGCGCTTATCTCTCTGCTCAGTGCAGAGCAGTGATTTCTTTGTCCGAATATCAAACCAAACCCAGTTAATATCATGCTTCCAGCCTTTTCACAAAGATTTTTCCTCCTTAAATTGTGGCCAAAGCTTAAGGAATGTTTATTTATTGTTCACACTATTTCATGCTTATTTTTTAAGATTAGCAAACTATTTGCAAGTTAGTGCACAAGGGCATTTTGATGAGTGTAATCAGCCAAATGAAGTGATAACTTGCAGATTCACCTAATTGTGCTCAAAAATCATCCAGTCTTGATGATGCCAGCATGGCACATGTGTTTGTAAGAATTGCTAATTTTTATACAAAAGCCCAATCCAAAGGGGTAAACTTTCATTCATGTTTATGGAAACAAAGGTTGCCCATGACTTCATGGGATCAAATACCTAGGCAGCAGTCACCATTAAAAAGAAACACCCTACCACAAGAATCTACATACTGCATAAATCTACCACCAACAAAATCCACTGCTGAAGAAAACATCACAATAGCTTTCTCAAGTTCCTGACACTGTATTTGGTCTGAGTAACAGGACTGACACCTCCAATGACACGTGCTTAGGTAGAGGTGAAAACAAAGTTTTGCTGCTAAAGGAAAGCCTGGACTAATTTTTTTGTCCTTACTGTTAGCCAAATATCATCCCCTAGGCACTATGAAGAAAAACCTTGACAGTAGAAAATTCCTGAGCACTTGTTCACCAAGAAAAATTAATAAAAGGAGTCAAGTAGGATTAACAATTACTGGTTTGAAAATTTTTAGAGGTAAACAAAAGTTGTGGCAAGAAACACTGGTGGGCACATATATCAAAATCAGCTTCTAAAACCCAGCAATACTGATGCTTATGTAGTTTATGTATATATTGCCTTGTTAAATTTATCAAACAGCTACATATACATGTCAATACAGTGAAAGTATGCAAAACATTTTCTCCTTTCATTCGGAAAATGCAAAAAAGAAAACAAAACCAGCCATTCCGGTACACCTTACTCTTTTGTGGTCTGCCCCTCAGCACAGTTATTAAACTCCCCTAATAAACACAAACAACTGCATTTTCCTTTTCTCTTTAAATGAAAAAAAAAGGGGGGGCGGGGGAGGAGGGTGGTTAGGGGGAAGAAGAGAAGGAAAAATCAATTCAACTCAGGTTTTTCCACATCTTCATATCACTTCCCATCTCAACTGGATGGAGTAGAATTTCAATTAACTGGTAAGAGTCCAAGAGAAGCCCGGCTGCCTCTATTCCTCCTGGTCATGCCCCATAATTGTAGAGGGACCTGCATTTTTCAGCCAATGACACGGCTTACAAAAAAGATACACTGAGTTATTTGATAAAGGAACCAAAGCCTGTCACTCCTGTTCAAGTGCCAAACAACATGAGAGTGAGATTGTGTTCAGATCCCAAACCGGCCAGGCATATTATTCCACAGAACCATCTCATGTTTGGGGAGGAAAGAAAAAAAAAACATCGAAACAAAGCAACACCACATGCAGGCCTTTCAGATACAAAACCTCCTTTTCTTTGGAGTAAAATGAACTGCCATGTTTCCAGCCTGTCACCCTTCCAGAAAGCCTTCTAGTGCAAGGCAGAAGTGGTGTATTTATGCATCATCTATACATCTTATTTCAGGTATATGTCCCCCTTTTTTGTTGAAAAATAATCTTCATTCCTCAGTACATTTTTTGTGAAATCAATTGTCAAAGCACTGTGAAGAAGAAAATAACTGTTAATGGTTTTCTACACCAAATTCTGGGATCCAGAAGCATATAACTCCATATGGTTACAATGTCTAATGTATTTTAAGAGCCAATTAACTGATCCTTTAAGAAAAGGTACTTTTATCAAAGAGAACAGAGCAAGTTCCTAACTAAATGGCTTATAGAGCATCTTTAGATTATATAAAACACTTAATAAATGTTAGCGTTTGTATTTACTGTTAGTACCAGCTGCCAATATTGATCCCAGCATTTTTCTTCTTTTCTTCATTAGAATTATTTCTGAGCATCAGAGATATCAAAGTCTATAGCCATTCAAATACTGAATGTTCCATAATGCTCAATATTTCCTGATTATATGAGTCATATAATAATACAAACCATAATTTCACAGAAATGTATTGTGGTGCCTACCCCATATAGTCCTCTAAGTGAACGAATTGGATGAGTACTGCTGTAGCGGTATTTAATGCTCACCATGCTATAGGTGTGCCCCATACTATACAGATTAGAAGAAGTAGGTCAGCACTGGAAGGTGTGTCTCCTAAAGTGCCAATGTATTAGGTTAATATTTTCTACTTTATAATCAAGAACTTGTACCCAGTTTTACAGCTCAATTATTGAAAGAGCCAGTAAAAATAAAGCCATCATTATTACGTCCATACTTTCCACTTTCAGTGGCCAATCCAGGCTGACAGAATAGATTTGGTAAGAATAAGCTCAACCAACAACAGTATGTACATCACATAAACCCACTCTCGAACTCAAAGCTTATTTAGAGTTTATCAGAAACAAGGTCTGTACTTTTTTTCTTTATGCCAAATGCTATCGCATACAGACTAACCCCACACACCTGTCAACTGCCCCTCCCACCATAGACCCAGATTCACCTTGCCCAACAGGTCTAAGTGGAGGCCAGCAGATAGCTACTGAAACTGGTAGCAAAATTTGAGCACACTACAGCAGAGCAATGCTGTTATTCCCCTCTCTTAGCAACATAAAGAACGTGTGAAGACCATGTTCAGGTGAGAAGAAGGAACTGAAGGACAGTTCCCAGCAACAACAAAAAACATTCCTTGATCAGCATGAGCTTCAGATTTATTTGTTTTTGGATAACAAAACAAATCCTTGCATCCATCCTGGAAAAAAATTATTCCATGCTCTTCCTTCTCAATACAAATGTCACTGTGCTGCCAAGCAAGTAACAACTCAGATCACTCTGCAAATATAATAATCTCTGCAAATAATCACCTCCCAATTTCTCTCATCTTCCTTTTTTCAGTTTTTGCTCTTCCTCCTTTTCGTTTCTTTTATCGTTATCTTATTCACATGTAAATTCTCCCTACTTCACTCTGTTCGTTCTTTGCTGGAACAATATTTTCATTACATCTGAATTATATAAGTCTAACTTAAAATGAAACCTTAACCAGATACTCTATGGAACCACCTCTTCCATTTAAAAAGAAACATAACTCCAAAACAAAAGGCACCAACACAGGCACAAACACACGACACACACAGGCACGAACATGTGATCCCACATACAAACACACAAGCATTTGTGCTGGTTGGAAGTTCAAAGACCTGTGTGCTTTGTTTATTAACAATACAGGTACAAAGCAGGAAGAAATACTCAGGACTACAGCCTAAAAGGCCATCCTGATAGGCTAATCTGAAGGCAATCACCAAGACTATTATATTGTAACTTATCAACAGAGTATTTAAACAACGAGATACTAGTTCTTTAAACAGCGCAGACATTTGGACTTTATAACAGAAGGTGCTATACAGATCAGCCTGGCTTTGATTTCTGAGTATTGTAAATATGGAAAATTTAAGTAAAGTCTGTGCTTTTATTTGGTACTCTGGCAGTTTACTTAATCAGTTGAGTATCTCCAATGAATGAAATTCCCATAGGAAAAAAGCTTTCATAATCTCACTAGGAGTTACAATTATTATTATTGCTATTATTGCTACTACTATTACTATTATTAAGATATCCTGTTTTAAGTATTGTAAGAAATGCTCTTCCTTCCTGAGTACTGTCTTATCACTCCAACTCCCCATAACTGCCTTTGATTATTTGTTGCATGTTTTAAACTGTACAGTCTCCAAGCCCTGATTTCAATGGGTTTCTCTCCAAAGATTGGAGAACTCGCCCCATAAACCACAATTCAGTGACACACACACACATACACGGAGAGAGAGAGAGAGAGAGAGAGAGAGAGAGAGAGAGAGAGATGGGACGGATAATCTTCTCTTGTTTTTACACTGCTATATTTACCCTTGCTATGGAACATCTCCTTTTGTGACACATTCTGCCCATCAATCCTCAATTAGCCTTCTGTGTCAAGTTTTACATCAAGACATGTCTCAGGGAACAGAATAGGCTGGTAACTGAGATAAAAAACTTTCTTTGCCTCATGTTGCAAAACAGCACACAGGACGCTCCAAGTACCTCTACATGACCACCTCAGAAGAATCAGAGTTAACTGCAGAAAACCAGAGCTATTTTATCCCAATAATGAAGAGGAAATGTATTTTGTAGTTTATTAAGAAAGATAGAGTTTTAGTTAGAATGGTCATAGATCCACAGAAAAATCACGTTTTGGGAGAATCAGGACACTTTTTTGGAAATGAATGCAGACTAGTGTTGCTTGAAGAGCAGCAGTGCAATAAACAGAGCACTTCAGAAGAACAAACTGAATTCCCCTTAATTTTCAGCAGCCCATCAATGCAACATCTGGAAGAACAGAGTTGCCCCACATTGTGAACAGAGTACAAAGTAAACCCCATTGCCCATTTGTTTTTACAAACTTAAAGCCAATTGGCTGAGCAATAGTTGCAGGTCAATAGAAGCCTTTTGTGGCACTCAAGCTTCTAATTGTAATTATCACTGCTGTTATTAATAACAACATCAATGCAAGCAAATGGTACTAGTAAGGAATATCCGCGATTCCATTGCATTACCATACAGAGTTTTCTCAAGGGCACATTTGTTGTCAACTGCTACCACTGCTCCAGATAAGATCATGGTGGAGGTTTTTCAAATTCATAAATATGAATATAGAAGTCTAAACCTGACTTTTATGCTGATTTTACTTTCATGAGATTCTGCTTTCAAACTGTATAGCTGCAGAGCAGTTTCACAGCAAGCACACAGACAGCAACAATATGGATTTGTCTGCACACACTAGTTTCATCTCCAACTTCCTAGCCCAATCGACTATGGACTAGCACTGTAACCAAAAAAAAAATCTGCCAGTACTCAGAAACCATAACGCTATTACATTTTTTAATAATGACATCTGATGACAAACCACAGCTTATTTTCCGCATCAAATACCTATGGAAATCTCCACACATTAATTTTCAAAGGAGGAGTAAAAACCCCCCATAAATCCTTTGGCCATGCTGTGCACCTATTTCTACACTACAGCAAAAATCTCTTACAGTGTTTGCAGAAAACACCACAAACATGGGTTTATGTCAGATAGAAAGAAAGTTTGATGGCTCCTACCAGCTGTGTTAACAACCCCATTTGATTCGTGCATATGCCTATGAATCAAAGCAGAGCAGCAAACTTGCTTGTCATGCAGATAACTGCATGAAGGAGAGGGATTGATGCTTAGCACCTCATTGGTTTGCCATAAGACTGAACAGTCTCCAATTTTTCGTCTCCTTTTTTTCTTGGAAGAGTTGAAAGATTTAAAAACAAGCAGGTAAAGAAAAAAAGGAGTTTAGATAATAAATGGTGTGTATAATGCCACAAGTAACTTCTCACATAGTACTTTCATCAGAGGAGTTTCAGGCACCAAACACAATGACCAAGTTGCAATAGACTTTAAAATATTTTGCATCCCAAATGTAGTCCTGAACCTGGCGAGTGTGCTCTTTAGTTTTCTTTAGTTTTAAACACAAATTTCATTTTCTCCAGACATGCAGTGAATTACACTGATCTAATTTAAGAAACAGTGACCTTTATTAAGCATTTTTTTAGTATTGCCTAGATGTTCGGTGCTTTATTTTGGGGGAGCACACTGGTGCGCAGAGTTCCCTCAAAGGATTTTTAACAACAGGAGGCGGTCATCTCCTTTGAAAAATATTCAGATGCCTACCAATGATTGTATATTAGAGTGCCTATGTACGTGCATGTATCCACACAAACTTGTGCATACATACAATCACGTAAGAACGTGGCCTACAGGCTGCTTTTCTATAATTGAGCAATCACTAGAAGAACAGTGAAGGGACAAATATTGTCAGGACTCTCCTCTCTAGGGCACACTGTAGTAGTGCTGTTAACTTCTACACATGGATACTGGGAAGGATATAGCCCTACGAGCCTCTGAAGGCCAAAGGTAGTTCATCATCCTTGACTAACTCAAACACAAAGCTGAGCTTATAAAGCAGGTCTTGTGATGCTTTCCCTATGTGAAGTCGTGCCAGCTAGGGTGCAGGCAAAAATAACAAACATTATTTTAGCGAGGACCTCAAGGTGGAAGACACTGGTTTCAAAGGGGAAATGTTTTCCTCATTAATATCTTCTCTCTTGCTAAAAGCTCTTTTCTACATAGGGAGAATAAAGTGCGACAACTGCAACAACAAACAATTCCTGTATATGATGAATAACTACTACCAGCAGTGGTAAATTATTTTTGTAGTTGAGGATGGTTCCTAAATGTTCACATGGACACTTTCTGCTTGTTGTTTGTATTACACTGTGCCTGTAACTGTGCTCACAGACCATGACCCCCTCTCTTGTAAATGCCAAAAGAAGTTCCAAACAAAAGGCCAGTTAGTGCCACAAGTAGCTTGCATGGTCTTATATGGCTGTAAATTTGAGCTGGAATCAACATCCATTGAAATGGCCAGAAACACAGAAATTGCCACAGAAATGGGCTCAAATCTAGTTTCATCTAGAACTATAAGCAGAACCTGATGTGTCAGTGGAAAATGCAAAAAAAACCCCAAAACCAACCCTGCACTAGGCAGATCTGGAATAATCCATCCCCCAAGAAAGCATTCTTGCAATGTCTCCTAGCAATTAGAGAGCAAACCTAGAGTGTATCATTTCAGATCTCATTCAGTTGTCCCTTTTTTTAATAGATAGCGACACAAAATATTCTCTATATAAGGTCAACCACAGACCTTTTTCTAAACTACATTAAATTCCTTAGCAACTTCCCAAAGCAAAGAAGTCCACTGCACTCCCTAATTACACATCAAGTGAAAAATGATTGTTTATCAGCCACCTTCTGTAGTACCCCCTTGTTCTAGTATCATGAGATAAAGAGAAAAGCTCTTCTCAAACTGCCTTCTCTATGCAAAATAATAAATGTTAGAGTCGTATCATGTTCGTTGTATTCATCTTCTCTCCAAGGTAGCAATCCCAGACTATTCAATCTCTCCCCATATGAGAGTTTTCCCCTGCAACTGATCACTCTTCTTGCCTCACTCTCAACTCCTGGTCAATCTGTAATACCCTGTTTGGGATGGTGTCATATACTTGATGAACCAGTATCATTTGCATAATGGCGTTACTGTATTTTCCATATTATTCTTTATTCTTTCCTCATGTACCTAAACCTCTCTTTCGACTGAAGCTGCGCACTAAGCAGATGTCTTCAAGTAACTGCCAGTTCTGATGGATGGGTTTCTCTTCTGAGATGTAGTTATTCTGTAGCCCAGTTAGGCAAATAGCAAAATTTTTACAAAGACAATGAGTAAATTTTTCTATCTCAGTGGCTTTGCATTTATCACCAATGAGTTCTCATCATTACAGAGTTAAGTCATTTAGAAGTTCTTTACAGTTTCTCATCTAGATTTGACTAATTTTACAGGTAAAAATAAAAAAATCCCAGACATGCAACAGCTTCCTTACATTATCAACATGGTTTAATTTGTCTAGAAATACAGACTTACACAAGTAAGAAGGTACAGGAGTACTGACGCCAGTTGCTTTTGTGAAACTACCAAGTAGGTGTGAAAAATCTATTACATAGGAAAAATTATCTCTGTACAACGGATCCCTTCATGTAAGAATTCAACTAAGCCTCTATCAGCTGGAAATCCTATCAAGTTACTATGAAACTGGAGCTGAATTAAAACTGATTAGAAGTAAATGCTGCCATGTTGTGCAAGAGACCACACTCTACTGAAATCAGCATGCAGGATTTTCTTTCTTCAATTGCTTTCATTACAACTACTCGAAATACAGAAATTCTTCTAAATAATAGTAGTCAGAATCTCTCTTAGTAGAGGAATACCCACATATATGAATTTGGTCCCATCTCATCCCAGACCAGCACATCACTTGTTCCCCAGGTTATTCCCATTTCAGTAAAGACATTGTTGTCTTAAGTGCTATATTACAGAACAAGAATAAACTATAACCAGCAATCCAGGGATCAGGTAGATAAAATGACTTAGCCTAAGACACACCATTAGTGTATACCACAGACAAGCATCATCACCCTATGCTACACTGGTGTCTGACCTACGGAACAGTCATGAAAATGCAATACTGATTTATTTACATTGTGCTCATGTAACAGTCGTTCCTTATGACTAAAAACCTGAATCAAATAAATTTTGCCATATACTTTGAGAGTTTTTTCAATGCTTCTTTTCTTAGCTAGCTCTTCTCTTTGATACATATGATCCCCACAAATTATCTCTTTGAAACAGGCTCACTTAATTTATTTAACAGCTTCAAAGTCTCTGATTAAAAAAAAAAGAGGAGTTAGAGTTTCCTGCTTCTTATGATGACCAGTTTCCCTGCATTACTCACAGTTCTCTGTAGCTCAGCCTTTGCACTCTGGCACTGTTAAGTCAGTCTGAAAGAAGAACTAGTCTAGTCTACAACCAAATTCTCCATGAAAAGACACAATCACAGAATAAACATACTTGGAAAGACTTACTAGATCACCGAGTCCAACCACAAGACACTAAGAAGTAGCTTTCATCTAGTGCCCCAAAAGCGTTTTCCAGACAATCAGATGAAGTTAAGGGCACAAATCTTCCAGGCACTAGAGGACAGCATGTACATACTTCCCAGCACAATTACATTAGAATATAAAATAACAAGGGGGTGCCAGATTGGGAGAACCTTCTATCTTTGTTTAGAAATACTGTTTAAGGTGTTCCGTGGTCCTAGGACTTTGGACGGTTTGTTCCGAAAGGAGCACATTTGGCGTACAAAAATAATTGGAATTATTCTTACTGCTACCAGATCTGCAATCCCTTCAGCATTCTGGGTGCTACTGCCACCCTAACAATTCCTTGGCTAAAGCCAGTACCAGCACACCCTACACAGCTGAAATGCCTCCTCTTTATGGACAAATGTTGTGCATCTTACTCAGTGCTTTCTGAAGTTCAGGTGAGATACTACAGCAAGATGTTGTATGGAATCACAATTTACCAGCATCCTATCTACAGCAAAAGAAAGGCAGAACAATGCTGGTAGATTATGCATTAATCTTGCCCAGCCTGGTGAGGAATAATTTATACCTACCCTCTTATGTCTAAAATATCAATCTGCAGGCAGAAAAATGATTTTACATATGTGTGCTTGTTAAAACTGAGGCAAGGGGATGAAAAATAGCGTTGCCTTCACAAGAGGTGTATTTGGATACCAAACCATACTGACATCTCACATGCTCAGATTTACTTTTGCACATGCTTAGCAATAGCTTTCAACAATAGCTGTGTAAGTGATTAAAAGAAAACACCTGTTTATTTATTTAGGAAATATGAATATTTGCTACAAGATGACTTGGTGACTCAGCTGCGCCGTTTATGAGTAATGGTACAGTTGCTGCATTCTTTGACCATTAAGCACCTTCTCTCTGTCTCCTTGTATGTATCTGTACATGCCCTCCCCGCTGGTTATCAAATTGCAGACAAAAAACCCCACAACATAGTATTGTCTGGAAAGAAGATGATGATTTCAAACAGCTGCGGAGAAATTAACTTTCCAATCAAGATTTCAACTTGTTGACTTACATGAATCAATATATATCATTCCCAATCTTTGTGTTATTGTGTGTTAGAAAAGTTATCGCTGAGCTGCAGAATTGGGTCACTTGCATTAGATTGTCTAATTAACCAGTTCTTCTTTTAAAAGAGCATTCGCTTGTCTTTCAAGACTACTCCAGCATTTTGTCGATAGAGTTCAGAACAGGGCTAATGATTACCATTAAAGAAAGCCCAGAGTGATTTTAAGAACTTATCTTTCTGTATTTTGTTCTTTTTATCCAACTGTGGGATCCTGGAGTGAAGAAGCCACTTCAGAGAACTGTTCAGGTTTAGAAAAATTAAATAAATAAAATAAATAGGTCAGAGAGGGAGCAAGAGGAAAAATTTCTCTAAGTGGAAAAGCTGAGCTACTTTAACACAAAATACTCCCAGTACTGGGAAGTCATGAGCTAGGAAGACAAAGTTTGGATAGAAGGAGCCCCAACACTCCATACAGTTTCCTGTGGGAAAGCCCAGGCCTCACATGTGTGCTCCCACTGAAGTAACCTTCCTCCTACTGCTAGAGTATGGTGGCAAAGGTTTCCAATCCTTCTGCGCCTTTCACACCCTTCTACATTGTGAAAGGGGCCTTTGGGTCACATACAGGACCAGCATGTCCAAAAAAATATTACTTCAGCTTACTGCTCCAGTTCACATGCTCAGTTCATGTTCCAGTAGTTGAACTCTCCACTTTAACTACTTTGTTTGCTTTTTTAAATAAATCTTTTTGAATTGTTATCTCCTCGTAGCACTATCTCAGTTACCGAGAGTTTTTCCTTTACATTTATATAAGGCTAGTCCTCCTCCCTGCTGCCTTCCTCTTTGATCTCCTCTCAGGAGTTAGAAATTATTGACCGCACACGCTGTGTTGATTTTCCTGCCTGCCATTTGAATGAATTATCATCATTACGCAACTCTTCTAGAAACAGCCAAGTTAGACAGTGAAGTTTGTCTGGACGGCTAAAGAGCCTAACCGCCTCTTTTCACTTTTACCTGCTCGGCACCGTTGAATCCAATGTTGCACACAATGGAAAAGTAAATTTAACAAAACTTCAAAGCTCATGACCTAAAGCACAATAAAACATTGGACAAAACCTTACCTGAAATCCATGGGAAACTCCTGTTCTTTTTATCCCTAACCCTTTTCTGCATTTGATGTGATATTCCTATAGGACTTGGCACGCAGGTTATCTCAGAAAAGAAAGCATTGCTTGATTTCCTATAAATTAGTAATGAGCAAGAGTAGCCAGTTGGGCTACTTCCATTGATTTCAATGAGTAGGACTCCTCTAAGAGTATCCATTTCCATGTAGGTCTTTTGCTTTTTGTATGACTGAGAACAAAATTTAAAGGAAATTATATTATTAATATTTTAGAGGATACACTCCATTTTAATGAGATTTTTAAGATACAGTTTGGCCCTCAATTAAAAACAAAACACGCTTTTTGGACCAGTGTTATTTAAAAATAAAAATCACAATAAAGAGTATCTTGAATAATTCATAATCTGATTTTACATTGTTATGTCTTCCCCCCATTCCCTCCATAGGGACATGGCTGTATCTGTCAACAAACAGCAATTTTCAACTACTTTCATCTTGGATTCCTGTGGATGAGCAGGTTCTATTTTTCAAAACATTGTTACAGGGACAGTGCTCTGAGTTCATTCATGAACAAGGATGCCCAAACTTTGCAAAAGCAGTGCCCAGGGAAAGCCCTCTGCCAGAATTCAGTAGCTGTATGTTTTTAAATTACGAGGTTCACTAAACATATATTTTTAATCCACTTTTAGAGCAACAACTTGAGAGCAGCAGAGTACAAGAGCAACAGCACAGCTTCTAACATCTACATTGTCACACTGGATTTAATCTAAAAGCAAAGAGCCATGCTACCCTTTAAGATACAATTAAAACAGCAAATGTGATTTGATTTATTGAAAGCTACTAATAAGCAAAGCCAGCCAGCTGGGCTCAATCTTCAAGGAGGTGAATGATGGATGAATTGATAGATTCATAGTTCACCTGACAACTAATCCACACAACAGCTACAGTGGCAGTTCTGTAGGAAGCAGTGCAATTGGGCACAAATCATCACTATCACCATCATCACCATTTGTATGTCCACGGCACTTTCCAGTGCTTTATCGCAAAGATCTCTGTGGACACTTAATTAAGCCTCATGATATCCCCCCTCAAGGGAAGTCAATATTAGTTTACCTATAGGTAAAGTGAGATATAGCAATGCACAACTTGCTCAAGGTCATAGAGTGGGCCAGTGGCAAAGCCACAAATAAAACACTCTACATTTGACCCTGGAAACCAAATTTAGTCACAAAATAATGCTTCCCTTGTCTTAGCAGTTCCACACTGGAAATAGCAGTGGCAGTTCCTTTTGGGAAGGAAGCAAAATGTGGCGAGAGACAACAAAGCAGTGAAAAAAACATCCCAACGGTACAGAACCTCTGCTCAAAAGAGTCAACATGAAAAACTCTCTCTAAATGTGGAAGCAGGTCTACTGGGCATCTGTTGTTGAATAACTACAATAGTTTCTTTACTGAAGGGGGCATTTCATCATTTTACTTACTCCCTAAACTACCACTCTCAACAACTAATTAATGTCAGTGGCTAAATAAGTAAACTAAACCATTGTGGTAGCATTTCTCAGATGTTTTGCATGTATGTAGACAGCGAAAAAAAACAGATGGAGAATACTATAATGAATTGAAATGTTCTATTTAAAAACTGTTTGTCAGCTGTAGTTAAGTTGACACTGTCATCATAGCAACAAATCATAACACTTCACAGGCTGTGCCTCTGAACTGAAGTTTGCACCTCAGAGCTGAGCTGTTGGAAATTGGAAGTTCTCAAGCAGCTCTGTGAGTGGAACAACAAACAAGCGATGGCTACCTCAGGTTTCTCCTGCTGTTGGATTGGAAAGAGAAAGGTCAATGGAGCACTGGATTTTCTAACAAAGTGATGATTACACCTCTATTATGCTGCACCAGATTAAAACATTAAATAAATCAATTTACATAAGCAAAAACACTCAAAACCATGCCAAACGACTTCGTGGTTCAGGCTGCTGATAATGGGCTAAGGCTTTTCAGCTCAAGGTCAGTGGCTGAAGTGAAGTTTGTTCTTGATGTAACTCAAAGTCATTACAAGCTGATTTTCAAATCCTAGTCTACACAAAATGCACCTCTAATCTCTCAGCAGTCCCTAGTGGACTGGATCCCACAGATACCAACAGAATTTGCACCACTTGGCACAGATATTCTCAGTGGATGAATGAGTGGGCACTAGACCTCTGCTCCCTGGGCTCCCCTTGGACAGTCTGGCTGTTTCTGCAGGCGTCCTGGCCAGGCTCTGTTTATGGACAGAGAGGCTCCTGTGCAGTCACTTTGATACTCCCCACCAGTTTGATTTAAACTTTTAAAAATTTCTGTACACTAAAGGAAAGCTTGCACATTTTCATACTTAACATTCATTGTCCATACTCAAAGCCAGTGAATCTGCAACAGAGGAAAGAGCAAGGCATTTTCCAAGGTGACAAAGAATCAAACCCTTGGATCCTTTGTCTGATTAAACTTCAACCCCAGTTGAAGCCCAAATGGGGATATCAGCATCATCCATTTGTAATTATGATTACACTGTTACACACTGTAGACAGTAATGACATTTGCCAGGACTGAGATTTCTGTCATCTTCTCACAGGGCTAAGTCATGCTGCTAAAATAGCTTGCAATTCTAAACTACTCCAGATTAATTTATATGGATTTGCACTTACATTTTCTTTATTTGTATTACTCATGGCTACACACAGTCAAATGGAGTAATTAATAAAGAGTAAAAATGTAAAAGCCTGATTTTCCTTTACATCACCAGTAACTGCTTTGAATCTAATAGAACTAATACCTGTGTAAAAGAGTGGAAGATGATAAGCAAAGAAGTCTCCAACACTCTGCTTAGTCTTAATTATTCCACTTTTTTAGGAGAGGTGAGAAAAATGTCTGCAGAACTGCCTACTCAATAGAGCATGAATAATGAAAATATCTCTACACAGCTTGCAACCTCCTGTAACGATGGCTGTAGGAAAAGAGTACATTATTAAACACAGTGGCAAATGCACAGGACATATCTAGTTCTTGATTTTGCTACATTTATGTATTTAGTTAGCTGCATTCAAAATTATTTGCAGTACTTCTGTGTGCAGAATTGTTCTTGCTATTGTCTCGGTTTTTACACACAATTGTCATGAGGGAAAATCAGACACTGGTTTTAGCAGCAAGGACTTGATTTATTATTGCTTCAAACAAGTTTCATGCATTAAAGATCCCTGTACAGAACATGACATGTTCTTTCTTTAAGAACAGCTACACACTTTAGAACAAGTGACATGATCCAAATGGTCCCGGCTGACGTTGATGGCTATTCTAATTCAGCACGAGAATGTCTCCCTGACTTGATGCGTTTAACATTTTCTCAAACAGAAGAAGAATAAAGGGGGGGATACTTAGTTAAACTGAAATCTCTGCAAAAATTCAGTTATCATCTCACTTTCTGTATTGACTACTATCCCTTAGGCTGAAGAAAGCATTACACAAGAATACATAAACACAGAGCTCCCTTTATTCTGGTATGAGTTCTCTCATTAGACAATCATCTGTAGAGGGGCACAACCAGAAAACACTGTTCTGAAGAGAAAACATTCCCTCATCCTCACTTGCCATTCAATCAGGTAGGTACAGATGTGTTAATATACACATTATAATAGTATAATATCTAATATAATTATAATATCTGGAAGATATTATGGTACCTGTTAATACGGATGTGTTATAGGAAAGAGATCACTAAGTAACACCAAAGAGAAAGAACAAATGGAATAAAGAGGAAGACTACCAGAGCTGAAGGGACACAAAGGTATCACAGAGGTTATCAATAACAGTGTTTTAGACTGCTATGACACAATTAATCTTGAAAAAAATCCTAAAGCACTTTGTACAGAAGAGGTAATCACATTTTTAGGTTTTAATATAGTTGAAATATTTTACAGTTATATATCCTCCAAAAGGGTATGGGGGTATCAATTATGTAAAGTTAAAAAAAATAAAGATTGTTTTTTACTCCTTTGCAAGCACATATAACACATGAACAAGTCTTTTGTGTTGGGTTCCAACCCCCCCCTTCTCTATGAAAACTATTTTTTTCCTCATAACACATATTATTGTCTCATCCATGACAATAAAAATTTGGCAAAGTTTCTTTTGGATTCTACCAAAACAAAGGATATGATGAGTGATTACAAAAATCAGATGAAAAGTGAAGGGTTTCTTTACCAAGGGCCAAAACATCAGCCACAATGCCATCGATTCTGCTCACACATCAGAATTACATGAAGACAGAAGTGATTGCATTAATCTGGAAATAGGTACAGAAACAAGGAGTTGTAGACAATTTAAATACTCCTTCTGTTATCACTTGCCATCTTAACTTCTCTCTCCTTTCCTCCTACAGCCCCCAGTCTTGTTATGCCCCTCTCACAGCTCTGATTACCTCTTTCTCAGCCACACATCAAATCCTTCCACAGACATGAAAGTTTCCTCTGCTCTGCTTCCATGAATGCACATTAACTACAGCAACGGCCCCCTTAAGTCAGCCTCTGCTTCCTGCAGTCCAATAGACTTACCTATCTCGAAAACCACCAGGTCTGGTTGTCACTGTAAGAATAGCAACCAGTCAAAGCTACACTGGCATGTACGTACATCCAACAGGTGTTTCCTTGGCCAAAGCAGTTGACTTTAGCACTAATCTCAGCTCTTCAGTGTTCAGGTGACCATCACGGCAGGGAGACCAACATCAAGCTCCACGCAGTCACCTGGCCAGGCACTGAAACACACTCCCTAGTAAAGTCAGTCCAGTGATTTAAGCAGTTATGCCACCAACCCTCTCGCCATAGGCAATAGCGACTCATAACAAACTAAATAAACTAAGCTCTAATTCACAGGAGATTTTTACATTGACTTTGTTCTATCCCTGCATAGGCAAGCTTTACTGAGGAACATATCATAGAAAAGACAAATCACAACGCAAAAAGCAGAAGCACCTAAACAGCACCTTCACTATTTCCCAGTACAGCTTTTCCTCACTGAAAAAAACCCAACTCCAACCAAAACCACCACACTGCTATTTCCCACCTTTAAAGGACCAAATTTGTTTCACAAAACACTGTAATAAGCTTCTAGATACTGACTGCGGCTTAGCATTTTGGGATTCCCTCAATCTTCCATTTTGCTTTATGGCTAATTTCTCCTTTGGTCCATCTCTACCTTAAGCTGGGAATGAAAAGAATACCCCTAGAAGAACATAAGAGATATCAGAGTAACTTATTTTCTTTTAGCACTCATCTGACTGGATTATTGAAGGTTTTCTAGAATGGTTTTGGGTGCATTAGTGAGTTCAGAGATACAGCATTTCCCTGTATTTTTAGGATGACAAAGGTAGACATTATAGGTACAGAAGAGAATAACCTTTGAGAGTAAGCTTCAGCAGGGATGTTGAACTTAGATGATCTTTTGAGGTCCCATCCAACCCTTAACAGTGTGTGAGGTGATGCTATATATAAAACTCCAGCTGATATTTTCTACAGTTAAATTATTTTTGTGCTACAGAACTGTGAGACTACAGGTAGACGTGTGAAAGCAGCTGAGGGCACAACCAAAATGCACTGCTAATTTGCAAAGACCACAGCATTCCCCACATACGGCCAGTGATGTCTTCCAAGTGAAAAATGTGGGTGTCCAAATCCCCTCTGAAGTCATAACAGGTGGGTTTCTTCTGACTAGATGAGTGCAATGCCACTGAAATTGCTTGTCTAGTATCTCTTTAAAGCTGACAGAGAAGTAGGTACTTGCAGTGTTTAATTTATTTCTTCTAAAGTATCCATCTGAAACAAGGAGATGAATGGCACCCTAGAAGGCCTCATTTCTCTCCACCAGCTATAAAGAGAGTTGAGCATGGTAAGCTCAGATATAGAAGTTTACCCTAGTGATGTCTAAAGTTAGGTGAAATGAATCTCATTGTAGGAGTTTTTCCAATGACTTGAAAGATGAGAGGATTTCATCAAATAACTATTTCAAGATAACTGTCATAGTGGGGGGAAAAAAAGGAAATAACTCACTTAGCTACTGCCAGCTTTAAGTTGGGCTCTTTCCCCCTTAGTAAAATTGGTTTAAACATCACATTCACTTATTTCACTCCATCTGTTTGCAACAACACAGTAAGTGGGTCAGAACAGAAGACGAATATGAGGATTTTTCCGCTTTGTTCTTGATTTTACAAGGGACTGACTCTAGGGTCCTGTTCACAGTCCCTTAATCTGTCTGCCTCTCCAGTGGTCTCTTAGTAAAAGCAACAGAACTTCACTGGGATTTCACCAATTACACATTTCTAAAACTATCTAGATTTTTAATACAAGGATTACGAACATCATATATTAATCTTTTTCTTCTCAATTTTTCCTTCTGCAGCTCCCTGTTGTACTTCTAATAAGGTTCTAGCTGGACAAACTGTCGTCTCACTTTTCAAAAAGAAAGGAAAAGGTGATTCCTCAATTTACATTTGTTGTTAAGCCTCATTAAGCTTCAAGAAAACATTTTCATTAGCCACAGAGTGTCCCATTTGTTTTGTGAACATTAAGTATAAGGTCTTGCACACAACTGTCCGGAAGCTATTGGCAATTACATATAACCACAGAGACTGAAGACACAGAGTAAGGCAAAATGTGTCAATAAACATGCAATGGGTGGTGTTTTTCTTGCAAGCAACAGAACAAACATAGCTGAAGGTATTCATACAGGTGTGGTTAGACTCTAACTGCACTGGATTATACTGACATTTATTAATACAATTTAAAGTCTTCAGTTAATAGGCTTGAACTCTCCTGGCTTTATGCAGGGTGTCTAAGACATTGACATACCAACACAATAAATACTCTCAACTTTTCAATTTCCTCTCTTGACATTTCTCTTTGACCACTGCCATGCTAACATTTACATCTTGAGACAAAGAAATAAAAATATCTCATACATGGAAAAGGATCCTCCACTTATTTATATCTTGTTATTATCGTACTGTTGTTCTAATCATTGTTATTGTAACTTAGTGGCTGAAGAGGTTGAGCAGATGCACTTCTGTCTGCAGATGAAATGACACTTTATGCTTTGAGAAAAAGTTACAATCAAGATGACAGTCAGGCTAAAAGACAGACTGGACAGACAAACTGCCCAACATGCTCTCTCAAGCCTTCTTACCTATCTTAATCTCTTCCACCTCTTCTCATTTCTCTGTCAGACAGGTATGAGTGCATCTAATGCAAGATTTATTCTATTTGTGTATTTATGAAGGAAGAAGAGCTAGTTAATTGGCACACAAGTAAGAAGAGAAATTGATCCAAGACCTGGGAACAGAATGGCAGAAGAGAGGAGTAAAGCTACAATCATAAAGATGAAAGTAGTAAGAAAAATATCAAAGATAAGGAAAGAGCACACGTATTGAAAGCAGTAGGAGTTTGTTATGCCAAAACTACAGGTCCACTTTAATAGCTGAGCATTGTTCTGACAGTGTAACACAATCTCACACAAGGACATAACCAGCCAAAGCCAGGTATAGGCTTTTCTGTATCAGTGATGTAGAATAACAGGAGAAACCAGAAAATCCAACACACTAACTTGACGGTAAAACAGAAAAAGTTAACACACCATAATATATCTGGAAAAAAAAAAGGCCTAAAAACACAATTCATGGTCCATTCTTGGTTAAGTAGCTCTTTTGGTGCCTGTATACAGCAGGTAATTTTTAACAACCTGTTAAATAAAGTTTAGTTTGAGGAATCGACTGAGGTCTGGTGGGCCAGATATCATTTGTCTTTGCAAAACCCCTAAGTTACTAATATATATTTCAATGTGAAAAAGCCTGCAATTTTAACCAGCTCTAGTCCTCTGCTCCAATCATGAATGAACTTGGACTGAGAATAAAAACCAATTAATACTATTCAGCATTTGTATCAGTATTCAACATGATTTCAGAGTTTTCCCACATCTTTGGCAGTAACAAGTCTGGTTTAGATGCATCAGTAGGCTGAGATGCTTCACCTAATGTCCAGTACTCTTAGGTGTGAATACTTAAGAAAAACAACATCTGTTTCTTCACAAGGCACAATTATATAATCACGCCACCAAGCTCAGTGGATTCACCTCTCTTCAGGTTTCCAATGAACTCAGATAAATTGTTCTGTGGCCTAGAATATTGCATCAGCCCGAGCAGTAAAGTTTTTCTGATACCTTAGAAACTGTAAAGTCCTGGAAGAGCAACACCTAGGTGATTTTTTTTTTAACATGGTTTAAGAAAGGTGTAGCGGATCCTCTGCCTCTCACTTGTGACTGTTTATTTGTGAAAATTACAACATTTGACACAGATAAAAACTAATGCCATGAGACAGCTAGGATTTAGGATAGCCAAGCTCATTTAGGAAAATAAGCTGGAGTACTCCCTGGTCCTTAGGAATGAATCTCCCATTCCATGTCTTCATGACATCTTTGAATGTCAATTCAATGCTTGGGGAAAAAAATAAAAAAGATTAAAAATACCAAAGTGTTCTGTGAAGACAGCAGCCTTTCATTCCTTTTAGCCAGCTACAAATAGTCAGGCTGCTCAAACCCCCGACACTGTACCAATCCCCAATGCCTAAATGACATTCATCAAACAATTTCCTAATAAAATGTATTAGAAACCACTTAGAAAAAAACAGATCTGTCTAATTTCACAGAACAGACTAGAGGCTTAATTTTGTTCTTAGCTACACTGGAGTAATTCTAGAATAACTTAATTGATGACACTGAATTACTCAAATCCTCACAGCAGTGTATCTGGAAGGTGAATGTGGTGGGGGGGACAATGGATTATGAGGACTCAAGTTATAAGATTCAAGACCCAAATAACCACCTGGTTTGGAACTGCTGTTTTGCTTCCTTGGCACAATGCTGGGGTTTGGGCAGAGGCCACCAAAACAAATCTTTCCTTTGATTTGATGGTTTTGTGAATGTCCAGCCACAAAGACAGAGTAGTGCTGAAGCTGCTCCAAAGTATAGCAATGCTGGGATGGAAGACAAGTCAGTCTTCCATCCAGTCAGACAAGAGTCTTTTGAGACTCTTTGGCAGCTGCTCTCGCAGCAGCAGCATGAGCAGAGCACAGCTTGCAGTTCAGACCATGTGTTAAATGAGTTCCCAATGCATTGTCATTGTTATTAGCCAGGGGTAGGTGGAAGGGTTTTGAACCAGCAAGCTTTACAATGTACTGCTGAATTATAAGCACATCTCCCAGTGAAATCACATTTGCAAAGAAACTACTAAGAAAATTCCAAGAAAAATAGTCTCTCTCTTCTTCATAAAGAGAAAACAGAAAACAATTAGCATTAGCAGACAGTAGTGGTCACAGACACATTTGGTTTCTAAGCCATGAGCACTATTTCCTTTTATGAAAAAGGGGTTATAGATCAGTTATAACAAAATCATGGAAGATCACAATCAACTGGAAAAGATAAACACATACAGTACAGTTTCTGCTAATGTCTGTGGAAAAGAGAGTGAAAAATAATAGACGTATATAAATTTATATAGGTTTAGACGACTTTTCTTTGTAGCATGACGTAGTCTTTGTCTCTGGAGCACAATTGAAAATACTGAAAATCCTGTATTAACAGCAGGTTCCACAATAGGGAACAGAGTTTGAACATAGTCTGCCCTGTACTTCATATGCACATTGGGTCATAAAAATCTCATTTATATACCCTATTCTTCTATTCTTGGCTATCTCTATCTTATAACATGACTGTATAAACCCACAAGAACTATTTATAAGATCTATGACAAGATGCATTCTGTAGGTCTCAAGAGGGCCATTACTGTTCATGTTGTCCAACTGATTTTGAAGTTAAAGTCCTTGTTGAATTCATATAGGTTTTCAGTTTCAGAAGGTCTGTTAACTAAACTACTAAAAAACTAAATCCATTCCACCTCTATTTTTAGTGAACATAAACCTCTCATATCTCCTCCCCAACACCCCTCCCAGCGCCCTGGAATTTCATCAGCTAGATTTTTAATTCTGGAGAAACAGAGGGCAATTCAATGTGCAAGAGCAAACCAAACTAAGAAGTTATAAAAAAAAAAAGATGATGACAGCTCTGTTACGGAAACTGCTCCTTAGAACAAGAGACAGCATAGTGTAATGGTTGTGGACTGGATGTGTCTGCTTTTCATGCTAAAATGGCCAAAATCTGCAACAAATTTTGTCCACATCTGAACTATAATAAACTACTGAATGACTGCAAAAGCATAACGTGAGAAACAACAGTTTCTCCCACAGTACACCACCTCACCTGTTAATAACCTTGCATTAGTGAAAATACCAGCAAAATAAGCAAACAAAGCTAATCGTCATCTTATTTTATAGAAGATACCAACTGCTGCAACTAGTACACTGGTTTAGACACAATATCCTGTGGGACTTGGGATCTTCCTAACCTAGATTACACACTAATATGGACATCATCTTGTGGATGCTTTGTTTCTCTATTAAAGCTGCAAACACCTTTACTCTTCACTTTCACAATCACCATCAGCTCTGGAGAGAGTTCATTTGAAGCACTTCATTAGGAAATCATGTAGAGTACTGCTACCTAAGATTTCATGCAGCCTAACAGACAGAAATGAGTTTTTCCAGCAATGTGATACCTACTACCAGGTACCCTCAGCCCACCTGTAGAACTCCTCAGATATAAGATCAGATCCCTGGATAGGTCAGTGGTTGGTTTTGTATCTCCTGGATTTCTTGTCTCTCAGACACACATACAAGTGGAATTCTCATTTGAAAGTCCCACTTCATCTCTGTGTTAAGAGTAGGAGCTTATTTCGCACATGAAAATAACAGCTTCCTTTGAATATGTAGATTATATGTCCACAAAAAAAACCCCAACCAACCACCTACAAACAAAAGTACATCAAGGGGTTTCAATATACATATGTATGCAAGCTAATAGAAGCAATCAGAGCTGGAAAAATAAGGGGCACAATGAAACACTTTCTAACACAGGTGTTTGCCCAGCCAGGAACCCATTAGCACCTTGTCACAAAAGCCCCTAAGCATGTAAAAATATGAATTTGGAAGTCATAAAATCCAATGCACATACACAATTAAGTGACCAATGAAAAGCTGTCATCCTCTCTCCCTCTTTGGAACATAGCCAGAAATGACTGTTGGGACGGAAAAGATAATTTGGAAATACCTCAACTTTAACTTTTAATGTCTACTGGCAAAGGGGAAGAAAAAAACAAGAGAGAAAAGACAACAAGCAAAGCATGGGAGAGCGAAAAAGAGTAGTTTGTGACAATATCTCCATTTATTTTGAGACTTATGAAACCGGGAGCCTGGTAGTGACTGTTGATTTATGATCTAGGGGCAGGTGCGTAGAGCATCTCCTGGTATCTCCACACAGAGTAAGCCAAAGCACCAACATCTCTGCCTTTACAGTCTCCCACATAATACATTTGTTTGTCTGTTTTCTGTACCTCTGTATTCTTACTTCTCAACTGCATCATTCATCAACAAAACCCAAGTCTTCCACCTTCAAATCCAAAGAGTCACCACAGCATGAAACTATTTAAACCTTGTCTGTCAAACTCGACACATAGTGAGCTTAAAGCATTAGTCTAACTGAAAATAAGATCTGTTGGGCTTCTTGAGTCAAACTTCTTTGACTATAGCTCATAATCTTCAATATGCACTCAAAATCTGTTTAAAACTTGTTTATCCTTTCCAGGAGTCTACCTGGAGTCTGCCCATTTGCAACTTCAAAACATAAGCCTTTAATTACAAAAAAGAATCAAGTTCACTTGAGAAATCAACACACCCACTCGTAGCAGCATGCCTGTCCCCACCCTGCTCAGCTCGATTGCACTTACTTAGGTGGGAAAATGCTTACTATCACCAATTACTAGGCAACTCTGTCCTCACTGCAGAACCCCAGCACATTAGAGATCACATAAGCAGTGCAAAATAAGATGGTCCTTAATGTAAAGAGTTTTGGGGAAGTTTACCCTGCAACGGATGCTCCAGGTATTTGCTGCCCAGGACACCTCTCTGGAAAGCCCGTGCTCTTCACTGTACAACAAAAGGGAAAAAACTCAAGAGAGGCATCAAACATACTTGGAAACACCTTTTGATGTAGATTTTTAAAGTTAGACCACCTCAGCGATTTTCAATCAACAGCCTTTTCCCCTTAATTGTAGAGTCACTGCAAAGCACGTGGAGACTTGGAAAACAAATCTGTCAGGCAGCTGGACATAGCCCTGTTTTCAGGACTTCAGAGAATTAAGGGCCTGACTCTTTCACAAGCACAAACCAGAAATAAATGCTGAGAGTCATCTGACATTATGCTGCTATAAACCACGTATGCAGCCAAGATGTTGTGCTTGCTTCAGTGGAATAACTTCAGCAACATGTGCAGATTGACATGCAAATAAACCTCTTGAAATTGCACCAAGAGAGGTGGAGAGAGAAAGACAATCTTGATTAAAATTTTTTGAAGGACACTACTATGTTATGATCAGCTCAACATAAATTATCATATAACCCATTTCCAATGAGAATGCAATATGAGCTAAATTTTACACTGATTTATAGCTTATGAAGGCTTCACTGAAAACCATGGTTGTTTCTCAAATCCAGGTCAGGGCAGAATTTAGATTTGTTTCCTTTCATTAAGTATCTACAGTTTTGCACTAGGGGTGGAAGGTCATAGAAAGAGTAGGAAAAGTACTTAAAAAAATTATCATCCTATATAAGGAAAAGATTATTCTCCTGTCCAAAAATCCTACACCTACATTCAGTTTGCCCTGAATCAATTGCAGTGATATCATTTCAAAGACAGTGATGTACATTCTGAAAGGAAATACAGATCCAAGTTATGTCCAAAGTTTTTCTGTTATATCCACCAATTCTTGATTCCTCTTTTCATCCCAAACACCTCTGCCTGCACCAAGTCCCCATTTAGTCCAGCAGACTGCAAAAAGCAGGCAGTAGCCTACCTTGTGCAATGAAAAGATGCCCCTTTTCCTCTTTCTTTTCTACATTTCTCCAGAGACACTATGAAAGCTCCTGCTAAAAACCACATAGACTCAAGCAGAGTCCAAATTCTGGTCATAGATACAGCCTGCACCCTGAGAAATGGCAGACATTCTGATTTATTTGTACTGGTTGAAATGAGATCAGAGTGGAAGCTCAGAGCTGAGACTGTCTGACAAGAACAGCAACTTGCAAAATAGATTCCTTAAAGACTATTCCATACAAAACAACAGTCACACATGGGGATTTGGAGTTTTGAAGACAATTCAGTTTTGTCTGTAGGTTTGGGATTTTTAAAATTATTAAAATACACCACTAATCCATGCAGATGTGATCTCCCTTTAATTTTGGTTGTTGCTTTTAATAGCGTATTTCAAGCTCTACTCCAAGTATCTCTCTTTCCTATTAGCTCCGCTCAAGCAACCCATATTGCTCAAAGACTGGTGTGATTAATAGCTGTGCCAGCAATTCCTATTTAAAAACTATTTCTTTTTTATCTTTTTACCCTGTGATTTTCTTCTACTCTCAGTGCAGAACAGCCACTGGCAGTGTCTTTGTGCAATCTAGAACTTTGCAACTTTATTTCTCATGATTCCTTTGCCACTTGAATCTGGTCCTGTCAATTTTGTTTGACGGGGTAATAACCAAGCAACTTCAAGCACAATCCTACAAGTAGGTGAGTGCTCACTATTGACAGACGCTTAAAGCAGTAATTTAGTATCTTTGAAGGAGCTCAGCACCTTGCAGGATGGTATCAAAGTGTTCCAGTTTCCTAAGGCATGATTTGCTGTGGCCCTGTTTCTCACTCAGAAGTCGGTGTTGCCTTCTAGTCATGGATTTTAAGTAAACAGAGAAATGTATTTAAAGACAATCACAGAGGATCCGTCACTGAGCAGGCAGTACAGGTTCCCTATTGCAAGCCCTCCCCAGTCAGCCCTGGAAGTGTAAGTTATAGTCTCAAAATTATTCCGTCAACCCCTGACAATCTAATTTTTATGTTTTGGGTTTTTTTTACATATCTAGTGCTTCTTGACTCTGTTTAGGTAGCCATGTCTCCTCAATATCTCATTCAGGTGTAGCACGGAAAAGTTTAACAACCCTGGGCTGGCAGCCAAGCTTGCCAGTGACTGACGCTCGCTTAACTGAGCAAAGATTTGCTCTGCTCCAAGCAGGAACCTGACTACACAAGGAATAGAAGTGACAGCGAGGGTGCAGGCTTGCATCCTAACAACGCAGCTTCCAGCTTGTGCTCAGGCAAGTGGAACCAGCACTTAAGCTGAATGCTAAAAGGCTTCAATCTTCTGCTGCTTTCCAATTCACCTCCTGTATAAACCCAGGACTTTTTAGTACAAGCGGCACATTAGGGTAGTTACATCGTTAATCCGGGCATAATTTTAAGCTCAATGAAAGGCGATTTAGATGTCAAAAGAGGAGGAAAGCAAAGGCAAGCACAGAAGAGAGGAGGTAGAGGGGAATGAATCGCTTAGAATACATTTTTTTTTAAAAAAGTATTCTTGCCAGTAAATGAGAGAAATAAATCAACGGTATGAAGTCACTGGTAGCAGGATTTAAAACCGAGTTTATGACCATTTGCTAAGGGGCCAACTTGAAAGCACAAGCAACACTACTAAAAATACAGCTCTCACGAGCAATGATAATGTTATACTTTTGGAACAAATTCTTTGGTTTTAGTGAAATTACATTTACCCAAACACAGACTGCAGGCAGACTTAAACTCTCTGCCCCCAAGGTTTCACTGGCTAACCAATCAATGGCTGGAGGGGGAAGGTAACAGAAATGAAACCATGCAAATGAAATCTGTGCCCAGCAGAAATATCCCTTTCCATGGAGAGTTGCTGAAGAAATACAGCTTTTATGTAAGCAATTACACAATTATTGTAACAATGGCCCTCTCCCAATCTCTCCCGATTTATTTTAAGGTTTTTACTAGGTTTTGGGTTTTTTTAAACTGAAGATACATTATGCTGAATAGCAGTATTCAAAAGAGTTAAAATGCTCTAGTGATACCTCAGCTGAATCCAGGTGGACTAGAGTGCCATAGAAGTCCGAGCTGGTCTTGTGCACGTGATTTCTTTACAATTCCCACAGTTTTGTGACCTAGTCCCCAATACTTTTCAGCCTTGGAGAAGCTGCTAACTAGGACCCCATTTATCAAACACACTGGCAAGGTACTGGTCAGTACTTTATGTATAACGTGGGCTGATGCTGGGTTTGATGTGAAAGAAACACTGTACCAACCTGTGAACAGCAATGATGCTAACCTAGCTGGTTGGCTGAGATGCCCCCTTAAACTTTTTATCTCTTAAAACTTTGGTTTAAATTTCCATTAGGTCACAAGCAAAATCCATTTGGTCATGTCAATCTTGATGACACAGCTTCATCAAACAAATCATCACAGAGCTAAGTACTACTCATAATATCAATAGCAGGCAAAGATGCTCTAAATTAGAAACGTGTGGGTGGCTTGTGCATCTCCACTGCCTTCAGTAATCTGTCCGCTAAGGATTATTTTTTTTAGTAAGTTATTCCTAATACGAAAGTGAAAATAAAAATAGACTAAGTAGTAAACATTAGTAGGAATGGGCAGGAAAACCAAGAATGGCTGCAAAGCCTTCTCAAGGAAAGACCTTCGAGTCCACAAATGTCTGAGATCCTGCAGTCACATCTCTACTTCATTTTTCTGGAGACAGAAAAAGCAAGATCACCAAAAAAATTTGGCACCATTAATACTGAAGTGGCTTTTCTCCCCAGCACCCCCCACCTCTCTCATGGAATTTTGAACCTGGAAGTTATAATTGAAAGCCAGTGGATTAAGCATAACACATCAAACCACTGTTAACACCCAGCCTCCCGCAAGGCTGAATCCTAACAACTCTGTTTTCTGCCTACAGTATGTGCAAGCAAGTGGAACCACCACATGCACTGCATGCTAAAGGCCACAGCCTTTGTCTTCTCCAAGTTCTGTCTATTTCAGAGGCTAACATGCTGCAATTAGTCTAATTAATGTGAAACAATGAGCTGTGTTACCACTTATCAAATTGATTGTTCCCCTATCAAAACAAAACAGGCTGGCTTTTTGATGTAATTTCAAGAGATGATTTGAAATGTCATGTTGCTGCAAGCCAATTACCTTATGACTGGAGTCACGGTCAACAGAATACATAATTAGTGCGGAGTTTGGGAAGGCTGCTTACTGCTAGTATGCTAATTAGCTGTCTTTTGTCATAAAACAAAAAGGTTGTAGCTAGGGTTGTGAAATAGGTCTCTTTTATTTACATTTCTTTGTGCTTATCAACGTGAGGCATGACAATGCAAAAGAATGGGAAATTTTAATTCCACTACTTCAAATTAATACTGAGCTGCAAGGTCAGGCATGATGTCGGACTGCGAGCAATGCTCAGCTCTTCCATGTGTGACACAGGCTGCACCCTCTACCCAGAGCTCACCAAAACTAATTATCACGAAAATCGCCTACCAGTCTTGGTGCCACTGAGTGCACCTACAAAACAAGCAACAGGCATTTGATGGGCACCAGATTCTCTTTTCCAGAAGGGAGGAGAGTACCTGTGATAGCTTGAGCGTGCCTGGTGCCATCCTGATAGCCCAAGACTGCTACCACCACACCTCAGGCAAAAGTGCCTTCCAAAACGTGAAAAAGCTAAACCACAAGCAAACAACATGATTACTTCCACTTCAGCATGGTGCTCAAGGAACACTTAACACGGGCATGCAGGATAGCAGAGACTCTGCCTTTAAGTAAAAAGCCTCATAACTCAGTGTCTGCCAGCCCCTCTTCATTGCCTCATTTGTGTGATAAATTTTGTATTCCTCAGGCATTCCTTACGTTGCTGATCCTGCATGGCTCTGGTGGGTTTCAGGAGAAGCTGAGGAGTTCATTACTTTGTGGGATAAAAATCTACTACAAAGATTCCAAACTTAAAGTAGCTCCTGCTCTGCCCTCTCATCCCATCACGGTCCATGAACTTTCATGCTGTCCTGTGAGGATAATGGAGGGCAGAAGTTAGCCTAATGAATCTTCACTAATTCCTACCAATTTAAATCCTGGTTTTCTGTTTCCTGACTGTAATTCAGCACTTTATCTAAGGTTTCACTTGGCCAGAGCAACTCACCAGAGCAAGGTCCGGAATCACTGGAAGTTGTAATGGTGTAGTTTTACTAACAGCTCATGACTTAACAATCCTCCTATTTGTCATGAAAATGATTTTGATTTTTTGGGTATGCTTGGTTTGAACAACTATAGAGCTAATTCATTTGCGTTTTGAAAGGCCCTTAAAAGCAAGAGAGATGCATAAACCAGACTCTCACAGAGAGGAGGAATTAAGTGTTCAAAATCTAGAAAAAAAAGTTGTCAAAATTGCCTTGCCTGAAGACTTCATTCAAATTCAAACCCAGCCTATTCCACGTTTGCGTGAAGAAGTGTAGTCTTAAGTCCAGATAACACAGAGGTGGACCACCTTTAAAATCACAGTATGAAATCAGTAGGCATTCTTCAGTTATTTTCCTGATTTCTCTCTTCTAGTGTGAACTGAACTCAAAGAGCAATCAAATTAGGTATGCGTGAGGTAGGCTAAATTTTTATCTTAAACGATGAAACCTATTACAAACAGGAAAACACTAATTTCTTTTGGTGCTGTCATTTGCTAGAATCAACATCATCCTTCCTGTCTTTATTCAGCAGAGAAAACAAAGCTAATCCCAATTTCTAAAGAGCTGGCTAATAAAGGAGTCAAGGGATCATTAGTCTAATTAACTCATTCCTACTTTCAGTTTACATTTCATTATGCTATTATACCCTTTGAAATGTCAATTTTTAAATACCATAGAAAACTGTTTAACATATAGATATTACATTCAATAAATCTAGGGACATATAGAACAGTTACTCAATATTAGTAGATTAATAGTATCCAGGTATGCAACTAAATATCTTCCATGCAACTAAATATCTCCCAGCTACAGCTTTATCATAAACTTCATTTATTAATATATATATTTATATATATA
>VZRI01001471.1:6012-51160 GCA_013397515.1 Upupa epops
AAGTCCAGGTGGGTTTCAAACGTCTTCAGAGAAGACGACTCCACTCCCTCCCACTACCCTTCACCCTCACTGAGAATAAGTTATAGAATCAGTCAGGGTTGGAGGGGACCACAGGATCATCCAGTTCCAACACCCCACCCTAGATCAGGGTAGAGGCCAGAACCTCATCCACCTCCNAGCCTCCTCTTCTCCAGACTGAACAGCCCCAACTCTCTCACTCTGGCCTCATAGGAGAGGTGCTCCAGCCCTCTGATCATTCTCGTGGCCCTCCTCTGGACTCGCTACAGCATGTCCACATCCTTCTTGTAATAAGGGCTCCAGAACTCCAGGTGGGGGTCTCACCAGAGCAGGTATAGTGTGTTCCAATTTAATCATAAAGGTTGGAAAAGACCTCCAAGATCACCAAGTCCAAGCACCATGGAAACAATCCAATTATTCTGTATGCTGTGTGGCAGCCATGGTTGACATTCGTCTTGAAGCTGAGGATGCCTGGGACAATTTGTAAAATCAAATACCATGCCAGGGCTTTCATTTTGCTCCTCTTAAATTAATCCAGTGTAATCTGGCCCCTTTAAGTTTAAATAATTGCTCAGCTTGTACTATTTCTCTCTTCAAGAATATAAAAACCCACCACCCTTCTCAACCTTAAAGCCAAGGTAAAGGCAGTGATTTATTTCAGCTCTTACAGAGCATGTTTGTAGAAAACGGCTCCCTCCCCAACTGTTCTTTATATGGCTCCTGGTAATTGAATTAAAGCAAAGTTCTCCAAAATAAATGAATTTAGTGTAGCAGATGGCCAGCATGTATTTTAGCTTCCTGTGTAGCAGCCAAGATGACTTAAATCAGCTAGAGGAGAGGTAGGTTTTAATCAGGTCAGCTGACAGTTATTAGATCAAACACAATTGAAATTCAGAAATTTTGTCAAAAAAGGAATCTGCTACAAAGCCGGTGCTTTCTCCCATGGGGACCCAAAGGATAAAAGTTCTAAAACCTTAAAATTATTCTGGTTTGGGGAATAAGATTTAGGAGAACATGTCAGGCTTTTATTTTCCTATTTAGCCTCCTCTATGTCTTTGGTTTAATGGAAAAGATGCCACATAAAACCAAGAACCACTGAACAAGCAGTGATGGAAAAGGTCCAGTTCTTGGCTGCTTTGCATCACTCTTTTACAACTCTTCAAAGTAGACATAAAATACTACAAAGCTAAAATAGCTGCATTTTATACCTGGCTTGCAGAGCTGTAAATGCAAACAAGGCTGAAAGGGGGCAATTTCTGCAGCAAATAGGACACGTTTCCGTACGGAGCTTAAGCTACCCACGCTGCCATTAATTTTAACCATTGTTTTCATAAAAAGCAGTTTTCTAAGTATAGAGGTAAGTTGCAGGTGAGTTTATTGTGCCTCCTGAGATGCCCTTGTCAGTGTCTTTTAATTATGATATTCTTCATGGCTCTGAACCGTGGAGCAACAGCTGGGCTGTATCCTCCAGGTAGGGAATGAAATCTCTATACCGTGCTCTCTTTATTTTGCAGATGCTGTGCTCAGAGCTGGTTCCAAAATAGATTTTTTCCCAGCCTGTGGGATAATTCCAAAACTTTAATATTAATTTTCTTCTCAAATTTGTGATGAAAGGGTATACTTTAGAAGTGTTTTACAGAAAAATGTACTTGAAGATGGCCCCTTTGGAAATACTAGAGTTGTTTTCCCAGTCAAAATGTGATATGTAAACATTTTCCTCATTAAACAACAATAACCAAAATCACATCTCAGACCATTCATATAACCTGAGACCCTTCAACTGGTGTCCCTGCAGCCCAAACAAGATCTTGCTCTGTGCCAGTCACTTCCAGAAGCTACATCACCAAGAGATATTTGTCATTCCTATTCCTCTAAGTTTCTTTAACCATTCCTAGTCAACTTGGAACAAATTGGCCTGACTGGGAGCCTGGACTAAACAGAACAGTGACATATATACACATATTTATATTTGATAAATATATACATATAGATTTTTGTACATACTAATAGGTGTAAATATACTGTGTATTTCTCTTATAGCAGGCTGCTGGAAAATACAGCAAGGCTGGAATAGATTCATTCATTACAGCTGCAGGTGAATCTACCATTTCTCTTGAGGCAGATTAGACTAGGAAAAAAAAGTTGCTTACATTTGATTTGGCTAATTGTAACATGTCCTAATTAAAAATACTGTCATAGGAAGGATAAGCTTACAGTGCAGGCTGCCTTTAAACCAAGCTTCCAAACTTTTTTCTCTAAATAAAAGAGAGAAAGAAAAAGAGAAAATTGTGATGTGTTGAATTTATTAGTAGCAGATTTTCTTTCTCGATATTTTCTCTGTATTTGTTTCACTGTATATATTATATAACATATTTAGTATTTAATTACATATAATTATTTATAGACTAGATAAATTAGGTAATATTACATTAATAATATCTCTATGTTGTTATTTATTATGTTTGTTTCCCTGTGTTTATTATTTATTCTCTGTATTTATTTTTCTGCATTTTCTACCAACAGCAACCTCTGTGGGTTCTCACTGCTCTCTAAGGTCATTCAGCTCTCCTCACTGGCTGCATCTCACTCATCTTTGAACCAACTATGAAATCAGTGCTGGAAGGCGAGGGATCATTTGTGGATGCAGGTGCCAGGGTCCTGCTCTGCACTAAATCTCCACAACGGCTGAGCCTGGAGCACACCAAAACCATGGCACTAGTATCTGGCAAGTCTTCACTTGCATCATACAAATGTGCATCACTGCACAAAGCACCAGCTCGTTGGAAACCCCAATGTTTTCCCCTCTAGTTCGTCAAGTGAGGCTGTTGTGTGCACAGAATTGCAATAGCAAGAGCTAGGGGCCAAGTACTCCTTTTTTTTTTAATCTATTTACTTCTTTCTCCATTTTTAGCTGCACTCTACTTGCCATTTGCAATGCTCTAGCCACTTGAAAGTCAAAGGGAGCTGAAAGCTGGAGCACAAAACAAAATTTTTGTAGAATCAAATGCCTCAAGTGGATCCTAATCATTAGAGTACATTGAACTTCGGACTATTCATATGCAGAAAGGATTGCAAAATCAAATCTTCACATAGCATTGCTTAATTAATGCCACAAGCAGCCACAATTATTGGGCTGTTGTTTCTAAGAATAAGCTTAGCTTGCTAAGAAATACAGGGAAACGGGCACAATAACCTTATTTATTGAGTAATATCTTTGAAATGTCATCTCTGATGCCATTTTTTTTATTTGAAGACAATTCAGAAACATGTTCCCAAGTCTTTAGGGGGGAAAAAAACCCAACAATAAAAAATCTAGCAATTTTTATACTGGGATAAATTACAAAGATGTAACCAAAAATATTCAGCAAGTGTTTGTTGGATTCGTGTGATTGGAGGATTTTGTACTACTGTGACTTCAATAATGTGAATACAAATAAAATTAATTAACAGACTGTTTGCTGTAGTTGATATCTCTGTGTGAGTACTTCTTACTAAGTACAATTTCAATTTGACAACATTGGAATGACTACAAATTCCTGAGAATTACCATAAGGTAATTATTAGTTCTATATTAACATTTCCCTTTCATGGTGGTATTTAGGGACTAAGTTAGGACTAGAGTACTGGACTATCACCACTAATTTATCTAAGCTCTCAGAGCCTCCCAGTTCCCTAAACCAAATGTTTGGCAGCTGAACTCAAGGCTTCATTTCACTCACTGCAAGATCTTGAAGCTATTTCTAGAAAACGGTTTGTCTCTCCAAGGTGGTTTATAGGGTTAGAATAGCTAATACCAATTTATCTCCCTCCACTCCCACAAATTACAGAAAGTTTGCTGATGGCAATATGAAGAGAGGAAGTGTGTTTGCTACAGTGATGGTTAGTTTATGGCAAAATCTCTGTTTGGGTAACAGTTACACTTACCACATTAATTAACAACAGCCACTGAATTAGCGTTCATCTCTTTTCTTCAATTTTTAATGTTGAAACCCAAGAGGGTCAGGTCCCAGATCCCAAATCTTGGTCCAAAACCTAAAACCATGAACCTCATGGAATGGAAATATCTATTGCAACAGAGTAAGTTTCTCTGATAGCTACAGGGCTTCATTTATTTCCTGTAATTTAACATTGCTCACAGCGTATTTTCAATGTCAAGGATTTGTATGCATGCACATATATGAATACATCACTCCTATAAAAAGCCCCTAGACTAGCAGGCACGTATCAACTGCTCTGTTCCTCCCCGAGCGGTTGCTCATTTTTTCCTCCATTTAATTATTTCATACATATTTACTATCCAGGCCTTTCTTATAAAAAATATGGAATGCTTCAGTTTATTAAGCAATTTGAAATTAAAAAAAGACTGGTTGCATCATTTTGTAGCAACGTTGTGCTACCTGAATTAACACATTGCAGGTTTACCTGGCCCCACCACAATAGTAAGTTCCCAATATGTTTGCTTTGCCTAGAGGATTTCTATACTTTACAAATATTCCTTTGCATGGAGGAATTATTTTTTTCTTCTTAATAAAGCAATTTCAAGATGCAAGGAAGAGCAAATACACTTTTTCATTGACTTGTTGCTCAATAATATCATGCTTCATGCCCTTTAATTTTATGTTCTGATTTCTGGAAAAACAGAACTTAACCCGAAAGGTTCCTCCACCCCAAACTGTAATCCTTACATCCTTCAAAAATACACAAATAGAACAACTAGCTAAAGAAATCTAAAGAAATCAATGTGATACCAGAGCCTAGAAATGATCAATTACATACAAAAGCTAGTCAAGCAGAAAGCAAAAGAAAACAATAGGATATCAGTGCACAAACTTAATTGCTTAGATTCCTTAAATTTCTGAAGTGGAAGGTAATACATTAAGGAACCTAATTAGATATTGATTTAAATAAATTTAGCCTCCTGGTGATGAAGCAATGTTTGTTGAGGGTTCTGATGTAAATTAAAAGCAGCAAGGGACAAAAAAAAACCCACTCCACAAATGTTTTTGTACCCCTGGTTCTAAGAAAGTCAAACTAAAATTAAAGCTTTGCTCACACCACAGTTATAGTATTTTGAAACATGCTCCTGGTTATTGCACTGAGACCTTCATGCTATTCAGTGGGAAATAACTGACTGTTGACACAGAGCCAGGGATGGTAAACATCCAGCTTGAAGTGCAATTATGGGTTACATGCTTTCATAGTGTCAAAATCCCAAGACTTAAGAAAATGAATAAAATGGCAACTAGCTTAAAGAGCACTGAAACGGTAACGAGAACCTAGAAAGTGCAATTTTCTGGAGACTAGAGTTAAAGCTTCTGAGTTTCTGATTGCTGGAAAGAAGAAATGTGCCCTGGCAGAAAGGTCCCTGAGCAGGAAACCTGATCCTTTTCCCCTGTGAGTCTCTGCACAGAACTATTACCAGATTCATGAGCATTTCTTCTCTCCGAGAAGTGAAGTTATTCCCCTCTACATGGAGTCATGAGACTCTTATCTGGGCTTCTGAGTCCAGCTCTGAGGTTGAAAGGTTAACAGGCAGAGGACACAAAATCCCTGTGCTGGGTGGGCTGTTGAGGTCACTTACCCAGCTTTCCTTGGGAAGGACCTTATAGCAACCTTCCAATCTCTGAAAGGTGACTATCAGAAGGTTGAGGAAGACTGTTCACAAGAGCAGGGGACAATAGGACAAGGGGTCATGGTTTTAAGTTGGAAAAGGATAGATTTATGTTAGACATCAGGAAAAATTTCTTTAATCTGAGGGTGGTGGATCCCTGGAACAGGTTGCCCAGAGAAGTGGTGGAGATCCCACCCCTAGAGGCATTCAAGGTGAGGCTTGATGGGGCTTGAGGCAATGTCTAGCATGTGATGGCCTTGCTTGTTGTAGGGGGTTTGGACTAGACCTTTGGAGGTCCCTTTCAACAAAATACATTCTACATTCTAGGATATATTTTGCACTTCCCAGAGCAACACATAGCTCAAAAAAAAAAAGCAGGGCTGAATCTCTCCTAGGTAAAGAAAAAATAATTAGTCTCATTGAAAATGAAACAGTTTTAAAAAATAAATGGCATACAAATATAGAGAAAACCTGTAAAATCAGGTTTTTTTACTCCATATGTCTCATTTTTCAGTCCCCAGTGTCTAGCACTACCACTAGCACTTGTTGCATACTTTCTGTGTGGTTTGACTGTGTCCTATACTTTGGATGCTTCTTCGACGGTGGGATGGTTCAATATGCTAACAAGATACACAGTACAAAAATAAAACCAAAACCATTGCACTTTATTTTTTGTGTAAGGGAAACTATTGTAAATCACCACCACCAAACCAACGTGAACTGCTGCCAACAAATTGAAGTGACAGTTGCCAAAGTCATAGCTGTTGTCTGTGCCCATCATTTCCTTGTGCATATTTTTTCTGTTCTATGGCTTTAAACACCATTGAAATGGTGGTTGGTTCCATTACGGACAAGTGCTTGGAACTTTCTTCTGGTTAAAGATTATTCTATGTGCTGCCTTAATACATCAGCTGAAATGTAGAGACTATGACAAAGAAGATTGGGTGATACCTTCATGAGGCAGCACTTGTTTTTACCAGTATTTGTGGTGCTCCGTATCAATCTTTCATTGCAACTTTTTCATTGACTCTTTCAAATAAATGCTAAACTTCCTGTTTGCTGTAATATATGTGAAGATAGCATGATTTCCCCCTCTTTTCAGTGCATGCCACTCCTGCACACCACCAGATTTGGTGGAACTGCAAACAAACACCGTGTTACCCACGTTCTGTACAGAGAACTCTGCTCCAGAGTTAATCACTAGATCAGAGGCTAACGGTATCTTTGGATTGACTTCCAGGAGCTGTTAGTGCAGTTCTTCTCATTGAAGTGGTAGTCAGGGTGCTGATAATATTAGTTTTCTCTAATTTAAGGTTCCCCACAGATCTTAGCCAATGTTTTGGTCCTTATTGACATTGTTTTGTGAACTAAGACTCATTAAATTAACTTGAAGTCGGTTTTAGATTAATTACAATATGAGGAGCTTGACATTCTCCATCTGGAGCAGAGTTTTCAGTCATTGCCTGCTGGGGGATGAACCATTCAGTTCATAATAAGGCCTTTCATTTACTAAAACACAGCATTTCCAGCTTCAGCTTTTCCCATCTGGGCTTCTACTGTAGCAACTCGGTAATGTTCCTCTACTGCAGCCTGTGCAACCCACAGATTTCACTGAAGTGACGGGGGAGACAGAATAGCACTGACCTGGTTCTGTGACTAAACATGCCAGGAGCAATTCAACTCTATCATTTCCTTCCCTCACCCCGTCAAACATAAAAAACCTAAAAAAACCCTCCACATTGGAAGACTCAAAACTCCCTGCAAGCAGCTGGGAACTACATCCAGGACCCACCTTGATGATGTGATCGATGAGTTTTATACCAAACATAAAATATAAAAAATACATCAGAGTCCTTTGATGTGTAACCTTGAACAAAAAAGGGAAAACCCCACAAACCCCAGTGCTATTCTATGGGCTAGGCTAAGACATTAGCAGAGAAGATTTATGGGAGTCTAGGTGTTGGGAGCCTCATAAAGCAGGTACTTTCAAATTGTAATGAGGGAAGTGGCTGGGGACTGTAGCCCTGTGAATACTGAATCATGCTGCATATGTAAGCAGCAGGAGGAAGCAGGTGATCTGCACTCGTGCAACCACAACTGAGTACTGTGTCCAGTTTCGGGTGCCACAGTAGAAATACATTAAGGTGCTGGAGCCGGTCCAGAGAAGGGCAACAAGGCTAGTGAAAGGTCTGGAAAACAAGCCCTGTAAGGAGCACCTGAGGGAGCTGGGGTTGTTTAGACCAGAGAAGAGGAGACTGAGAGGAGACCTTACAGCTGTCTACAGCGACCTGAAAGAAGGTTGTAGTGAGGCTGGTGCTGGTCTCTTCTTACATATTACTAATGATAGGACAAGGGGAAATGGCCTGAGGCTGAATCGGGCAGTGTTAAATTAGCCATTAGGAAGAAGTTCTTTACTGAGAGAGTGGTTGGGCACTGGAATGGGCTGCACAGGGAGGTGGTGGAATGGCCTTCCCTGAAGGTGTTTAGAAGGTGAGTAGATAGAGCACTTGAGGCCATGGTCTAGAGACTGGGGAGATGTTGGGATGAGGACTGGACTTGGTGATCCTGGAGGTCCTTTCCAGTCATGAGGATTCTGTGATTTCATGACTTTACTCTGTGCAGTCAGACCAGGGCATGTTTTGCAAGATGCTGAAGTTCTGATGCCTCTCATACTCCCGGCTTCTCTCCCAGCAAAAACTGAGACAACAAAAGTGAATATTGCATTTATCATGCATTTAGCATGGATATGACTACAGGTTTTGTAGATAATGTGTTAATTTTCTAATGTTATTATACCTTCCTTGCATGTTAATAGACAAACTGAATTTTCTGCTGGTGGATTTTTCTCCAGTTTCAGAAATTTCTGGATCATCAGAAATACTGTGAGTGCTTCTTCAGCACCACAGAGTGGGATTTTATTTCCGAGTCCCTTCAACTAACCCAATAACTCCTGCTGGAAAAATTAGATCACTCATTTTAGGAGAGATTCAGTCTGATTTTTAAGACCCTCATTGATGCTGCATGAACCACATTCATTATGAGTCTGTTTCAGTGCTTAATCACCCTTTTAAGAATACAAATAAGAATTGGTCCACATTTGGCCTCTCCTGTATTGGATTTCCTTCAATTTCTGTCAAAATTTGCTGATCATTATTCTATCAACTTCCTTCCATATTTGACAACATTTTGATAAAATTTCTCCCAGATTCCTTCCTGCTCTTCTAGAACAAGGGGGTTAGTTTAAGGTTAATACCCAGGATATTTATATCCCAATACACTCTCTCCTCTTCTTCACTTGGAGTTCAAGTGGTCAACTTATATAACAAATCCAAAACATGAGAAAACTGAACGGAAAGGACCAAGCAGCATAACATATATAATCTATAAGGTGTGTGGTTAATTACAAAACAGTCCTGTAGCTCATCCTGCTTCATGGCTATGTTTAAAGCACAGTCTAGTGTTTAATTGCAAGCCATGTTCTAATGCCTGTAATTCATGATTTCAGCTACCAGCTCTGTGCTGCAATGTGTCCAAGGTATTCAAGTGCTCACTGTAGCATCCTTCTGGATAAGGTATGATCACTAACAATGGGAATATATGGAGGAATAAAGGCAAATAATTCTCTAGGGACTATAGTATATCCCTGCTTTGCTACTTCTCCTGGTGCCACATTTTTAAGAACAAAGCACTCACACGTCTTTGCTTGAACACTCCAGGTTTTCCAAGTTCTCACAAAATACAAGACTTCCTGCTGCTTTTTGGCTCTCAGTTGGGCTTAAGGATTTAAGTGAGGTTAGAAACACAGATTGTTTGCTTTTACCACCTTGTTGGTGCCTGTATGTCCATCCACAGCCCTCTGGACTGTCAGCCAATGGAAGAGCCCTCAAGAATTACAACCTACTGGTGCAGCTAGAGTGGCCAAACCTGGTTTCTGCTACCATTGAAGCTGTGTCAGGAGGTGGTTGAGTCACCATCCCTGAATGTGTTTAGTGATAATCTAGATGTGGTGCTTCATGATCTGGTCTAGCGGAGAACTTGGCAGAGTATGGTTATTTGTTGATGACCTCAAGGGTATTTTACAACTTGAACAATTCAATGATTCTGTGATTTTTCTTGGGTTATTGATCCTTCCCAATGCACATGTTTGCACCCATGGGAGTGAACACATACAACCATCCTCAACCACTCTCTGCTACTAGAGATGTGTGACAGTCGGAGCACATTTTGTTGTCTGTATTTGTATCTCCCCGACTCCTACATAGAGTTTCCATGGGAAAATTGCGGAATGCCTACGCATGTTAATTTTTAGCGCAGCAGGCCCCTAAACCTATCATCTCCCAAAAATGTCCTTTTAAAGCCTTGTCAATCAGTGTGGAATTAGCTGAATTTACATGCAGAACAGATGGCAATTTTGGAAATGTTTCTTTTACTAAATGCATCTGAAGAAGAACACAAAAAAAGAGCCCTCACAACAACAACAAAATAAAAAAGAACCATGACTCGGGGATTTAATATATATGTATTCCTAATGCGATGTGGAATTAAATTAAGTTCTAAAAATACATGCAATAAAACGTGCAGCAAAACATGCCAAGCATTATTAACTACAAACAACAACAAAAAAATATGTTTCCCTGGTGTTCAGAACAGAAAGTAAGTAAATAACATATTTCATTGTGAGCATATTTCAAAGTAAATATCTGGTTTATGCTAATGACTTCAATAGATTTCCTCTTTAAGGGGAAGTTTTAAAAGATTTAGAGCCATGAAGGCTCTGTCATTTGCAATCAGGACTGGGAAAGGGCAAGATGGTCAGAAGTCACAAAAGAAAACCCAACAAAACACCACCAAAAAACCTTCCAGACAGGCTACGGAGCTGCTTTACCTCCCTGTGCTGATCATTATCTGCCTCAGAGAAAGTGGATTGTGTGTGTGTGTGTGTGTGTGTGTTTGAATTTAAAAAAATTGCTCCTACATTTCCAATACACAGCAGGGTACAGGATGATGTTCTATACTTAGTTTTGCAAGATGTACAGATTTGCAGAAGGAGATACTAAAGGAAAAAAGAACCCCCAAAAGGAGTTGGAGATTCTGTTGTCATCCTCAGTTCCCTATGGAGAGGGAATGCTGCAGTGCCCTTACAACAATAGTTTGCAGAAATATCCCGTATTTATGGTCTGTGCATCCACTCTTCCACTTTACAAGTTACTGCTAGATCTACAATTCATGGACAAAGTGAAATTGTGTAAAATGCCACTCATTTTTCCAGTTCCAGTTAATTTTTAAGTGTTACAAAACCATCCCCCCAAACAGCCTCACAAAGTATTTCTTGCCAAGCCACCAAATCCCGTGTGGCTATGCCCTCAGAGAGGATGTATTCATTCAGTTTCAGACATACTCACACCTCGCACTTGTCGTGCCCTGGCTTTGAACTAGGGGTTTCCGTAATAATTCTGGGACCTTGCTCTGACCTGAGTGTTCACCAGCACTTAGCTACTTAAGGTGTCCAATGACACGTATAGGATGATGTATGGAATGCACGAACCATTACTGCTCATCCATCAGAATATCACATTTAATAACTATTTACTATTTTCTTCCTTTATGTATGCTGTTCTATAGTTGTATTTTCTCTATATTGAAGTCCTTGTATCAGAGACTGGGTTCTGGTAAGTTAAGGAGATAAAAACACGAAAATGAGAGGTTTTTTTCTTCTTTCTCTCTGCACACATCCTAGATACTCCAAGTTAGCTTTGTGACAGCTCAGTTTAGAGCTGAAAGAGAGAATAAAGTGCCAAATTAAAAGGTAATAATAGAATCACAGGATGGCTTGGATTGGAAGGGACATTAAGTCCCTTCTTAAGTTAAGTTGGAAGGGATGTCTAGTTCCAAACCCCCTGCCATTTGCAGGGGCACTTCCTACTAGAGCAGGTTGCTCAAGCCCTGTTAAAAAGAATAAAGATCCCCAGATGTACCAATATTCACTTTTTGGAGATATTTTTCATTGAGTGCTATAAGATGACTTAAAAACTCAGGTTTTATCTCTATTAAACTGATGAAAAATATCACATCTATCCTCATCTATTAGAGCAGAGGGTCCTGGCAACGGGCTTTTTTCCCCTGTCAGTGACCACACAGTCTGACATTCTCAGATGAGGAAATGAGGCTCCGAAACCAACAGGCAAATTGTATTCATGAGCTGGACTAAGAATCCTGCAGCCTCTGTTGCCCTGTGCAGAAAGTCTATATCACTAAGCAATTTACAATACAGTAGCTGGAACTCAATTTTGAGATTTGCTTTTTAAAATCACAGCATCATCATGTTCAGATTTGACCGTTGCAGCTGATATCCATCTCCCCATCCAAGTAACTACAGTGGGAACAGCAAGGTCAGACGCTTTATTAGTAGGAATTACCATAATAATAAGTGGATGTAATATGATTAGTGCCTGAATTTGATTTATTACATTCAGGAAGGAAATGAAGGGCAAAGAACAGAGCTCTGTTTATTGCAAGTATTCAAATAAACACTAATAAGATCCAAGATAGCAGATCATCAAAGTCTTAGAACATACAAGCTGATGAACATTCAGCTCTTTCTCCTTGGGGTACAAAGTGTAAATTAATTATACCTTGGCAGGCTGTTAGACTGTGGGTCCTTGGAGATGAGAAGAAATAGATGGAAGAGACTTGCTTGCCTGTTGGGTATATCAAAGCTATGACACCACCAGTATAACCAGGTAGCCCAGAGTAAAAAGCCCCTTAAAACATAATTAAGAAAAATTATCAGCAAAATTGGACCTCCTGGCTTATCACATCCAGTCACTTGTTATTCTGGGCATATTTCTCATATGATTCCTTCATAGAGGTATCAAGCTCCATCAGCTTAACTTTTAAAAAATAGTTAGGCTTGGAGTTTTAACGCGTTTAGATAATTCCTACAGAGAGATAATGGGATACTTTCTTCCAACCAATATTTTATTCTTGAAATAAATTGGATCAGATCTGTGTAGTATAACCATGAACTTATCTTGGGAGTTGAATACAATGTGATGTGAAGGAGAGAGGGACTTTTTAAAGTCAATAATACTGCCAAAGCCTGTGTATCACAAAACTTCAGGTATTGTTGTGACAAGCAGAGTAGAAAGATAATATTCAGCAAACAGATGGAGAGAAAAAGGACTTGAAAATTGGAAACACAAACACACAAACAAAGCTACTTGTTAAAGCTGTTGAGTTTTGTTTTTTTCAGAAGTGACAGACTGCTTTAAATCTCAACTCCTGAGTTGTCATTTTAGACTACAACCCCCAACATGAGTGGCTACATTTTTGGATGGAACATCTCAATGAGCCACAGTTTAATGAGACGTTTCTACTCACAGTGATGCACCTTCAGAATCAGATTGCCACACTGCCTATACTCAGCTGTGTGCTTAGGTTTTGTACTTAGGAAATGATATCAATACATTAGTTGTGGTTGGGAAGATCAGACTATGTATTCCACTGGCAGAGACACAGGTTACACTAAATTCTGTGTATATTTCCTCGAGTATCTGAAGCACAACAGCACAAGCTTGGAATTACGAAGCCTAATCTCTCTGTTGTTCCATGTAACATGTTCAATAATGGTGGTGAAATGAAGCGAATGTTTGCTTGTTTTCATTAAGAGATCATGGTAATATGAAGCTTATTATCTTGATTCTAAAAATTATGGTATCTTTGCAGAGCAGTAGGGAAACAAATTAAATCTTGTCTATAAATTATTCTGTACATATTAAATTTGCCTCAGTCAACAGCCTTTCCTCTAGTTGTTAACATTTTCTTGGTATCTAAATAGACAAAATCAAAGGAAGCAAGTGAACAGAAATGCTGGTTTGTGTCTAATGAAAAGAAAAATAAAGGATTATGAAGGTAAGATGCTTCTGAACTGTGATAAAAATTTATGAAGTTTACAGCACTCGTTACTGGAATCCAGGTGCCTACCTAACATTATATACTTCTGTATGAATTGCGGAGTTATTCATCTGTAAGAACAAGCAATAGTTAAGTGGTGTACTAGCAATACAGCTACAGAGTTATAAACTGCTTGGATGGAGACTGCCTTTCCACCTCTTGAATTGTAGAAGAGGCTGATAATAAAATTAGGAAGACAAAGGGAAAATGTGAACGTTCTCTGTTCTTCAGCAGCAACTGCAGTACAGTGACATATAGTGAATAAAAAACTTTGGTCTATTGATATGTCAGTGTTTCATCCAGATCTTCTTATTAATACATAACCACACCAATTCTCCAAACAAACATCTCCCCCATGAGCCTTGCAATGCTTTGCTGAAGTGTTGAAGTCTAGGAGGAAATATACAAACACCATGTCCTACCTATGGCATTTGGTTCTGCCCTACAACAGTTTCACGTGGAGTCCTGCTTCTCCTCATATCTGTCACATTAACACACACCTTTCTTCTCCTACTTCAGCGGTGCTTTGACAGCATGTCAGTGTGGGATCCTCTCAAATCTGCATCAAAGCAAGAGTGGGTACATTTTGAAGCATGAGGTACCGCTATTAAAGAGCGCTCCGTGTTCCAGATGAAACCAGCACTCCAGATGGAAAGTTAACAGTAATACACTCTGTCATATGCCACATCCCACAGTCAGCTCTGTCTAGTCTAAGCAGCTAGACAAAAATATGTGATAATAACCTGCTTGTGTAGTTTAGCAAACAATTCTGCACTGTCAGCAGAAAAGATCATCTCCCTTGTTTCCCTCCTCCAACTTGAGAACCATGCTTTGTTGTGAGAGACACTGTCAGTGTGGTACCCTGCTGAATTCTGAGGGTTGAATGTTGTCTTCAAATTTTAACCAACAGGACACAAATCCATATTTTTGCAGGACACTATGTGGAACCAGTTCTGAAGAGCTTCATCAGTGTGTGTCAGACACACTGACTGCTGTCTTAAAAGCAGTATTTTACTGCACTTAATGCCACTTGTACTACCTTAATCATAGAATCACAGATTTGCTTTGGTTGGAAAAGACCTTTAGCAACATCAAGTCCATCCATTGACAGAGCACTACCTCTAACCTATGACCCTCAGCACCAGATCTCTGTGACTTGTCAGTACCTCCAGGGATGGAGACTCCTCACTGTCCTGGGAGTTCTGCTTAAAAGATTTGCCTTTTTATTTTGTCAGGTAAAATGATACTATTCTCAACTTCTCCATGGAAATGCTGTGTGGACACACAAAATCAAATTTTATAGAACAAAAATTAGTAGGATTGATAAATAAATAAGTGTATTTACAAAAATCTAATCAAAATTATGGTTCTATGTTTATAAATACTTAAATATTTTCATACATTCTTGTTTTGACATTGTGAAGGAATATTTACTCATCCAAAAATGAAACATACAGTGTTTTGCTTGACTTAGGTCTGAACTTGGAGAGACAAACACTCAGGCTTATTTTAGTTTGGAGCACACCTCCTAAATTAATTAAATTCCTTTTAATATGTCAGCTTTATTTCTGTTAATGAAGTCTGTAAACATGTTTAACTAACTGGCTGAACATAGGAAACTAAATGTTCTCCAGATACAGCAGATTTATTGGACTCAAGCTAAAATCTGTAACAAGAGCAGTGTAAAGGCTGATCTGCTGTTGGCCCTGGCTTCTTGATGCAATATTGAGATTTTCTCTCACTGAGTGATGGACCAAGCCCAGAGGCATAATGTTGCAAGAAGAGTTTCCTACTCTTCCATAGAAGTGAAAAGAGGGAAGAAGAGTGCCAAAACACTGCTGTCACACTGCTCTTGACATGTGTCCCATCCCAGCAGGTAGAGTTCTCCATTACGCTTGGCACATACTGTCTTGTGCCAACCCAACAGCCGAGTTCTGTCAGAGCCCAGTATTTGGCTGTAGTGTCAAGGACACCTAGTCATGTGTCTACACAGGAGTTCCAGGTATGCAGCTATACCAGCACTACCCCGCATTTAATCCTTCTAACCAACAATCACCGTTTGAAAGAATCATGAATGATTTATGTTGGATCATTTGCATAATGAAGTTGTATAAAGAAATACAATAATTCAAGAGGAGGTGGGGAGGACAGTGAAGGTTGCACTTTCAGCAGGAAACCTTAAGGCTATCCAAATGAAACCACCAAGGATGAAATCCATATACCTCTACTGAGTTAAACAGGACTTGACAATGCCAATGAACTTTCAGAGAAATGACAGACAAATTACAGTGTCTGCATGCTAAGCCATGTTGAAACCTTAATTTCTAAAAGGCATTCTGTCACAGGTTGTAAATACTACAGACTAACACCACAAGATATTCTTTATACTTTCTATAGCACGTATTTTCTGCTAGCAAGTTACTCGTAGACTGTGCTGAGTACCAAATGACCTGCAAATTAAATTCATTTTGACCAGGAAATGAGTGAGGGGTAGTGGGGTAGGGTCAGACAAGGTTTGTTTGTCTCTGGAGATTTTCACCAATAGACTATTCCTTCCTAGACTGTCTGAAACAAAATCTCCTGTATCACCCATTCTCCTGCTAATAGTCATCCTCTACTCCCTACCCAATCCTTTAGCATTTTCCAACCCACAGCTGCACATTTCAAAACCTCCTGAAGCCCTGGTGAAACCCCACATCTCAAACAGGAACGTCTCAAAGGCTGCAGCTCCTGGGGTTGAGCAGCTCTTGAGCTAATGCGGAAAAATTCACATTAACTTGCACCTTTTTTCCTTTTAATTCCTGTTTAAAAGCAGCTACACACATAACATCTAATTCTGCAATCATTATTCATATTGTGTAATGTTTTATTCACGTGCCTCGCTCCTGTCAGCCCAAATAAGACTGTTCAAAAGAACAAAGGCAGTTTCGAGTGAGCAAAGTGAAGAGAGCTGGGGCTCACAGTGCTCCGTGAAACATTTGTACTGGCTGGCTGACACAGCAACAGGAGGATTTGGCTAGAGTTCATAAAAAATGGGTTTGATTTTTGTTTTGGAGAAGCATCACAAGTTCATTGTTTCTCTAGGAATCCTGATGGAAAAAGTAGCAATACTCATTAGAACTTCTGAAGCGAACAAGGAAAAGGTGACTGTTGGGTAATAATTTTCAGACCATTTCTTGTTGTTGTTGTTGTTGCACTTTTATCACAGTAAACCTTTATTTAGTCACCAACCCAATTGTTGAGATATTTCTAAGAAGCTCTGCTTTGGGTTTCTCTCATCTTTTTCCCTCCCTTCACCATATGCTGTTCTGACATGCCAATACATCACAGAGCATGGCTGTCAGATCCTCCCTCCAGTGTTTTTACTAAATACTACCAAAAAACAACTGCACAGCTCCATCTATCTTACCAAAAATACCCAGGAAGGATTGCAACTAAGCCAACAAGTTTCCAGGGGAGACCTTAAAAGTATTCCTCTTGTATACCACACTAATCTGCATTATTAACAGCACTAATTTCGATGCTGATGTGAGGTCAGTTCGAAGTTTGGCCAAATAGAGAAGTGAAACATCTGCAGAAAATACATTTCTATTCCATTGTGCTTGATGTGGGGAATTAATGGGTGTGATTTGACGGCCTGTGCTGTTCAGGAGATCAGACAAGATGATCACAGTGGTGCCATCTGGCCTTAAAAAACCCAAAATCTATGAATGTACATTAAAATTCTCACTTGAACTTAGGTAACCTCTCTCTAAGCCCATCTGCATATTGAATATTTCCATTAGAAGGTAGTTGTTAGCAAGCCAAATACTCTTTACCCAATCAGCTTTATTTTATTTTATATAATATTTTAAAATTGTATTATAGCACTAAAAGTGCAGAAGGACTCAATACAAAATGAAGCATTTGCACCTATAAATTCAAAGAGAAAATTAATAAACTAACAGAGAAATCACTTTTTTGCTTAATAATTGTTCACTCAAGGCCTTGCTATGGTGACTACCTGAAAATCAGGACTTAAAAAAGCCAAGAAGTTAGGGTTTTAAAGAGTTACAGTGGCAGAAGGAGATGGAAACCCTTCTCCAAGACTTGCAGCTCCTTGCTGTATCATCCAGTGTCCTGCAGTCTGATACAGAATTTATTGAAGCGGAATTGTTGCTTGCTTTGCATGTAGAAAGAGCCAAGAGTAAAGGAAGAGGAAAGGGGGTAGAGAGTCAGTACAAGCATTTACTCCTGAGGGTTGGGTTTATGCAGGGGGGAGGGAAGTGAGATTGTTTTTTTAGACTGTTTTTTTTTAAGTACATATCTCACAGATATATACATATACACATTGGATTTAAGGTTCTTTGTTTGGTTTAGAGAGAGGTCTAAATCGTTTTGGGTTGGTGCCTGACTTCTTTTGATTCAGCTTCTTTACCTTTGGGGGGGGGGTGGGGAGATCTCTATCTCTCAAGAAGAATCAGAGGAGAAGCAAGAAAAAGACAAAGATGGCAAAAAAGATGACAAAGAAAGGAGATGAAGGAGCAGAAAGTACCTCCCCTTTATGAACTTTGTCCACCAATCACCTGTAGAGTCCAGACATTGACACAGGAGGTCTGCTAAGAAAGCAGTTGTTTTGGCATAAAAGCACCACAACTAATCCTTAAAAATTTGGCAATTTTTCAAACCAGGACAGTTGGGTTTTGGTTCCCATGCAAACATGTTCCATATGACCAAATGTGGGTTATTTCTAGTGAGTCTCATGATGAGACTGCACCTTGCAGATGCAAAACAAACACAAATGAAGACACAGGACCAGGAAAGATGTCTGAAGAGAAGCAAGTTATGAAGGGAACATTTGGGCACAATCTGTTATTTGTTGTTTTTATTCCATGTCCATACCCTTCTCAGTTATTCTCAGCACTGTATGTTTTCATTGTTCCCTGAAGAAACACTTCTGTAGATACATCCACAGGGAGCAGAGCCTCTGTCAGTGACAATCAAATTAATTTCTCCATTGGAAGAATGAATGTTACTTAAAAATACTTTGTTCTTGGGGTTTTAACAGTTTGGACCATCTTTCTTCAGATTAGCTATCACCATCTATAGTCTGGCAGCTAAGAGCCCTGGCAGCACAAGAACTAGTTGGAAAGACAACAGTAGTAAGGAGTTAGTAGGTCTGACTGCAACACTGCCTCAGTTTTGTCAAATCAGAGTATAAATTAACATTCTTTGAACAAATAATGGGGCCTTGCCTGAAGATTTAGTCTGCATGGAAATGTGTGACTTCCCAGCTCCAAGTCACATCACTATGCGTTGCTTAGAACTTACAAAGCAACTTGCACACCCTGGAGTAACTTCTGGGTTCAGGTATTTTATCTCAAAATCCAGCAAGAATAGTATCAACCCATTGTGTTTTGTATAAACCAGAGAACAAAGCCAGAGCTTAAAGAGCCGGGGAAAAAGCAACACTTTCTTGTATATCTTTTATATCCCTGCAAAACGTTTTACATCATATTAGAAGAATGTTTTTAAGGTGACATAACCCAGCGTTTAAAACAAAGACAATTCTAATTTAGGACTGCTCAAGATGGGGTATCCTGGTGTACAGGGGCATAGGGAGAGAAGACTGCCATCTAGAATCGCAGAATCACAGAATCTCAGAATCACTAGGGATCAGAAGAGGCCTCAAAAGATCATCTAGTCCAATCCCCTTGCCACAGGAGGATCACCTAGACCAAGTTGCACAGGACTACTGAGGGCAGTGGATGCAGTGATGTAGCTGTCACTTACACATTAGATCATTGGAGGCTGGGAGAATATAACCTGAGGAAATATCTCTCAGTGTTTGCCCAATACTTTGGCCCTGGGCACCTGCTCCTGGTCAGGGCCAGAGGCAGGATGCAACAGGCAGATGGTCTTTGGGCTGTTCCTCCTACTGCCGCAACACCCTATCGCAAGCACAAGAGGTCTTGCTCATGCTTTAGGCCACTTTGAACAAGGAGCTCAGAAAACCCTATAAAAATCATGTCACCATCCCTTCTCCCCACGCTTTATGTAACTTATATGTATTTCTTCATCACAACTTTGTGTTTTCTATTCTATAACTGTAAAGATGCTGTAAAGACAGCTAACTCTTTCAATGGCATTTTAGATGGCATCATATTGATTCCCAATAGAAGACTACACGTTTGAGCCTCACATTTTTCAAAAGCTCCATCCTGTGCATGTTGCCTTGAGTTTATTCTGCTCTAAATCGTTATTCTAGGGAAAAAAATAAGATATAAAATTACTCACAAAATGGAGGGGGAAAAGATTAATCCTTTATGCACTCGGCTTTTGTTGAAATGCCCAGCGCCGTTTGTGAGGGCAAAGAACCAAATTTAGCTGTGTCTGCCGCCTCTACTCCTAAGACAGCTCTTGGGTTTAAAACAATGTCGGTGAGTGCAGGGCACTCAGTAAAATCCCAATTTATGACAAAAATTTCTGTTTAGTTGGCATAAACCTATTAACTCAGACAATGAGAGTGACAGTTAATAGCAACTGGCTAAGGGTTGATAAGAAAACTCAGTCTGCTAATTTGAAAGAAAATTTACAGACTGGCAAAGCCCCATCAGACAAAAGAAGCAAAGGGAGCACTTGGTGTTTTCTAATTCAAGTTTAAAATACATAATAAAAAAATTATACAATTTGCACGATAATAAATGACATTTCCAAAGTGATAACTGTAACCCTCTGCATCTCATTCCATCAATGTCTACCAACAGAAAAATGAACTTTTTCAAAGACTGAAATTAACTCTTATTGCTCAGTTGTAAAATAAACATAAATAGAGGACATCAGATTTGACCTAGTAGCACCGGCAGAGATTTTCTACTCTAGATGCTGAAGTTTCTAAAATAACTGAGGTTTGCAACTGAAGAGATGCAGAGTTTAACTACCCAAATGGAAAGTAAAAATCTCTTACTTGGCCTTGCTCTATTCAATCAGCAAGAGAAGGTACTGATGGCCCCTCTCCATCTACAATGGGACTGGCACAGCATCACTGTCTAAATTACCCTCCCAACAGGGTTGACTGCACAGATGAAGGTTTATGATGAGCCCTTTCATTACCAGTCTGGTGTGTGAACAGGTGTTTAAGTTCTTTGTGCCATGTAACACCTCTAAAAATGAAAGAATTAATAATTTCAGGCCTACATAATCTGCAATTCACACTAGGCAGGGCTTGGTATCCCGTGTTCTGGAATAAAACATTTTTATCTCAGCATCACCATGTTCACATGATTTCACCCCCATCATCACCCAAGAAAACCATCACATCCCTTTTCCCCGCATCAGGTTGGCATCAAGTGCTCAGCCCAGAAAGTTCAAGGTGCCACCAACATTGCGTCTTCCAGCACAAAAACTTGATGTGGGCAGACAAGTCTGTGTGTGGTCTGTGGCTGACAAGTCCCCTGGAGAGGCTCAGTTCTATAGGATTGAATTAAAGTGTCCTACACTACCCTACAATGGGATTATCACTGTTCTTTTATCTGAGTTTCAAAGACTCTCAGTAGAGTGACCTTTCCTCAAGTATTTTCCTCTGATTCTTTCTGATCTAAATTTTCTGTAGTGGAAGAACTAAAAGAGAAACAGGTTTTCCTTTCCTTTTTTGCACTGTGGGAACATTGCAAGGTGTTACTGTTATTTTCTTCAGGTTTTTTTGGAAGGTCTGAGATTTTTGCATTACCTGGGATAAAAATAATTGTATCACAGATACAAAGAATTGTGCTTCAGGCCAGAGATAGGCAGCTAACTGATGGAGGATGGAAAAACCCCACAAATCTCCCTGTGAGGAATTTCCCTGTGTTGTCCGTGATGGGTTCCTTGCACTATGCTAGGGACAGACTGTCAGAGGTTAAAATAAGGCCACTTATGTCTTACTCCAGAATGGCAGTCCTTCCTGTTTCTGGAAGAAAAACTTCAGCACTTGTGCAATTATTACATTGATCTGTAGATAAGAGGTTTGCACACATCTCATTAGTCCCCCAACCATGTCTCATGACTCAGTTTCCATGATTTTCATGCTACAATCCAGACACACAGTCATGTTTGCAGCTACTACAGCCCTGAACTTTCTCCTACAGATCCAGCAGCACCTGTAAAACTTTTGAATTTCCAGGTTTATTCAGCTGTCCAGTGAGATTTTAGTCTTTCAAGGAAATGTCAAGAATCAGCCTAATTGCATGGAGGGTTCATTTAGACTTTGAAACTGAAAAGATATCTATTAATCCAGCCCTTTATGGGCTACTATAATGCACAACTTACATGCAGTGACACATTTATTTCTAGAAAGAGGGAAATTACCTGACAGGTACAGACATAAACCTTACAGAAGTTAAGTATCAGCAGCAGCAGAAAAATAGAGGAATAAGGTTTCTAATGTACAGTCAAAATTCAAAGTGATATTTGGATATCAAGAGCGAAAGAATATGAAAGACCTGTAGACAAAAAGAGTAATCACTCCCATTTGGTAACAATTTCCATAAGTACAACTGCACTGACAGAGCTGGAGTTACGGGTTTGATTTGAATACAGCATTTTTGGTGAGTATTCAGGTGAAAAAAATAAATAGAATAAAACCACTGTGAGGAGAAGCCTGTGGTTATATCTGTTTGGCTTTTGAGGCACTTTTACAGACACTGTAATTGAGGTCACTCACAAGCTACAAGGTGATAAGGATAAGTCAGGGTAGATCCTAAATGTTGTGAAAGTAGCCTGTTGTTACTGCAGAGAAAATTGAAATTACGGAGTCTGAGAAGCAAAATGAGCCAAATGAAAAGGAAAACCTGAGAAACAAGCAAGCAAGTCAAGACTGGCTGTATGAAGTGTAATCCAAACAAACTGATCTATAGCAAAGCAATACAAGAACCCCAGAAAGCATTTATTTCCCATAAGGGCAAAGGTTGCCTGAGAATACAGAGATGTTGCAGAACAACCTTCCTCGATGCTGTTAGGGAACAATTGATAGAGAAGTTTACAGACCACTGCTCCAAGACTTGTGAATGGGTGGGTGCTCCCTGCTTCGGTTGCAGGTTGGTTGGTGTGCCTCTATATCCACCTGCTTTGTTTGATGTCAACCCCTGACACTTCAGCTGCCTCCATAAATCTGTGCAGGTTCTAGTGGCTGCTCAGTTCTGCCCTGTCGGCTGGATTGATGCTTGACAAGTCATGAGCTCAGAGCAGCCAAGCAACACTGCTGTTAGCCCTTCACAGAGAAAAGGAGCTCTTGTAATGTGCAAATCCTTCTCAAGTACCTAGAAAGTCATCACACTGTAAATCACATCTGATGTCTCCTATAAACCATGTATGAGCCACTTGCCAGGCTTAAACCCAATTAGGTAGGAGCTCCCACACTTATCCTAATGTAGTGTCAGAGGAGGTTTGCATTAGACATGGAAAAAATTTCCTCACTGAAAAGTGGTGAAGTACTGGAACAGGCTACCTGGGGGAGGGGGGGAGTCTCTGTTCTTGGAGGTGTTCAAAAACTTGCACTTGATCATCTCATAAGTCTCTTCCAAACTTAAAGATTCTATGACTCCCTGGTCATATTTCACACAAATAAACCCTGCAGTAGAGCAACAGCTTGCCACTGCTATGGATTTTACCTTGCCTCATCGTGTGGATCAATCCTCAAACACAAAGAATGGCAGCAGTTTGCTTATTTTCATACAATCAAAACAGAATCCACTTTCACACCTTAAAGTCTGGGTCAAAATCCACTTGGACCCCAACTGAGAGCTCAGAGGATGAAGGTGAGCTCAGGGAACCACTGTGATTCTGCAAAATGGTTGACTTCATGAGATATAGACTGCACCGATTGTCCCAAGACTCTTGCACCTGATGGTAGGTGCGAGGGGAGAGACTTTCAATATTGAAGCTGCAGCTGCTGCACTAGACTTCAGCTGTTGTGGAAGACAGCAGACAGGCTGGCTATCTCTTGTGGAAAATACTCTGCCAGGAGCATTCTCTTCTCACTTCCAACACAGTGAAGGAACCAGCTTTGGATTCTTAATGTATAACAACCACAGACCCTGGGAGGGAGGTGTTGCTTGTCTTAATGCCTGTCCTAGTGGCACATTTCTAACTGACCTTCCCAATCCAGCCAGAGAAGCTCCACTGCCTGCGGAAGGAGTTGAACCCAGGGACAATGCAGAAGAAAAGGTTTGTGAGGACACAGTGGGGAAAGGAGACAAGAAAAGGGGCAATTCAAGCTGCTTCCAAACAAGCAGTTCAGAGGTGAAGTAATGAAATCTGAACACAACAAACCAAAAATATCATCCTTCCCTGCCATCCTAATGCAGGACCCTCTAGGTGACACAGGATACTAATGACTTCTATAACAAAATCTGGAAATTGCTAGGTGCTCTAGCTTACACAATATGAAAAGCACTCTCAGTTTATCCTTGACCAGGCACAAGCCTGAATTTTAATCGCTTGCAAAGAATGAGATAGCTTGCAGAGGAGAGGGGGTCTGGTAATAAGGTTTGATAAAACATCACCCTTGGGAGAGCTTGCACATAAACATCTCAGAAGAGTTATGCAGCCCTAGTCCACAGCTTCCACGACAACAAATTTATCCAGCATCAGGAGTACAACCCAGCACTTCAAAAGGTGACATCTCCACTCAACACTGACCTGTTCCTCAGAGCAGTGTTCCTTTCAGCAGGTGTGTGCATAGGGAAGCAGAGACAAGCTCCTCCTTCTGCTAAATCTTGACCAAAATTATTTATTGACTAAAAATATATATTATTGACTAAAGCCAAGATTTCTGCCAGCAGTAGCAAACCCATTATTTGCACAATGACCTCCTCCAGCAAACGACAGCTCAGCGTCATTTCATATTTTTACGACGGCATCTGACAGGGTTTCTAAGGAAACACCAATATTGGGGGAGCTGGAGGGAATGGAAGAAAAGGACAGAAGAGAAAAATAATAGTCACACACCTCTTCCAGACATTAAAACTGAGTGATAAAAGATTGTAAACGTCCCCTCTGTGGAACACTAAGACTTCTATGATACCTGTAAGACTTCATCCAAGTGGAATTATTTTGCCTTGAAAAAGGACAGTTACCTTTATAAAATCACATTCTTTTAAAGGATGTTTGGAAAAATATGCTGGGTGGACTGTTTCTTCCGTTAGCACAGATTACATGGAAACATTGTCATTTTGAGCCACTACAACCCCAAAACATCTCAAAGAGAAGAATTAAAAGAAGAATAGATTTCACACATTTTTCTGGAACTACAGGATTTTTTAAAGTTGAAGTGAACTCTCCCTCTCCCTTGAGCACTGACAGGACGTCTTGGAGAGAGATGTCCAAACTCACTTGCATGAAATGTGCCTCAAGAAGCACACTGAGTTCAACACTTCTCTAGGTCGAGCTGCCATTAAGTTAGGAAGAAGCAAGAATACGCTAAGAATATATTTTGGGATGTCCTGTTGTTAAGTTTTTCAATTAGCTCAGTAAAAAAAGTAAAACTCACTTCTTGGAGGGATATTTCCTCATCTGTGATGAAAGTATAGGGTTGTGCTAGTCTATACTAGTCTATAATAGCACAAAACCACCAGAATGGAGACACATTGATAGTAAAATAACCATGAGGCAGAGCCCACTAGAACAATTCAAGTATTTAACATTCCCTCCCAACCACACAGGCAGCTACAACCAACACACAGTTAAGTTGACAGTTTCACCAAGAGTGACAGCAGAGCTTTAAGCTATGTCTAAATAGTCATTTTACTCCCAGGCAGTCACTAATAAACTCCATGCACAGGTCAGGAGGATCTGTGTATTTGTGGAACTCAAGTCCAAACTTCTCAATGTGCTTTAAAAAACTGTGATGAGACATTTGTTTGGATTAAAACTCGGATGTTTTGCAGTGCTAGTGTTTAGGCAGAGATTCAAGGACATCATTCAGTTATGTATAGGACCCTAACACTGAGTACCAGCATTGGGTACTATGAATTACTGTGAAAATCTCTCACTCGTAAGGCTTGAAATAATTCTTAGGCTATTTGAAAAAAAAAATATAGATATAAAATCTAATTTAGCCTTTAGCAACTAGTTTGTAAGCACATAGGAATCACCAGCTATCATTCTCCAAGGGCTACTGAGACATACCTCCAAAAGACAAGCAAAGCAGCTCAGTCATGTGAGAGGTCCCTCAGCTCAGCCAAAGCACCTCCCCAGCCCCACCAATGTCCTTCAGTTCTTGGGGACACAAAGACACCACCAAGCTTAAATCACTGATACTCATTAGCTACATTAAAGGACAATTTGTTAAGTCACATGGTTTGATAAAACATGAGTCTCTTACCCTTTTGTTTCACCAGCCAAGCAATTCTTCTGTGTGTGGGCTTCAAGGATAGAGAGTTGGGAGCGCCCAGGGCTTTCTGTATTTGTTTAATCAGTGCCTTGGCCAGGCTCTTTCAAAATGCTGAAAGAGCTTTCTGGCTTTTGGAGATTCATTTATTAAGTGTTCTCATGGCTCATACACCATAAAAGAGATCTTATGGTGCCTGAGGTGAATGAAAGCTTCTCAAATTCAGATAGATGCTACACTGAAGATCTCCTCCAGTTTGAAAACCCAGAAATAGGCTTCAATTAGCACCTTAGACACACCTGAAATATATAAAGCAGAAGAAAAAAGAAACTAATCCCACTGGTTTTCTCTCTCTCCTTATAATCAGAACCACATCAATTGATAAGTGATGATCCTGAGTTTGTTCTTCTTTCAAGTTTGGTTCATGGTGATGTAACGATTCACCCCTAGGAGACCCTGCTATGGCAGACATGTTGGACTAGATGATCTCTAAAGGTCCCTTCCAACCCCTAACGTTCTATGATGAGCAATATGAGAGGGGGGGAAAATGATAAAGCAGTCTTCATGGCTGATTTAGCAAGTGGGCAGAACACAGCCCCAGCTTGCTGAATCCCATTAACCTTTAAAATTCTGTTTCCATTGACTGGCCACTCCCCTTCCTTGCAGGCTGCTGAGGCTGCACAAGTGGAGAACAATTGCCAGTTAATCCAATTACAGAATGCTCGTAAAGGTTGAGGAGATGGAGTAGCTTGTCATTTGATATATGATTAAGGGGGACTCAACTCCCCATTTATGTGACAAAATTCTAATAAGGGCAGTAAACAGCTTTGTGAACAAAGCAGAGGATCTGCGATTGCTTAGGGATTCTTGGTGAATAAAAATGAAGGGAAAAATATACAAGGAAAAAAATATTCCAGTCATGTTACAAACTAATCAACAGACATAGACATAGTTTTCATGATGATCTCTGTAAACTACAATCAAAAGCTGGCATTGAAGGGTCAAGAACTGAATCAAAGTCAAAGACAAGCTGTCCCACCACGCTTACGAAGCATTGGAAGAGGGCAAACCCTGAGCAGCTCTCTGCAAACCTGAACAGAAGTACTTGGTCCCAGGATGCTTATATTTGCCTCAGAGAAAATGAAGGGAACAAGCAGGAGCATGTGGATAGCTTCCACAGCAGTTAATAACATTCTTTATTCTATTGATTTCAGTATGGTCTTCAACATTTGCTTAGGGTAAAACGTTGAATTTTTGTTCTTCAACATCTCATGGTGCTACTTATTGGTTTATTAACAAGTAATAAATTAATAAATAAATAAGACATTTTTTTTGTTCATTTGCTGAGTACCATGTTCCGTATTTAAGCCCCACACTGCCTTCATGAGGAGGAGGGAGCCCAAAGTATCTTCAGAGGTGTCTTTTCCCTATGGAAGTTTGCTTCTTCAGTCAGAGCAACACCTGAACCTAGGTCTGTTTTCTCTCAGATTAATTTTATTGTGTGAACTCTGAATCTAATGTTGATCAGAGCTCTGATCTGGAGTGAGGTAGCATAGGCAGCAAGAGGACTGCTGTGAATGGGAAATCCTGGTACAGCCAGATGTTCCTGGATTATTTAACAATACAATATAGAAAAACAATGTATAACAAACTTTGTTTAATTACTAAATGATTCTATTTTCATAACTGATGGCCATGTTTCACTTCAAATTCTAAACAATGTGAAAGATCTTTAAAATATTAGTTGGGAAGTGTTAGAACTATTGGGTATCCGAGATCTTATCTCTTCCCATTTTACTGAAGAAGTTTTTCACATCTGGTTGCTTAAAAATCCCTTCACACAAAATAAGGAATATTGTTCCTTTAATCTTTTAGCACATTTCCCCACGGAACAGTTTCAGCTTCAGTCTCAGCTAGCTGTCCACAGTGACTGCAAATTGATTTATGCCTTGTAATGGTCAAACTTTGTCATCAAAATGCTGGGAAATGCTTTAATTCAATCTTTGCATGCCCTTTAACTTGCTTTTAATTCTTCTGCTGCTTTAGTCTCTTTTGATGCTGTTAAAAAATGTTAAAGGCAATCTTTTATTTATTTATTTATGAAGCAGTCAAAATCAAGGCATTAGATGAGAGGCAACCCGTGTGCTTTGCTTAAAAGTAGCAAATATGCAAGACTACATTTTTACTTGAATTTTCCAGCCCAGATTGAGGATTCACAATAAAGTGGCAAGAGTAAAAAAATATAATTCCCAGTTCTTATAGTTTATATATCTTTAACTCTGCTTTCAAATTGTGGCTTCATTTCTTATACTGAAAAGTATATACAGCTAAATCTGTTTTTCTCAAAGCTCTGTCATTATTTACTGTCATTTAAGATTATTAATCAGCTTCTCTCGTTCTGTATTGATTTTTAGACCAAACCTGACATTCCCCTGCCGTATCCTGGTGATCCTGTCTGGTTTTATGGGGTTTGTTACACTGCTGTCACGTAAAACCCAGTTCTTTACTGAGTTTTTAGTCAACAGACTAATAAGGAAATGGCTTTTTTCCTCCAAGATGAGTATCTGCAAGCTCAGATAAGCTGCATCCAGCCCCAGATATCTGTGCCAATCTAGTGCTATGTGCATGAAGGATTTGAACTTCAATATTAGGATTTTATATTAAATTACTTCAAGTGTGGGTTTTGGTGTTTTGTTTTTCTTTTTGGCCTTTCAGATCTCAGTAGTTACTTTTCAGCATCCAGCTATGAAAACCTCGGCCTGGGCATACTGTGTGTGACTCACTGCGATCCTTATGTCACTTGGAACTGGGATGAAGGGTGAATACCCTGTGGAGAGCAGCCTGTCCTCCAGAAAGAGAGAAAAACACAACCCACAACCTTGCTCTGCACGTCTGTTTCCCAGGGAGAAGTCACTTTAGCAGAAAGGAGTTACCAGGGGCATTTATTCATATTCAGGAGCCTGAAAACCCAAATTGTTCCCATCTCCTACCAGGGTTTTAGGGGTTGACCCTTCACTACACAGTAATGGAAATCAGATCTTTTTAGGACTGACAATTTTAATCTTGAATAACTTAATGGGTATCTTGAATATGAATGCAAAGCAGAAATAAAAGATCTCAATACCCACAGTGTTCTTCCTGATCCAGTCCATATTGGTTATTAGCTGATCGAATATGATATGTCAGCTGATATATAAACCACATCTACAGTTCCTTTTCAGGAAAGATATCACAGGATAGAAGAATTTCCTTGCTACGGCAGACTTACAGCCACCTCACTCTGTTCCTGCCAATAGGCAGAAACAAATCCATCACAGAAAATTATGAGAAATGCTGTCCTAGGCAAATGCAATCAAAAGAACCATTTTTCTTTTATTTTCCTTGGGGAAAATTAGCCTCTAACCCAGTGCTAGAGGGTGAAATATACCTGGAAGAAAGCTGATGCTTCTTTCTGAAGAAGACCCAGATTCAGGCAACTAGGTACCATTTTTTGCCCCAGTTAAACTTTGAGCCTCAGTACACATAACTTACAGCAAAGGTTTTCACGTGTAGTGGCATTTTTCCTCTATTGTAATTTGTTTTGTAACACATCATTAATTCCTCTGCATTAAATTGTGGTTTTGACTACTTGTTGTTCCAATTGTATTATTAAAACAGCAAATAGCAGCAGCTAGTTTATTCCCAGTTCATTATTAATTATTTACTGGAAAAATGAAACTTAAACATATCTCCCTTGATTAATCTTATCTTGAGCATCATTGGAGAAGAAAACCCTCACCAGGAGAATCTTTAGGAAGGACTTAGGGGAAATTATATAAACTAAATCCATGTGCAAATTTCTTATAAAAATCAGTATTGAGTTTCAAGATCAGATTCCCAGTGTAAAAATATTGGGAGACACCACTAATGTGGGAATTTTTGAGCCAATATTTTTTATTTTGTTCTTGCATTATTTTTGAAGGATAATAGAAACTATAAAGTTTAATGCAGAGAAGGCTGGTAGGAAAACTACTATACATTGGGGTTTATTGGCTTCAAGAGAATATAAATTACTACTTTTACTTTAATTTACTACTTTAGTGATGCTTCTCTTGTTTTATTTCCTTCTGAAAAACAGCAGATAATCACAAAGATGTTCAGGATTAATTCTAGGTTTTTTCTTATGTAAGTTTCTGTTGCTATTTCCACCACAAAAAGTACTCTGGGACAATTTATATTTCATATATATGATTTTCCTGAATAAGGATTTTTTGTTGTTAAGGAATTCAGAGATCGTTTTTCACATCAGACAGCTTACCAAAATTTTACAGACTAATAGAAATAATGAACTCCTGAGGTTTCTTTCTGAAATGCCTTTATATCTAAAGATGAGTCTACCTTTCCCTTGCCTAGATCATGTCAGTAAATTAGTATTGAGTTCTACAGCCTAATGAGGGAAATTAATTTCCTCAAATTACCTTCCACAAATGAAACCAGGCATAAGGTATATAATCAGGTGGATTTATTATTTTTTTCTTCCAGAGGAAAGAGAATCACAGTGAACGGAACCAACTCCGATGTCTTGCAGAAACACTTCACTTTCTTTCCGAAACAATTTTACATAACGATTCTATTTTTATTCTCCTGTTACCCCTATCCAATCTCTCTTTATTTCAAAAACGTACAATGAATAAAGCTTTTTAGCTCCTCAGGTACTTGTTTCTCGATAATAAATCTAAAGATTACCAATACAGAGGTTTTTTCAGGATCTCTGAATCATTCCAGGTACACTTCAGACAGGAGTTTTTGATACTGATATCTCAAATGGATACTGTATTAGCATGTCTTCAAAAAGTGCAGTTTTATTCTAGAAGAAGACACCTTCAAATCCAGGATTAAAGCATTAATATTAATAGGCAGAATACGAATCTACTGCATTCAATTGTTGAAACATCTTTCTACAAATTTATGAACAATTTTAGTTGGGTTTTTTTTTGAGAAAAAGGACCAGTCTGAACAAAAAAAAAAACCAAAATCAACCACCCCAAGACACCCCAAAAGCAAAATAAATTATGTCCAAACCCCAGCTGAATATCTTTACCACTGGCCAACTCTTTGTCTTGGCTGATAAAGAATGGGGAGTGCTGCAGGACAGTAGATCTCCCAGCCCATCTCATCATCCCTTCATGAAGATGGATCAGCTCAGCTTTGCTGGGCTCATGGTGCCAGCACTGACAGCAACCCCTGCGCTCCTTCTTGCACAGCAGTTTCTCAGATCCTTTGTAACAGACCAAAGGTTGAGGCTGTGGTGTGCTGCATCTTCAGCTGAGCCAAACGTCGCTATAGCTTTGCTTTTACAGACAGTAAATGATGCTACAAGTGATGTTACATGTCTGCCTCACTCTCCCCAAGTGGGTCCTTCTCATGGTACAGTGGGGAGATACTTGGGAACTCGAGTGAGAGAGGCCAGAAATGCTAACAATTATTAATGCTTTCAGGAGCTGCCAAAAAACTCCATCACAGCCAGGGAAGGCTGAGGAGAAGGAACTGTGCACGTTGCCGTCTCAGTTCCTGCAGCAGGATTCCATCACGCTCTGCAAATGGCACAGTGGTTGCCGTAACACATTGCATTAGTTTTAGCAGTTAATGAAAGACCTGAGGCAATCTAATTCCAGCTCTGTTGTGGAGAAGCATGCCAGCTGTATTCCCAGGCCAATTATTGCTTTCACAAAGTGCTCTAAATCTGTCAACACGCAAAAGTGTGAACCATGGTATAAAAGCCACACTTAAGAAGGTGACCCAGTTGTTATAAGAGGAGGGTTTCTTCTTGCAGTTGGAGTAGTGAACACTGGCAGCCGTGATGAAGTGATGTGCTTACCGACTATTAGCACATGCCAAAAGTTTGTAATCTTCTTTGGTTTTCATTATTTATTTAAAGCTACACAGCTTGAGGGTAAATGAATGATTGCTCTACACATCGATGAGATCAACACTTTGATATGGGAGCACCTAGGTAGGTTCAAATAACTTGTCTCTCTTACTGTTAGAGAATACATTTTTAGCTACAGAAGTAACAACATCTCTGGCATGGATATATTTATCTAAAATGAAAGTTACTAAATCTAATGATGGAAAATAAGAGTTGCAATCAATTTCCCTAAAAAAGCACTACCTGTATCATAAACAAATATTCAACATTGCTGCCTAGACAGTCTCAATGAAGTGAAAAACCAATGTTTATTTAAATTATTATTATGACTTTTTGTTATTTCTTTAAATTTAGTATTGTACATTTGAGAATTCACCCACCTGTCAGACATATATCATGTGAAAATTTCTTGCCACATGCAAGGTAACTTCTTTTCTTTGGACATATGTGCTGTAATTGGATGGAGCATAGTGCCAGTCCCCTTGAGGGCTGCTGGCGTTGGCTCAACAAGTGTAAGAGCTTTGGCTGTGCTCAATTCCTCCCTGAGAGGTTGATTTGCATCTGAAGATCCCTAGTTTTAACTCTTCTACAAAACTATTTTTGACCTGAAAACGCTGAAAGCTCTCCTGGATCATCAGCATTCTCCAAGCTCTGGTGGTGGCTCACATTTGGTGAGATGCTGTATAGGAAAAGGAGGCAAAATTTTACAATAAGAGCAACTAAAACTGCAGGATTGATGGTGACTTCCTAATGATGAGAATGGATCATGTCTGGCTCTATTAGTCAAAGTAATTCATTAGTTGTTTAAAAATAACATTAAAACGCAACCAATGAAACCAACTCATTGGTGGCTGGTTCTAATCTCATTTTTTTCTACTGTAAATGCCATCTCTGCTAAGAAATTATAAAAGAAAAAATAACACCAGAAAACCAGCTCTGTGATAGTAAATCATCTTTCTTCATTTAAATAAATAGAAAAGTGAAATGTTATCTGATACAGATTTAGATAAATCATTTATGCAGTGAATTACTGAAGACATTTGAAAGAGCCCTGAGGGGTTTGCAGTTAAATTAACTCTTTTTCCTAGATACTTACCCTTATATAAAGGTAAAAAATATCTAAAGACATGAAATCTCCCCATATTCTTCCTATTTACACAGTTTATCCTCCTTTCTATGCCAGGAATAGTTTCTACTCCAGACAGAGGTGCCTTATTTCTTTTCTTCTCTTGATTCCTCTTCTTCCTGTTGACCTCTGGCTTCTTCTCAGCAAACCTGCAAGGAGCTGTGGATGAAACAAGATCTGGAGTATAGCAGAAAAAGATAACAGAATGGGAGGCAAGGAAAACAAATTAAAAGGCAATCAGACTGTTCCCCTTCCTTTCCTTCCAAACTGGGTCCATTGAGATTTGCCTCACGGTATTGATGATACCAGTGTCTGCTAAGGAAACACAGGTTCAAAGATATAATCCTTTTTTTCCTCCAGTTAAACTGGGAAAATAGATCTGAAGAGAGGGAGAAGAAGGAAGAAAACCAGGTGGATACAAAGATGTTAATTACCCAAATCAAGTCCCCTTGCTGAACTAGAGCCCAGTGGGGTGGGATAGATTTTGATTGTGTTCAGCTGTCTGTCTGATGCCTTTTCTTAGAAATGAGCTGAACTATTTGATTGCTCATCAGAAAATAAATAAAACAATGCCAATGAGTTAAATGTCTTGAAAATAGAACTCTTCAGATTTTATTAGTGATTGAATAGATCTTGGTGTTGCGGGGCAAAAATCAATAGAGAGATTAGCTGCAACAGACTGCCAAGAGATTACAGACAAGAAGTCCATCAAACAAGGAATCGTTGTATTCAGAAATTCAACTCTGCCCTTAGGGTTAGGAACCATGTGTGCAGATACATTCTCCAGCTTTCACTACCCTGGAGTACCACAGCGAGGACCATTGATCGCCAGCTCTCTGCAGTGTATGAAGCATCATCTGACACAGCCACATCGATGATTAGTGAGCGCAGTGTCCAGGCATGGTTCATGCCATGGGGTGTTCAAGCAGCATTTCATCAGGTCAGCAGCCTATGCCATGAGTTTCATCGGGCAGGATTTTCTTGCTGCAGTTACTGTTTCTCTCAGGGCTGTGTCTGCATTCTCCACAGCTGAGCAGCTCAGACACAAAAGCACCAGGCAGCTCATCCCAGCCTGCTTGTGGGGTACCTAATGCAGAGCTCGCACCTTAGTAAATGCTTGCTTTCATCTAGTTGATCAGACTGTCTTCCTTCAACAGTCCAAGGAAGTCTGGCTTCTCATGAATGAAACAGGACAGGAGAATTTCATAAATCTAAAGGCACAAGCTTTAGCATTTGTCCTTGCAGATATCCTTTTGCCAGGCACCACCATATCACCGAGCAGATTTTTTGATAGTTCTACTAGAAATACTGGTACAATTTACACTTGAAGTGTTTCTATGGCTGGAAGAAGCCTCGCCTGCCATTCAATTGGAATATTGATGTTTTTATTTCAGAGCTCTGCATTGGGAATGAAAATTTGCTTTGCATTTTCAAACTGTGCAACAAGGATTTTCAATATGCCTTTAAGCATTTTTCAGCAAGCCACTTATTTTCAGATAAAATTGAATTTTGGACTACCTTTAATGAGTGCATTAACAGCTTGTCAGGTTATCTGTGTTCCCACAAGTAGTTTTACACACCTCTAATCATATCATTTCAGACATTTCCCTTTTACATTGTTTTGGGAAGGCTAATGAGGCTTCACCTCTGAGCAGAAATGATCTGATTCCAAAGAAACTGAGAATTGGTTGTGCCAACAGGTTTGAATGCAACAGCAAGACACTGAACATAATTATTTGCAAATGTGTCTGCACTTGTGAAATTAAATTTCACAACAATGCAAGAGAGCAATGTCAGCTTGCAAAGGTGAAGTTTCTGTGACACTTCTACTCCTTCAGAGCCACTTCTGCTGTATCACCCTTGTCATGGACCTTGCTCTCTCCAGAGGGAAGTTAAAAGGGACAAGCAGCCTTTTACAGTGTGATGCCACATCTTCTCCTTTAAGCTCTGTGGTGTCTGCAAGTCCAGTGCCTAGTAAGGAAGACAAACTGGATTAACTGGTGGTATCAGTCCAGTGGCTGGTGGACAAATGGCCTATGATGACTGACAGTCAGCAAGGACAGCAAGAAATCAGGACTGAAATATTTCCTTGAGGGCTGAAATAATTCCTTCCTTTGAAAAGATGCATAGAAATATTTTAAAGATTGAGATATTATTAAACTTTTCTTGCTGTTTTCTCATTTCCCTAAGTTTGGTTCTATTTGAACCAAACCAGTATGGTTTTTACAGTTAAAATTAGCATCATAGCTGAAGTGAAAATTAAGCAAAATATTAAATATAAATTAAGTATAAAATGAGGTATCGACTCTTCAGTGTTAACACAACATCTGAAATGTTTTGAACAAGAATTCACCACCATGGGAGGGATATAAAGTGGAGTATCTAGCTCCACAGTAATGTTTTCAGGCAGTGTTTCTGTTCTCCAATTCACTCACCCACTACAGGTCTGTAAACTTCACAAATTACAGAGCAGTATGCCGTAGTGCTCTATCAGGGTTTTGCTTTGTCCTAAACATTCAAAACAATGTCCTAAGTTTTTGTTTGATGGATTCAGACTTTCAGAGGAAGAAACTCTCCTCTGGTGCCCCACCTGCTCCTTTCTTCACCAGGCTCCTGCAGACATCAAAGGCAGCTTTGTACAGAAGAGAAATATTAAATGGTTGAATGGTGTTAACTAACTCTTTCATGTCCCAATCCTCTCCAAGAGTTTTCATCCACTCTGAGGATAACAAACATTTTAAAAGGAAGAAATAACAAGAAGGAAAACAAACATTGGCCACTGTACTTCAATACCTTCTCTAAACCATTACATTGGCCAATATGTTAATCTGGTCTTTCTAGACCTGTCATTTCTAGTACCATGTGGAAGTTCACAAAATCATCCTCTAAAAACTCAGGTTAGAGAAGTCAAAGTTGGAGGAAAATATGTTGTGTGGTAGAAGAACCATGTTTCAACAACCTACAAATATGAAGTGATACCAGTGACTTGATCCTTCAAAGATCATCTTAACCACTGGTCTGGTTCTGGTTCCCCAGACCATGGTTGGTGCTGCCCCTGTGGCACTAGATGAGGCTAATGGGCAAAGGGGGTGCAGAAATGTGCCTTGGGCAGGAGGTCACTACGGGGTGTCTGTCCTCAGAGCTGCTGAGCTGCATCAGAGCCGGCTCCAGAGCCACTGTATGATACTGTGATACCATGTGTCGGATGTGGCTGTCCCCTGTGGCTTTGGGGTTGTTTCCTACTGTACAAGGCCCTTCCTCTGCTGCAGTGACCCACATTCACATCCTGGTTTGATAAATCTTAAAAAAACTTCAAAATCTAGACAAAACCCCCAAAGCCCCTTGACAACAAAATCACAAACAAAGAATAAATGACAACTTTTTAACTTGTTCTTTTACATTCCTAAGCTGCTATGGAAGATAAATAAGACTCCAAATCTGTAATTCAATTGTATACACCTGAGGCAATCCAATATGCATTTTTGTATGTTGAATTTTTGCTTCAAATAGCTCTGTAACGGTCTTATCCAAAAGATGAATTGCAAATGCGTTTCTGTTTTTGGCCTAAGATACTTTATTCTATTGTAAACACAGATTTATGAAACAAAGATTTTAAGATCTACAGCAGATAGGACTTATATTTGAATATTTACACTTGAATATTAGAGACTTGACATATTCTATCTGTGAAAGACAAACAAATTAAGCCTTCAGAACAGTGAGAACATAATGTTAATTGTTTTTCTGAGAGAAAAAGCATCAACTCTAAAATGTAGGTTGTTTTGTTCTCTGAAATGTCAGCACAGTCAGAACAAGGAGATATAATGGTCTGACAAACACTGGGGCATTTGAAGCAAAAGTATGTAGAGTACCAGCTAAACTGAAGATTTAGGGCACAGCTCACTCTATAGAAGAAAGGGTGATGTGGATGTCTCCACGAGTCCCATAATCACAGGACGCGACCACAGCAGGCAATGGAGATACTGCACCAGTGGAGATTTTACTCAACAAAGCCAGTATACGTATAGCACATGATGCTTGGAGACACTGCTTTGGCTACACAGCCCTGAACTAGTAATAAACTGGAGATCAAAATATGATGTTTCTCCTGGAATTTAAACGTTCCTGGCCATCCAGCTCGTTGGTTCAACTAATGAATTATGAACACCATGAACTATGCTCCACCACGGATGTAATTCCCATAGCAATCTGGAACTCCATCAGTTTTAGTAGCTTTGCTTCAACGTCAGAGAAAACTCAGCGTTGTAGAGCAGTGCAGCAGGAACGTTTCAATACAGGACATCTGGATTATCTTTGCATAACAGCATTTCATGCTGTCTAACTGCTGACCACATCAACAGAGGTGCTTTTTGGAGTGTAAATGATACAGAATTTACTTCTGCTCTTCAGTACCACTTGCGTGGTTTATCAGGCAGTTGGCTGGTTAATATTTTATGTTAGGTCTGGAGTAGCCAATTATATAAAATTACTCTATTGATAACTATGCCATTGCTCCACAGGAAACCCCCATTTCACAGCCTGGAAATGGAGATACAGAAATGCTAAAGTCTTATTCAAAGTGCAGAACTCCACAGTTATACCAGCAGTCTTCCTAGTGTAGCTGCAAGCTGATCATATCAATAGTTATTCTAGAAATCATTAATTGTTTTGATCAGGGAATTTACTGATTCTGCCAAAAGAAGGTTTTGCTGTTTCTGCTGCTGATGTCTTAGTATTTGACTATCATGGTCACATCCTAAAAGTGCTTTTGTCTCTCTTGAGACAGCTGGCAAAACTTCTCATGGTTAGAACAAGCCTGAGACATACAAGAGAGCAGCAAACCATAGATCAGAGGTCAAAGTTAGATATTTTATACCCTAGTCCACTTAAAAAAACCCTCCATGAGTTGATTTGTAAGGAAAGATTTTAAGAAACTCAAAATTAAGTACACAAAAGAACCCAACTATTTCTAATACTCTCAGCCATGGAAAGAGAAGCAGATATAAAATCTTAATCAAATCCTACCTCAGAGGAATCTGTCATGTTCCAGGAGAAACAACAGCCAGCAATCAAAGAATTTGTTTGACGTTATTCTGTGAAGAAAAGGACATTTACAAAGGAATTCATGGGAATTAGAACTGAAATCCAAAAAACAAATAGGATTTGATGATGAAGGTCCTACACATAACTTACAAAATGTTCCCCTAGTTTAAGCCTATTAGGCTGTATTATGTGAGGACACATGACAAATCATCTCTAATCTGTACAAATACAGTGCCTGGAGGTCTGTTCATGGAGCGGGGACACAAGGAATTAGATATCTCACCAGACAAGATCCCCAGCCCAGAATTTTGCTATTGAAATTGAAGACAAAACACTAGACAAGAGTCACCAAACCAGGAAAATGAAGGTCAGAAGGACAAGAAATAGATCAGAGAAGATCAGTACCCTGGCTTCTCTTTTAAATACTACAGTACAAAAGGGTTTAAGAGTTTTGGGAGAAAATAAGGAAGCAGATTTGCACATAAGCATAGTACAACTGATTTCTTATCTGAATCTATTAGTTTTACATGGGAATTGTTATCCCACTGTGATCATGGCAGGAGTCAGAAAACTGAATGTGAAATAATAAATTCAGGGATGCATAAGCTGTTAACAGCACTAGAAACGAAGAAACCCTCTTCCGAAATAAAGGAAGAGAAGAACAAGAAATTTCTGAAATACAAAACCTAGCTAAAAAAATCACAGAAATAGATCTCCCAATCCATTTCTCTGAGCATGTAAAGTCATCAGCAGGTTTTTTGTGAGTAAGACAGCACTTGTCAAGGTTGGAGGTAAACAAGTCACTCAGACAAAGGCATGATGTGGACAAGACATACATTTTAGAGATGTAATCTGGAAACTGAACAAGTGAAGCCTGAATATTCAGTAACTTCTGATAAATGCTTCCATCTTTACATTTAATATATGAATTAAAACTTGTTGATTCTGCCATTCACCATGCACAGACATTTTCCTTGCCAGGAAATATCTTTGACTTGAATGGCCTCCCAATATCCTGTTAAATGTGTTTCCACTATTCTCTGAAAATGCTGCAAACTGTTCCTTGATTTCAATAAGTGCCCAAGATCAGCCCCATGAGACTGAAAGATAAATGTATTACACACTCCGGAATGAACGCTTAAAAAGAAAGTGCAGGAAGATTAATGCATTTGTAACTATTGTTTTAACAGTGCCTATAAAGAATAAGTAGGATAACAGATTACTACTCAAGACAACATAATCTTAAAATATGTGACTGGAAAAGGGCTGCACTGCTCATAGTGATGTGGACATTCTTTCCAATCATATGAGGTTTTGCAAAAAAGTGCTCTGAAGACCCCCAAAAGAGATGCTGAACACATACATGATGTATAATACAGTGCTTCATATGGAGCATATGGAAGTATGAGCTTTATTACTACCACTGTGATCACATTTTGATTCTCCCTTGACATCATGTCTTCATGTTTAGTAATCCAGCTGAATATTTCTCAAGCTCTTCACCCACCCATTGCCTGCCTGGTGAAAGCAGAAGATCCAACTTCAGTCAAAGTACCACCACCAACTTGCAGTCAGTCAGGGCTTTAGTCAGAAGATGGATGAACCCATTCTTCACAGAGCACACAAGGTAATCACAGCAATGCTGTCAGAGTTGTTTTCCTTGTTTCTTGAAATATATTTTTGTGAGATTACACTTATTTCTCCAAACCATGATACAAAGGACATTACACTTGATTCTCTTCTGGCAAGCAGGCTCTGTTATCCATTTTATTTCAGTTTTCAGAGAAATGGTGTTGCAGTTCTGACACAAAACAGTTGTGTGGGGACACAGATGAAAAACTAACCCACTGAATGAAAATTCCTCAAGTATTTCCATTCAGACTCAATACACACATAATGAATCTTCAGCTAATGATCTGTCTGAAATGGAAAAATACTCTTTAATCCTTGCCTTAAATTATTTTGAGTGATGTACCCATTCTCCATGGTGTGGAGCATCCTATTGCAATTAAACATCTGGTCCCCACAGAAGCATGACTGCCTTACCAGAAGGTGTAGGAAGACCTCATGCTGTCCAGACTGGTCCAGTTTGTCCATAGCTCCAATTATTATTATTATGGGTACAGACAGAGGTAGGAATTAAAAGAAATTAGAAGAGCTATATGCTGATCTAATCAGCCAGGCACCACAAGGTGACTCGGAGCTGGCAGGTCACAAATAAGTTGCAGAGCCCAAATAGCAAGTGTTTAATTCAAATCAGGTAAGGACATAAAAATTTTCCCAAGATAATAGTCAGATAATTTCAAACAGTGGGGATATCTGAGAAAATTGTTCTTTGCTGGTGGATGTTCTCTGAAGTTGCCTGGATCAAATAACTCATGAATTATTTATCAAGCGGTGCTCTTAACCTTAAAAGCAAGCACTATTGATTTGGCTTCATACATCATATTACAGAATCAAAATACAACGACTAAAGTGACACTGAAACCACCCATCAGTGTGCGGTTATCTCTTCTGGAATGGACAGAGTTTTCATTGGCAAAGTTAGAGAGTGATTCTGGCTTCACTAGCATCTGCAAAATGCTGTAGAGAAGATCTTCCTTTAGCTACAGAATGCAGCACATAATTTGAAGAGCAAAAGTATAACTTTTGAGTTAGATCCAAAATGCAAATATTCTGCTCTCGTATTGTGGCTACCAAGCAAAGGCATTGTGTATATATCAAAGTTAAGGCTCAAATATCCATGGTGAACAACAGCAATATGAAGTCCTCGTGTCACTGCAGTAGCAGACATGGTCTGTGGACAAATACTCGAAAGAGAATTTTTCCTAGGAAGAGCTGAAAATTTAGTTTCTTGCTTTAGCAATGAACTGCACTGACTGGTAGAGTTTGCAAGTGGAAAAAATAACAGTATGATAAAAAAAAAATTACAATCAAGGAAAATAATAAATACCAGTTCTTTGTGGTACTTGTGGGTTAAGGTTAAAAAACTGTGATCTAAGTTCAACAAGACCAGGTGTTAAGACTAAGTACAAAATGAGTATTAAGCCCTTGAAGTAAAATAGCCAGAGATTTCCCATGGATTTCTTGGTTCATTAATCTCCCTGTCACTCCTATCCAGATTTCTCACATCTTCCTTGGACTAGGTGATAACAGAAAGCTTGCAAGGCTCCGAAGTACCATCATTAGAACAGCAGACTACAAGGACAAAGCTCAGCATCACCTTGCCCCAAACAATACCCGATCACAAGAGTTTCTTAAAAATCCACACTTGTAAACCGTGCTCCCAAAATATCGTGAAAGAATAATCCTACTTTCACTTACACAACATCCCTCGACATCAGACAGAATCACAAAACCCATGAGAAATGCTTTGAATTCTTAGTTTTCATGGTTTTGCACTGGAAAAATTGGGGGTTATGACTCTGAAAGTGTTTCCACCTCCAGTTATCGATGCAATTGGAAAAAACCAGGAGAAAAATTGTAAGAAAAAATGTTAATCAATGGTTTCTTTCAAATATTTCCATCATGCTCCAAAATCTGCTTTCCTCTGACTTTGGCATGTTATGTAAATGAATAAGAACTGCTGAGCCCTACAACTTGTTGACTATACATGTTGTTTCATCTAGGGAGGGAACGAAATGCCAATGAAGTATTAGTAAGGAGGAAGAACTGGGTACTTTTGTTCCCTCTCTTCCTCCTCTGCCCTTCAGTAGAATCTATCCTGCATGGAAAAAACCCAAACCAACCCAAACTAAAAATCAACATATATATTTCATCCCTCAAATCACAGTTGCCAAATTAGATCCACATTTCTTTGAGAGAAATTGCTTTAGTGAGAAGTGCCTCCATCAAATGAGATTTCAAATATCTTTTGTTCTGAAGTTTTTCATGGTTGCTCATATAATACATTTACTCTATGGGAAGAGTTATTCCTCTGTACTGTATCTGTTGACATAATCTAGAGGTATCTTCCTAACATATTTCACTTTTTGAAAGATGTTTTCACTACATGTGCTTATTTGGTGCAGTTCGGGGACTTGAGATGCTGTATTTGGCATGTAAACAGCTATGACTGATGGCCAACCTTTCAAATGAGATATACAAAAATAATTATATTTTCCATAGCCCTTGCTGGGTGGACAGCAGGATATGAGAACTTTTAACCAAACTCACTGATACTTGAGAAGGAGTGGGCAGCTCAGTTCACAAATATGGAGAAACCACTAGGAAAAGACTTAACTCTTGAGTGAAATTGCCACATATAGAATTTTTGATGCTGTCCTGCAGCCTAGAGACACTTGGAAAGTATCTCAGTGCCATAGCAGAGGAGCAGCAGAAATAAGCGGCCCCACCAGTCATTATTATGTAAGTTATGATGGGGTGGATGTCTCAGCACACAGCCATTGAATTTCACAGGAATAGAGGTGTAATTTAGGGTTAGGTATAATTTTGAATGCATTGCCCTATGATGTGCAGGTATGGGACTATGCAACTGTTGCATTTAACAGGTTTGCACCTTACAAAGACTTTATTTTGTTAAGTGGGTAGGAGGCACCATGCAGGAGAACCTAAGCAGTCACAACAACAAATTGCAGTGATTTAAATGAGCCCTACAAACTTGAAATGCAGCCTGAAGAAGATATTAGCAATGTATTTAATGACAAAATTCCTCCTTTCTCCCTATTGCTATGAAGGGCCACAGCTGAACTAAAGAGCTTGATGGCAGCTTGATAGCTCCATCTTCAATGCACCCCCATTTATTATTGAAGATTTATATCTGCAGTGATGCTGGAGTGCAACCCCAGGCTTTTGTAGTCTGGGTTTAATGTGTGAGACAAGAGGACAAGGCTAAGACAATTTTGGAACTCATTTAGTTGATGTGAAATGGTACCTGCTCCTCATTTTCCAGGTGTCCTGTTGGTAGATTACTGCCATTAGTCCCATAGTCTGTCCTTATAAGTAGAGATTCAGCATGAGGAATTTATTCAGAGAGAGAATTCGGCTTCAACCATGAAGAGAAGCTGAAAACAGCCACCTCATTCCTGCAAATAAACCCTGTAGATGAGCAGGGAGCTCAGTCAAAGAAAAACAGGTCCTCAGTCTACAACACACTACAGGTCCCAATTCATAAAACTAAGAGGAGTTGTAGGGTTAAGTGCTGTGGTTGGGAGCTGCATTAAATGAACTGCGCAATCCTTGCTCACCAAGGGCTGAGAAACATTCATTGCTGAACGAGGCTGTCAGGGCTTTCATTTCCAAGCTTCTGCCTCTGTTCCAGCCTGTGCTCCTCGGTCTTTTGCAGAAATGACATGACCAATATACTGTTATGTTCCACATATTGGGGACAGCAGAGCAGGTCAGTTATACTTACATCATAACTATCAACAAGTTAGCATCCCATGCCCACAGAGACCTGCCAAAGAAGGAAGGAGCTAAATTTCTTCATCTTATTTATAAAAAGAAAACATTAATTTTCATTTTAATATCAAACTAATAGCAGAATTAATATTCTTGGATAAATAGAATTTCTGCTGAAGTCTTAGACCATGCTTTTGCTGAAAGTCAAACCTATTTCACATCAGGTTTTATTAAAATGATCTCATGTCACTTGGAGGCAAGGACAATAATTGAGTTAAAGGCTGGCAATCTCATTGTGCTCTCTGCTAGGGGAAGAAACTTGCCCAAACATCAAGTAATGTTTTAGACTTTGTGAGGTGATAATTTTTCTCCTTGTCAATCACAAGCACAGGATAAAATGTAAATAGTGATATGGGGGATATATGGAGATATGCGATTCATACATACAGAGGGAGTGAAGCACCACATATGCATATACCAATAGTTCACAGAATGTTTTCAAGACATTTTCATAGCACCCCTAAATACTATTTATTAATATCCGTCCTAAGTATTCTGCTTATTTTTTCTATTATCTCCTCCTCTCTGTTTTTTTCCTCTTTTGTTGTTTCCTGACAGAAGGCTTCACTAAAGAGCGGCATTTCCTTCTCCTATCATTACACCATTTTTTCTTTGTTTTCATACTGCCTTTTAAATCTTTTTTGGAAATACTGTTTTCAGCTTACCGTAACTAAAAAGCTACAAAGAAGGACAAACTTTGCAATGCATGTTAATAGAAAAATCTGACCTCTCCTGAAGTTTGCAATCAAGGCACTCTGTTTTGGGTAAACAGTACTGGAGTATGGTGAAAAGAGGCTGAATAATTGCAAATGTGCATCGGTGTCAACCAAAGACTTTAAGATTCTTATTGCTTTTCTCAAATATAGTCTTCAAAGAGAAAAATAGAAATCTCAAAATCACTCCCTTTAGTGATTTTCAACACTCCTTAGCTTGTAGACATTCATTTCAATAGCATTCCATGGAAGTGCTCTAGAAGGAATACACTGTACATGTGTTTCAAGGTCTTTTAAAAATACACCGTAAACTGCCAAGGTCCTTGCTTAAAAATTTCTGGCCCTAGCTCTTTGTGATAACACATCTTTTTAGTCTTAAAATCTAATAATACTTGGTTTCCAGAGGGAATTAAACAAATATCTCACTGATATCCAATAATTTGGTGTCTTCCTTATGGATGTGAACTTACTTGCACAGCCAGGAATATAATTTCAAAATGCTTTTGATAATGACTGCCAGTGCATAAATGCATCATCAGCATAAAACCAACCATAAATAAGGAAAACCAACCATAAATAAAAAAAGGAGTCTTATCTGGTCTGTAAATATGACAAACTTGGTTGCTTCACTTGATTACTTAAGTCCCATTGGCAGCAGTCCCATCATGATTGAATTTGCTCTTACAAGACCTCTTTCTTGAATTCATCTAATAAGACAATACCAGTTCCCTTTTGAGGAGCAATAGGACATTCCAGCTTGAACTTCATGGAAATAAAGGACACGCAAGCTGGAGTTCAGGCTCAAGGTCAACATATATTTGCAGTGAGATAGTCAACCCAATTCCTGTGCAATGGAAGTTTGAATAACCTTTTTAAAAATTCTATATTTTAGTATTTTGCTACTGGATTTTCTTCTTGCAAAGAAAAATACATTGAACATTTTGGGTGAAAAAAACCAGCAAAACTTATTTTTTTCATTTTTCCTGTCAGAAATAGAGAAAGGAATCTT
>VZRI01001471.1:51203-63413 GCA_013397515.1 Upupa epops
CCCCCCCCCCCCAAAAAATATAAATTAGCTGTAAGTGGAAATAAACACATTTTTAAAATTATGACAGACCAATATTTGAGCAGCACTGCTTCTGAATCAAAGCAGTGCTTAGAACCACACATTTCTTCATCCCATTTAAAATCACTTCTTTGTAGCATGAATTGCTTTCTCTCCAACAAGTGGAATTGAAGCTGCAACCCCCCCCAAAAAAATCACCTCTTCAACAGTAGCAGAATTTGTCAACGTTTGATCTATGGCTCACTTTGCCCTTCAAATACATTGGTTCATAGAAAGTTGATGTGGTTTTTCATTTACTGAGGCACTGCTATATTTAATAATAACATTCCGACACATGTTATTGATCTCTGTATCGTAACGATTCTTACAATTCAGTCTGTCACATGGGTAGAATATACGTTTGCCCACTGTGTTGTGGTGGTTTATGGACCCCAAGCCTGGACACATTTCCCACGAGAGCAAGGCTATGCACATGCAGAGATCAAAGCAAATAAAACATAAAATGAATGTTCTATATGGTTTTATACAGCTCAAGTCTGAGAAGTATTGAAAAACAAAAAACATTGTTTCTTGAAAAAGTATTTAAGGAACATTTTAGTTGCATTGTGTTTGTATCCTAAACCTGCATTTAATGTCGATTTAATCAGATTTAGACTCTTAAAGCTAAAATAAATCTGAAATATCTGATTCACCTCAGTCTGACTTCTCGGGATGCGCTCAAGCAACTGAAAAGAGAATTTGCCCAGCTGAAGACAATTCCCTGCCCAGTTTTTATGTAGAAGATTGAAGAGTCTCTGCTTTGAACTAATTGAGACTAAATATGATGAGACCTCTGGGAACAGAATCTCTTCAGTGAAGGACAAACACTTCTATTATCTGTGTGGGTGAAAAGGAAATAAAAATGAAAAAGAAAGGTAAAAAACACAGGCAAAGCTCAAAAACAATAATACCAACAACAATAATACTAACACTACTGCAGGAAATTTACTTCAATTCTGAAAGGTAAGACACTTCTAGACTGCTCAGCAAGACAGTTTCTGAAATACCAGTAATGAGGTGTGTCATGGAGCCAGAATATGTCTCCAGCTTCCCAATGAGTACTGATACTTGCTCAGTTTAGCTGGTGGGGATGGCATCACCCTATAAAATCAATGACATCTTCCGAAGGACATACACACTGGACTCTTAACCCATCTTGCGTCACAGAAGCACCACTCAAGCCGGTGCCCTGGAGGAACTTTGGCTCACCCCAAAGTGACAGAGATGCTTTGTTCTATGGACACCTTTGGAGCACCTTCTCCTTCCTCTCCTGGGAGCACTTTGTGGTCATGAGCCTCATCCTCTGGTATCATCTTAGTCTCTCATGAGCACTACAGCAATTCTCTGGTCTGTGCAGCCAATAGATAAAATTGGTCTGGTATCTACAGAAGTCTAAAAAGCAGGAAAGCAAAGGTGGCTCAATGTCATCTTCTACCCACACCTCACCCTTTCATGAGTGCATGAATATGGAATAATTTCTAAAGAAAAAAACCTGCAGAATTTTGCAGGTCAGCTTGGAAGATGCCTCTTAAAAACAATTTTTGAGGTGCACACTACATGCCAAGAGCTGTAAATGTGTCTGCTGTGAATCAATGTCTTTCAGGTATAATAGGATGTATTGTCTCAGGATAATATCTCTCATTTTTCGTCTTGATGGTGTTTTGGTTTTTTTTTTTCAATGCTGTCAAAACAAATGCTTTGCTTGAAAGCAATTTGGCATTTTGGATTCCTACTTGTTTGATAAATAAGATCAAGTCAAAATTACAGGGATTTGTCACCACAGAATCAACTCCAGAAACTAAGTGGAAGCTGCAACCAATAGAAATGTTTTTGTGTGCTGGAGAATCATTTCCTACTCACAGAAAAAATGCCCATTTGGGGATGCTTAAGGTGACACATTAGACACAATAATTCAGATTTGGCACAATAAAAGAATCCTTCTAAGTGTGAAAACATCTTTGTTGCCTGTAGAAGTTAAGATGAATCAATACGGAAAAGGCTTATTAATAAGATTGTATTTCCAGCTAGCACTCAAGGTCTCTCCTACCCCAGACTGTGAGACCAATCTGACAGGCACTTAAGAGTCTGCTGCCCCTCTGGAATGGTTCTGGCTGTGGGGATTTACAGGTTCCACTTCTTCCGCTGCCTGTGTACCCAGTCTTTACATTTGATGCAGAATTACCAGGCTTCCTTACACCAGAACTGGTTTAAGGCTTATTTAAAACAATGCAAGAGTCTAGTCTAGTGCATTAAATAGGTCTCCTAGAGACCTACCGAAGAACTGCTGTTGTTGTAAAAGGTCAATCCCATGAAGAGCCCTGCCGACTCCTAAAAATAGTCACTGGGTGCTAAAGCACACCAAGAAATAAAGGAAATGCTTAACCAAGTGTGGCTGTGCAGGGTCATTGTTTTTCAATGTTATTAAATTAGACAAGTCACAACAGAAAAGAAAGTCTGTAATTTTAGCAGATGATTACTAACTGTGCTAATTAAGTGCCTCTAATTGACTCAATCGAAGTCTGGAGACAATTCATATGGATATTGCTACAAGACTCAGGAATCATAATTTCTGCAAAGTAACTTTTAAATGAGTTATCCTGCAGCTTTTATTATGCAGCTAGTTGTTTTCAATAGGAGATGTGCAGCTCCCCAGGGACCTCAGATTACCACTGAGGCGCTGAAGGTAACTAAGAAAAAACATGTTTTCTATCAATATGCTTTACCCTGGAAGCTGTGAAGGATCCCACAATTGAGACAGATAAAGAAGAGAAAGGGGCAGAGGGAATTTTCTTTTTGTGCTTCATTACTGCTTCTTATCTTCCTCAGAATTTTCTTAATATGGGAAGATATCACCTTTCTTTCCCCTGGAAGAATTCCTATCTCCTCTTCCCCTTCTTAATTTAAACAAAAAAAAATCAGAATTTAATTTTAAGGCATAAAAATCAACAGTCCAACACATGCAACCATTCCTTCTAGAGAATAATTCTTGCTCCTTAGAGATTACCTAATATTATTATTAAAAGTACGTGACTTCAACTAAAACCTGTTTCTTGGAGAGCCTAAACAAGACTAAAATAAGTTACCTTATGGCACCTCGACTCAGTAAAACTTGTAACAACTACTGGAGACAGAGTCCTATAGCAGGAAGCACCAGGGCATCTTGCTTTATGTTTACTCATTTGGCCCCATAACTCTTCTGCTTAAGCTTGAAGCCTGACAAGAAGAGTTTGTCCTTTTTCTTCCCATGAAATCACTTCTTCCCATGATTCCTATGAATCTTTGAACATTCACCATGACTGGCATTTTTTTTACATGCTTGATTATATTTATTCTTTGTTCAATCTCCCCTAAAAATAGAAACAATTCTTTTAAACAACTGCTATAATTTGTTCTCACTCATTTGGTATCTCTGCTCTAACTTTTTTTTCCCTGAAGTTATCCAAGTTAAAAACCCAGTTTGTGGCCAACTTGATGGTAAGTTTTCTTGTCCTCTCCTAAATAAATTGAAGAAATAATTTAATCTGAAGTGTACTTTTCCACCCATGGAGAACGTTGTGCTCTTCAACTCCAAGATGTTCTTGCTCCTTAATTATTTTCTGTGGGGAAAAAAGCACCAAAGTCATTAAATTGTGATTACAAAGTTTTTAGCTTAAAGGTCAGCATCTCTCTTCATTTTTTTTCTTTAGATGTGGTGATAAAATTTATAAGGGTCAGGACTGACAACATCATCTCATTTTTATTTACTGGTTCTGTGAAGGGAATGTAATGGTTGCAGTCAGCTGTGAGCTTGGCAGTGCAGCTGCTTTTTTGAAAAGAAAGAAATAAATAAAAGCACAGTCTGAGTTTGAAATCAGGCTCTATGGGGTGGTTTGTCCATAAGACAGACATGAAGCTTTGCATCCTTCTCTTCTCATCTTATTTCTGCCCAGCTCAGAGCAGGTGAGAAGCGTGGAGCTGAGATAGAGCAGTAGGAAAATGCTACAACTGAAAGGAACAACACTGCAGAACAAAACTAAAACCAGGCAGAGACAGCCAGGAAAACTCCTGAAGTAATAGAGATGTGCAAGAATTCAAGAATTCTTCAGAAGGAATGGATGGATGGATGGATGGATGGATGGATAGATGGATAGATGGACAGATGGATAGATAGATAGATAGATAGACATAACTGCAAGTAACAACATTCCTTGTAAATACATATAATCAAGGCATGGGAATTATAAATCTCCTTTGTACCACTTAAACACAGGTAAAACTGATATTAACATGTGTCTTATGTGTAATATGTATAGCTCCTACCCGCTTCTACAACCTCTCTTCAATCCAGCCACTACAGCAGTAAATGGTTACGCAGAGTCAAGTAGATGTTTTATCCTAGGACCTGTTGAAGGAGAAATAAATAGATATTTAATACATAGATAGATATAATAGATATCTATTTAACAGTTAAGTAAAAAACCAACCAACCACATTTCAAATTTGAATCTTGCAGAAATGTCCATGGTTCTCACCTCATTCAGAACGTTACCACTGTTGCTCAGGCAGCACAGCTGTGTGAATACCATCCTCTCACCCTGGCAGCAGCAGCAGAAAAGCCAGACAAGTGCCCCCTCCAGGTCTTCCCCAGCTGTGTGTAGGGATGAGAGTTCAGGTCATAGCATTTCAGAAATTCCACTGCCAGATAAATTCGCCTTGGGCAGCCTCTAATGTACCTTTAGCTGAGACAGGGAAGATAAGGTTGAGCTAAGTCCAGAAAATGGAGTTTTGTGTAGTGATGAAAGGAAGACACAGGAGTCATCGATATGGCAGAGGCCTCCAGAGGGAGGCACGGAGGCATCCCGAGTACTGGCCAAGCCTGTCTTTTATTGGCATGTACATATGAACATATGATTGGTGCTAACTAGTTGTGGCACTCTGTGATGGGCTACCGCTGTGCGTGGCTAGCACAGAATACTACCTGATTGTCCCTCCTAGCTGGTCACACGAATGCTTAGGTAGAAGGTTATATGAGGGGTTTCGACTTCCAGCCACACGCTATCCCCAGCCTCCAGCCACACACTGTATTTGGGTCATGGTGTGCCGATCTCCCAGGCTACTTTGGGAGGAAGAGTCCCTCAGTTTTGTGTCAAACAGAAACAAAGCCCAGAATACGGAATTTGTCACATTACCTTCCTAAAGAAATGGGGTGATGATTTTACACTTTGTACAGCTATAACTGTCAGAAGTTACTTCCCTTCATTCCAAGAGAATTATTCCAAGGTTTCAGCAACACACTCAACCCAGTGCTGGCAGACAGTCTACAAATCAATTCCCCCAAACAATTTTTCACAGACAAAGATTAAGATTTCCTGGATCTCTATAGAAATGGCCATTTAACTTCCTTAATGAAACTTGAGACCACCATACCTAAGAAATAAGTAGGATCACAGAATGGTTTGGGTTGGAAGGAATCTTAAAGATCATCTAGTTCCAGTCCCCTTGCCATGAGCAGGGATCTGACTAGACCAGCTCACGCTTGTGTAGCCTCACCAGCTACACAAGGTCACATTCAAGGGCAACTTGAACCAGTTGGACTAGCCAGCTCACTTGCTGTTGAAGTCAATAAGAAAGATTTCCTCTAAGAAGTTTTGAATAGGGCTGGAGCACAGCACCAGGCTGCCACGCTCAGAATAGGCGATGCACATTGACAGGACATTTTTAGCGCCTTTAAAATAAGAAAAAAAATGTAGAATACGTGCATTTCCTTACTTTAACAAAAAGAACACAAATCCATTAATGCAGTGGTGTGAAAAACACTGGTTATTACTAATTTCTTGATTCGTTTGCTCCGCAAGCAGCTCCACGGTTCTTCGCAATCCATATGTCCGTACATGCACATACACATACACAAATGTACAAACACACCACAGACCTATGATTTCTGCCACACAGCCCAACGTTAATGCTCTGCCTCTTCAATAATCCGATGATGAAGAAGGAAATATGCTGTTGCAAAGGCGCCGCATTCTGGCTCACTGCTTTCTGCTGTTTTTCAGTTGGATGTCACTTCAGATTACCAAGTGCTGTCCACAGCTTGCAACACAAGCCCAACGGACCAATTTCTGTGCTTCTTTGTGGGTTTTTTTTTCATACTTCTGCATTCACTGACACTGCGTGAGGTATAAATAAGTATAGATGTTGCCCTAATGTGTTTAGGGTAATAGGAATGTGAGATAAAAAGAATCTTCTGCGGTAGCAATCAAAACACATTCTGAGCTAAAATAAAGGTTTAGAGAAAATAGTCGTGGATTGGAGGATGAGCTAAACATATCAAATTTGGCCAAGTAATAAGTAAATAGGTACTCAAATGAGCTGAAATTGGAAGAAATTATGTAGGGTAACCTAAGGGGGTATAGTTTGAAGTGATGTGGAGAAATCACCCTGACAGTGAGGCATATCAGATTGTGGAATAGTCTCTCAGTAGAAGAATCATCAACCCTCTAATTCAGATGACTTATGATTGGAGACAACACCAGAAACTACAACAAGCAGCAAATATTCCAGTCTCTGAGGGGGAGGCTTAGAAGACAAATGGCTGTAGGAGTCCTACCTCTAATTTCGGCTCTCATATGACTTGCTTAAACAAGACATACAAAGTATTCTGCTGCTTCTCATCTTTGTGTCTTTTATTTTTTCTCCTGACATGAGAACATGCCATTCCTGTTGAGGTCTAATTAAGCTGATCTGACCAGTATAGAAAGTCTGTTGCTTCAACAATCAATGGCCCCAGTCTGTGAATACATTGCTTTAGCTAGAAAATATCTACTGAACTCAAAAAAGGGGCTTTACCTCTCACAGCAGTGAATAGCAAGTACTGTTCAAGGTTTTTGTTGTTCTTTTTGTGCAATACTTGGCTCATCATCAGTGTTTCAGGTGATATTTCAGCTCCTTAGGTTGATAACATGCTTAAAAAGCGCAGATTGGTAACTGAAGTGAGAGCTAGCACTTCTGAGCTAAAGTCCATGTTTTCACCAACTGTAAAAAAACGATCTCTTGTGTCTTTTTAACCTTCAAAATTATCAACAACTCCACGTTACTGAATACCTATAAATAATTTGATATGTCTATATTTAAAATATATAATTCTTTACTCTATATATTTTACATACAATATGTAATTATATGCATGCTATGTATTTTTCCATATGTATAACGTTGAAACATATTAAGATTCAAAGTACAGCAGACCTTTTTTTGTCATATGAATAAGGTTATTTGGAGGTAAATTTGCATTTTGTAGCCAGGAGCATCATTTGCAGGTGACTGAACAATCAATTAAAATAGCTTGAGTAGGTTTTTCAGTCAGTTTTTTCCATATAACCAGGTCATTGTTGCTCATTCACATGGCTAGGGGCATTTTAGAAATTAAAATCACAAGCTTTCCTAAAGATTTCCAGCCCTGTTTTATGTGTTTACATTTTCTTTTCCCCAAGCTGATGGAAGTGTAAACATGCTCCTTTCAACATGTGCTGTGTGACATGGGTCAGCCTGAGCAATCTTGTAGATCTGTGCTGCGATAACGATTTTTCTACCCTACTGAGAAAAATGTACCAATTCAGTGCAGCCCGTATCACGATCACAAAATGCATTCATGGCTCCTCCACAGTCTGTAGAGCTTTGAGTCTTTGGAATCTGACTGAAATGAAAGACAAGTTGGAGAGTACTGAACATATCTTGGGCAGTTTGGTGAGGGTTAGGATGTCTGGTGTTCCTTGCACTGGTTAGAAACCATTCAGTTCTTGTTCTACATGATGTTTATGGCCAATTGTCTCCGGTTATTTGCAACTTCTTTGTGCTGCTCTCTTGCATGGTTTGATCAGCACCAGCTTCCTATTTCACTGTTCACTACGAGCATGTTAAAATAGATCCTGAGCTTCATAACCACAATTATAATGGCTTCTTATTTCTTTTAATGATTGATGATTGGGTTTTTTTAAGATCAATATTTTTAGTTGTCTGAACAAACGCACTTGTACGTAACAGGATTCAGCACTTCCATGATTAATGTGCTTTTCTTTTTAAGGTTAGATATTCAATCATGAAAAGCCATTTCTTTTCATTGGCAGTGAGTAAATCATCCTGTAAAATACATAGTTAACATTTGGGTTTGTATTGGGGCTTTCTTTTTATTAACTGCTCATCAAACACTTGTGCATAATGGATGCATAACTTAGGATCAAATGTGATCATAAATTTAGGGTTCAATACACCCAATAAATTGTTTCTCAAGGACAATTTGAGTAGTGCTTTCTAAAAGCATCAGATTAGACCCTAATTAATAATCTACTATGCATAAATAATATCTAGTATTATCTATATCTATTAATAGCTATTCTCATCTGTTAGTGCATAGATTAGGTTAACGGACTCAACAGTCTTAAAAATCTTCTCCAGTCTAAACAATTCTATGATTCTAATGGTTAGGGAAGTGTTGAGCTAAAGGTTGAACTTGATGATCTTACAGGTCCTTTCCAACCTTAGTGATTCTGTGATTCTATGATAAGTGTTTGTACACCATGGGGGTGCATACATGCTAACCCTGTCAAAAATGGAAAAGCAAACGTGTCCCATCCTCCCTCAGAACTTGTCCAAACTAAATAATATTACAGTTAGTGTATGTAGCATATCTCTTATGCCTTTATTCAGTAGGCATAGGGGGAGTTTTTTGATGTAAAATATGATCTAGGAAGTATATTCATGCCTCTACCTCCAGTGTAGCTAAGGTTCAGTTATCATTTTCATTATAAATGTTTGCAGTGGGTTGCACAAACAAACAGTAATTTGTTGTGGAGCTCACCAAGCTGTTTGCTTGGATGCCTTGGATTTTAACTCCGTGCAATTGATTTAAATCTTAGAAGACATTTTTGTAGGGAAGCCAGAAAAATAAAACCGCATTTCTCTCAATATTGTTTTTTTTTAAGTTACACTTGAAAAGAAGAAGAAAAAAATCAACTCTCTTGTACTTAAGTTATTATTGAGCAGCTCTCACAAAAGCTATACAAAACTTAATACTAGCTACATGAGCTTTATCAGTGACATATTTCAGGTTTTGCATAGGGTTATACAGAAGTGCCTTGTGATGGATAAAAACAGTGGAATCACCAAAATGATCATAACATGGCTTTTCTAGAAACATAAGTGTATGCAGTCTACTAAACGAGACTGACCTGTGTCAAAGAAGATATATTTTACAGATGATAAAAAAGACCAAGTAATTCAAGCTCAAAACAATGATGATGGCTTACACTGTGAATGTGCAAACCTTTACTTAATGACTTTGAAGAAAATTGAGCTGCCTGTGTGTTTAGGGATATATCCCGTGAAGGAAATTTTCTTTCAAGCAGCAGCCAGGAATAGGGTAGAGTGAAACCACAGATCTCACATTTGGATTTTCTTTCCAAACAGCTGAAGTTTATTCAGCCAATTCCATCAAATTCATCAGACTTGTGAATTTCTTAATGTTTGGCTTTAGTAATTTGAATTAAAAACCTTGTCAAAGCATGAAGCAATTAAATCCTCTTAATTCAGTTATGTCATACAGCAATGTGTTAAGGGATCAAGTGAACCACTGGGCACTTAGACATGTCTAAAGCTATTCCCATCACAGTTCCTAGGAAAAAGGCTGGAATTGACAACATTTTTTACAAAGCAAACATCCCAGTTTAAAATGTCAGTCTGTATCCACTGAAATAGCGGACCCAGGATTTGACAAGTTTAAGTAAGATTTGTACGTCTGTTGGTTCATGTTGGAAACCCAAATTGATTTTGAACCAGAAAATCAGGTTAGAACTCTTTGCAGAATGTCAGAGAACTGCTCTTTTGCATCCCCCAGCCCCCCTCCCCCCAAAAAAAAGAAGAAAAAGGAAAAACCTAAAGAAATTGCCAAAGCAGACAGGTTTGTGCAAAGGGTCCATAGGTCTGATTTTTTAAAATGAAAAGGAGTGATGAGTTGATGTGTTTCACCCAAGTACTTTGTGTTTCTTATAAAGACTCAACAAAGAGCCTGGTAGTCCCCTCAGCCCCATCTGTTGTGGAGCTGCTTCAGGTACCCAGCTCAAAGAAATCATGACCTCTCCACATTATATTCCCTATGGTCAAAGCACTATATGTCGCTACATGAAGTGGGAACTGAGTACTGCAAGCAAGGCAACGTTACCTCAGCCTTTCTTTAGGTGGAGAGGGAAGCAGGAAACCTTGAGAGTTAAAGTTGCTATAATGAATTTTCCGTGTGTGCACTTTACGCGTACAGTCCATTTGTCATTGAAGGCTATATTTTACTCTTCCCTCCACAGACTTGTGAATAGCAAAGTAAAAGACTTTGGATATTGCCAAGTGTGCAATACTGATGATAAGGCAGAAAAATCCTCTCCCTGCAAACTCTCCCATCGCTTTGAGTCCTTTCTTCCAGCTGGGCTCTAAAGGAACTTCCCATCAAAGGCAGAAGAAAAAAAACATATCATTTTAAACCTTTATCTGACCTCTTGTTTCCAAAGGGTTATGCCTTGAAACCTCTGGGTCCTTCCAGCTTTCTTGTCTCTTGTTAGATGTTCTCTTTCAGGCATCGTCCATAACCCTGTGTAGCTCAGACTGGGCTTTCACATCAGCTATCTCCTGCTCTGCTGGGAGTCCACAGAGATGAACAACTCTCTGACCTTGCCTTCAAACACAAAAGACAAAAGGGAAAGCATGAAACCATCTGAAGCAGGAGAAAAAGTCATACTAGGCAGCAGAGAGCAAAAAATGGCGACACGGGAGTGTTGAAGGGAGCTGCAAGTTAGAGTAAAACACTGCTTAAAAAGCATTTTAACCCTCTCTGTGCACTATGAGCCAGAGGAGCTTTTGTCCTTGCCGTGTCTTATAATAGATGTCTTATCCTCAAGTAGATGCTATTAAAAACCCCAAGTAAATCTGCTTTGGAATGAAAAACAACCAAAATCCCAAGTCAGTGGAGTGTTAAGAGAGGCTTTACAAAGCTGGTTTCTCTAAATAAGGAGGAAACTGACCTTGAAATAGCAGAACCAAGGAAGATTGCTTAAAATGCTGCTAGAAAAAGATATCACAGTTATTTTCATTCCTATTCAGCTTTATTGCAAGAGCCAGATAACACTTTCTCGAGCCTTTCTTTAAAAAAATGTATCTTGGGAACAAGACGAATTACAAATACTACCTGCAATATTAAGATTGATACCGTATTTAACATAAAAGCATCTCTGGAATATCTCAGAAGGCATAATCAAAAAGATCTTATGAATAAAAGTCTTAACAATGCTTAACCATAATGAGAGTGTAGGAGAAAAAAGATCAAGAAGACCGAGTGAATCACTGAGGGGATAGACACATCATGGTGTCTTCTAAAAGTGAATTTCTGAGAGCACAGGCTTATGGAGACAATTAGAAAACACATCACACATCTGAATACAAGCATAAAACCCAGCTCACAGTGATGAGATCTCCATGCTGTTGACTGTCTTTTCATTTTACAGCCCAAGTGAAGCACCACTTCTTGGCTCCGAATGTAGTTTGATGTTTTCTCTGCAGTTTATTTTCACAGCCATAACCCAAGTTTCTCATTTGTAACATCAGTCCGTTGCTGATTAGGGAACATAACAAAAAGGCAGAATGTGTAGAGGTGCATTTTAGCTTTCAGTTTATCCCTTCGCTTTTAATTCCTCAGAAACTTCCCATGCAAGGCAATCGCTGAGAGGCAATGTGCTTTCCAAGACGTACAGCTATTTCAAATGGGGGTGCTTGGAATGCTGCGTTTATTCTTTTTCCCCATCCTTTGAACCATCATAGTCATGTTCTGATTCCCAGAGTCACTCTACCTTATTGTCACCTTGTATGACTTGAATTTCAGGTACCACAAGCACTGTGGAATGTTACTGGAGGAGTAAACACTGGCAGCTATGAGGAACCCTGAGAAGAGTGTCAAGGGCTCTGTTGTGGTTGGTAAAACTGCAAAGTTGTCAGGAGGAGCTCACTGGCTGCAGATACGAGCACAGGCATAGATGTGCATTTACACACAACTATATAGTTGTCTGTTTTGTACAAGTGTTCTCTGAAGCATGCAAATCCTGAGTGGTTTGTATTGACCACACAGGTGGGTTAGTGATC
>VZRI01001471.1:63432-113682 GCA_013397515.1 Upupa epops
TACCTGCTCTCTAAATTGAATGTTTTCATTTTAGGCCTTTTATTGGAAAGCAAGAGAGAAAATGAGGTTAAGGTCAATGAAATAAATTTACTGAAAACAAAAGTGAATGTAGTTGTAGAGCGTGTAAGTATTCAGTTAAAGTTTTCCAACCTCCTTAAACACTGCCCTTTGAAATTACATGAACCATCTGCTCATGAAATCTATATATTTTTGAGATCAGGGAGTTTAGAGTATGAATTTCCTAAGGGCTAGATTCTTGGGGGAAACATAACTAGGGAAGCATGACCAATAATTTCCCAGCCTGAAACATCTCTGGAGTTATCAGGGAAGAAAGTGAAGGGGTGTGTGTGTGTGTATGTGTAATGTGGAGGACATTGCTGATTAGAAAACTCACTTTAAATGGATGCTAAAACAGAGTGAGAAGCATTTTGGCAGGCACTCAAAATTTAAATAGAGCATAAAAAGCTGTTACTTTATTATTTCATGAGGAACTAAAGGAAAGTAATCAAGAATACTTGTATACAACTTATTGTAGTAAAGAAGAAAAGAGGGACTGCAACTCCGATTTTGGAATCCAGCAGTTTTATGAACTAAAGCTGCAATAAATCCAGAAATAACAAAATGAAATAGAATTTAGGAAGCTATTTAAAAACAATTTGAATTAAACAGCGTATTAGTGAGCATTTGAACAAACCAATGCATTTTTATATTGCTACAGCCCTTGGTTGGGTAGAAATAGCAGGATAAAATAGTGAATTAAAACTCCTGGAAATCACAGTTACCGCATTTTATAACAGCAATTTATATTTACAGTGTTCATTTCTCAAAGTGGAAATTTGTAACAACTGCCTCTTTGAAAACTCTTTGCTATGAGACACCTCTCCCAAAGGTTTAGAAGGCATATCTTGTCAAGGCTTATCCCCTTGTATCACACCCGGGTGGCCCTGATATCAAGATACATAGTTTTGTTCCTTTTCCCAAATCCAATGGCAGTTTTTACTATTCCCAGCTTCTGTGGTGCTGCAGGGTGTGTACAAAGGGGAAATAACTTACTGTCTTTGGCAACTTTTAGGCAAAAGAGCAGACAAAGGCAGATTATAAAGGTCCCTCTCAGAAGAACGTAAGAGCTGGAGTCCCAAGAACCCTGGCATTGATCACTTCTAACCACTGCCAACAAACAGGTCAGTGAGTCTCCATAGAAATGGGCCTCTGATCACACACTGAGTGACCAGAGAAGGACTAACAGCAGAGCAAGAGGGAATTTAAATCTGGTTGCAGAGCACTTGAACGCTGGAGGCACAACATGATGAGTGCAGTGTTTAGTTTAGTTACTGTAAGAAACAGAACATTAGGGAGGCTTTGTGGAAAATACTTCCATTTTTTTGTCAGACAAAAACATTATAATTTTTACTGAAAATATGTTTTTTCCTCTTTCCATCACACCTTCCACAAGGACAAGGTGGAATATCACAACTGGTACTGCAAACTGCCTTTAGGTAAAGGCTGTGCGTGCATCTGACCACACTTCACTGAGGAGAAGAGATACAAATGGTTAATCAACTCCCCTTTACAAACTTAATAAAAGCAAGGGATACACCTCAAGTGCACAGTTTTGCTCCCCTATTTTAATCAGAAAATTTTCCTCAAGATAAACAAGCAGGTAGATATGTAGGTATCAGCATGTCTTGCACCTCTGGCAGTGATCGCAGTCTGTGTAGGGAATGTGTAAGACATCAAACAAAACTCTCTTCTGATGTTGGTAGGAGCAGTCCACACCTAATTTGACATGTGTAATTAGTATCTCAAGGTGCGAGGTAGCAAAGAATCTTAGCTACAGCTTTTGTAAGAGAGAACAAAGAGCTGGAGATATGCTTATATTTAGCCTTGATGTACTTTCAGTTTTTAAATCAAACAGGAGTGTTAAATAAATGGCTATGAATAGACTTGGAAAGAAAGGGGGAGGCCAACCAGAGCTGGCAACTCTAAGCCAAAGGACTGGAAAAAAAGGACAGATGGAGATTTATTTGTTTTTACTTTGATTTCTTCTTCCTCTCTCACTGCTTATTAACCACTTCCTACCTCCCATTTCAGCCCATTTTCCACAGTGTGAAAGGCTTGGCTTTTCAGTCTGTTGTAACTGGCCTTTCCCTACTGAGCTGGAGGAGCACTTCCTTGGAAGGTAGCTTTGCTCCTTCAGAAAAGGACTCACTGGAAGGCTCATGCCTGAGGACCTGTCCTGCAGCTCCGTTTTCCAGATCCATCAATGTTTATTTCCTTTCAACATGATAAGGACCTGCCCTGTCTTCTGTGTGGGCTCGTCAGCTACTAACTATATAAATGACAGTGAAAGGAGTTGAAGTCTTCTCCTCTTCTTGCTTTTGTAGTGTATCATTGGATTTGCTGCAACTAGCAGCGGATGACAAATGTTCATCATGCACACACAGAAAAAAGAATCCTACAAAACCCATTGACAAACCAACAGTTGTCAGATTAATTTGTCTCACATTTGTCAGCCAGACACGGTACCTGAGAGCAATTTAAGGGACAACAGGATCCCAAGTCTGCTCTTTTCTTTCAGCCACCTTTATGTTTCTCACCTAGGAGGAAATTGATTGTTAGGAGTTAAAAATAGAACCTTACAACCTTTACACTAGACAACCATCCACTATTCATTATGTTCTTTAGAGTAAGCATTAGTGGTGGCTGATTCTCTACTTTCAAGCTGCAGGAAAGTATAAAAACAAGAAGAGAAGGTGGGGAAAAAGTGCTGAGGTAAGGAAAATGAAAATGTGGGATGAATAACACGAGAAACTTCCTTCTCTTAACAAGCAGCTACAATAATCTGAAGCAACAGGTTGGTCAAACCACCAAAACCAAACAACTTCTGCACTGACAGGAAATGAAGCAGTCCTATTCCATGTCTAGCTTTTGATTGGTGGGTGTCAAAGAAAATTGCTCTGTGAAGTTTACTCTCGCTGTTAGCACTTCATCCCCAGGGATGTGGTTTTGAAATGGAAAACACCTCCTAGAGCTGCCATAATGGCAAAACAAGACTCTTATTTGGAAGAAAATGAGTGTCAGATATTTATAAAACAGGGGTAGACAACAACATAAGAGAGTCAGATTTTTACCAGCTGGAAGTGGCTCCCGTGTAACTGGGGACCAGCAGGAGCCTATGACAAGCAATATATCGTTGTTTAAGGATTAATTGCCACCTTTCAGCAAACACAGGGTTTCCATCAGTAGGAGGCCCAAAGAGAGAGATTTCTTGAAAGGGACCATTATCCTTGTGATGTCCCAGCAGTTTCAAAAAGTTAATTGAGCTTCTTAAAAGAGAAGAAACTTCTGTAAGCAGCACTGTAGTGGGAGTAACAACCTTCTATGAATCATTAGTTCATTTCCGTTGAAGTCCTGTGTCATTAGAATATAGAGATATTTATTACATGCAGACTATCAAAACAAGGTGGTTTCTATGAGCTTACCTTAGCCTGAAGCCTTTGCAGCAATAGCGTGGAGTGTTCCAGAACCACATCAAGTCCCTGAGGAGCATCCTATGAAGTTGCAGGATGGCAGGAACAAGCTCTCACGCAGAAGGGAAAACCAACAAAAATGTTTCTTGTTCTCATAATCACATATATTTTTAAAGAAACATATCTCCCTTAGGGGTGGTGCAGGAGAGAGGAGTTTCAAATATGATTTACTTAAACCAAAGGCAGAAACCTTAAAGTGACTGGAGATGAAATATCTTTTTAGCATTTCCCAGTTAGGTCATTTCATTTCAAAGGGTAGCCCTTTTCAGTTTCTCTAAACACTCCTCCTAAGAAGTTAAATTGCTCAGGCATCCAGAGAACTTTACATCAATGGAAGAAGGCACACGACTCCTGCAGCTTTTAAGAACCATCTCCTTTTCACCATTTTATTATTGCTTTCAGCTTCTCAAGGGACCTCGGTACTGTAATAATTTAATACAGAAGCAAAAGCAGATCTGAGCTCCACAAACTACTCTTCCTCCTCCCTGCTGTCCCCAGTATTTTTCCTACTGGCATCCCCAGCCTGGAGCATGTTCTTTGGATGAAATCTAAGTGGCAATTTTGTCAATTTCCTAGACCTAGGTGTTGGGTTGAGATTAACATCTCTCACTTGACTCATGCCAGCTTCTCATTTAAGGATCTCAATTTCCTTTTCATACACATTCTTCCCTGCTGAAACGAAGGACACTGAGCAAAGGAACAGAGCTGACATGTGGTTAGGTGACCCAAGCTTCTGCAAGAGCTAAGAACAGAGTAAAGACCACAACCTCATTTTATACCATCAAATGAATAGCAGTTTATGATAGTGATTTTTGCAGCTGCTCAGAGCCCTGGCCTTCAGGTGGGATATTGAATTTAACATTCCCTTATGCAGATATCTAAACTCTTTCTGAGCACAGAAATTTAAGATTTCCCAACACTAGAGTAGATTTCCTGTATTGTAACTGCAAGGATCTACAGCTTGCAGTCCAGGCACTTGGGGGTCATCCTGTGGCCCACTTCATTGACCTTTACATATAGCCAAGTCTGAAAATTAATGACTTTTAGTGTCCTGCTGACTGTGAAACTTAACTTTTCCATTACTGTAATCCTACATGGTAATAATCTATTTGTAAGGTGATACATCTTTATGAAAATAGTAAAATACTACCAGTAAATGTTTTTTAGCGGTGAAGAGATAATCAGTTTGCCCTTTCCCTGAAATCCTGTGTGCACTAATTGTGGTCATGCCCCTAGAACTGAAACAGCTATTAAATTCCTCACCTTACCCATATAAAAAAGCTGTTCTGGAAACATGCATGAAGGTTCCTAATACAAGTGCTGTGATCCTTCCAAGCATTACACATCATTTCAAGAAACATTAAACTATTACCCTCCCATTTTTAGTTCTTACACGTTTCAGCAAAATAATATTTTGGAGTGAAACAGCGAGCAGCAACCCAGGTCATAAGGAGAGAGACTTTTCAAAAATATGTGGTGGAAAACCAACACGTAAGATATAAACCACTAAAGCTGTAAAATATTCTACTGTGTCTTTAGGACACGGAGCAGTGAAGCAGTAATTTGCAATTAAATACCACATTTAACATGCTGTGTGTTCAGAACAACTCAATAATACAATGCAATAACAACTCAATAATATAATATCCAATACATTCTCCAGTAATGGATGTTACTGATTAACCTGCTTATTAATGACTCAAAATGAAACTGCTATAAACTTTTGCTGTGGCAGTCAGTAATGATGCATTACTCATATTATTTCCCATTAAAAAATTAATTGTTATTGTGCATTGTACCTGAAGTTCCCAGAGGTGGTTTGTTTTGGTGGGGTTTTTTTTGATCCTCAAAGAGGTAGAAATTTCTGGAAAAAAAAGCACCATCAAACCCAAGCTTTGCTATATTCTGAATTCACATGCTGCACTGCTTTGTTTTAGAGACAAGTTATTTCCAGAACTGCTCAGCACCCACATGGGAAGCAACTGTCCAAAATAGCTCCCTGGCTGCTACCAGCCGGCATCTGCTCCCACCTCAGAAACCCTCCCTGTACCCAGATGGAGGATGAAATTTTCAAAAGGTCTTTCTGAAAAACATTTTACTAAAGGGTTTCAATTCCAGTTCCTGTTTTATATCCTCGACACCAGAACACCCAACAGCCCAAAAGAGATTTTATCAATGACTAACATCTGCCCAGCGATTCTACCGTAGCATGAAGAACATTTGTTGCTGCAGCTATATACTGGCTGGAATATTTGTGACATTTGGTGTAAAATCTGTGTTTTGGTCTAAGAGGAGCAACTGTTAAGTTTTGTAGTCATTTCCCATCCCTGTTTCTTGCTGTGTACATTTACATGTCTAGTCTGTCTCTATCGCATCCCATTGCCTGCAGGTCTTCCTGCCCACACCCTTACAACTGTGAACACACTGACTCACTGCAACCCAACTGACTGACTGCTAAAGAGAGAATTACTAAAAATTGTCCTACTGAGGTAACGATTGGAACTATAATAAAATTCACATGAGAAAAAGACAGTAACCATGGAATAAAAATTAATTTGGAGGTACAGTTACACTAACCTAGACTTTCCTAGTCTATATTTTAGTCAAAGAGTAAAGGACAAGAGGGGAGAGTTTTAAATCTAATGTTTTCATATTTGCCAAATGATTAACTTCTCACAATTTATGCTCTTAAAATTACTATTTTTCCTAAAGAATGGTGATGAGTTGTCATCTTAAGGTCAACATCGGCAAGGTGCAGCTGGAATTAAAAATCCAGTTGCAAAACTGAGAGAAATCTTCTACAGCACAAGTAAGGGATAGCACTGCAGATTGCAAGATATTCTTCATCTATACTTGTGTCCATTTAGTAAGCTGTTTAACCAGCTGGGATGATTAGCTCTTGGTGTGGGTACGCAGTAGGATGAGGGGAGTGAAGAACCCACTATGCATTCCAAGTGCCACAAAATAAAGTCCAACTGTGGACTTTTTTGTACTTTCAAAGCACACTCCTGTAGAAGAAAAACAAATTTGTGATTATGGTGGGCAGTTGTGTCCAAGGCAGGCTGGCACCTTTCCTCCTACTCCTTGTCTATATGAGGTGAGAGAAACAGACACAAGCAGTATCATATTAAAAATTAGTTTGAATTTTACAGCCTGTGTATCTTGGAAATTATCTAAGCACTTCACATTTACTACAAATCAATCTGAGCCCTTCATCCAAGAGATGTGAAAATCAGTCACAGTGCTGCAACGCCACATTTCTTCATGCTTCTGAGAATTAAAACTTTTCTATTACATTTTTGTTGTTTTACATTTTCTGCACCAGTAAATTTATTTCTTAAGCAGCAACTGAAGCGGAACCTCAAAGCAGAATTGTTGGTGTTCAGACTAATTCATTACATCAAAATGTAAAACATATAAGCTAGAGCTAACAAGGGAAATACCTGTATTACCAAAGGTACACACTCTCTACTATGGGAGTTTCTAGTTGCAAAATGTGAAAGATGTAGTAAATTTGAAATTGAATTTAGTACAAAGACATAAAGTTTGAGGAAAGCTGCAGTTAAGGGCACTCTTTCTACTACTCTGTTGCCTCCTGCAGTCATGAGAAATGCATAAAGAAATGCAAGGATATAAAGAAATACAACCTAAACCATAAAATCTACTGACAGCCTAATGTTATTTGATCAATCTAAAATGAAGTTTGAACATCTAATTCTCAAAGGCAAACACAAGTAATTAAATTGCTAGAAATTAGACCCTCACCTGTACTTTCAAATCAAAGCTTCTTCCTGCCTGAATCCTCTCTCTCCACTCTTTTCTTCCAAAGACAAAATGAAAGAGGTTTTCACAGATGTCCAGATATTCCCCAGAGACAGATCAAACCTTGTGCAAGGTAGAGGCCAAAGTCAACCAGTACAAAGGAGTATAAATATGTGGGAAGCTGGGGTCATGACTAGCACAACACATGAAGAGAAGAAAAAGCTTCCAAGGAATCTTCCTTGGGGTGTGTACGGGTTGCTTAGAATGATCTCCCCACTATCACTCTGCACAGTGATGCCAGTCCACAATGAGAAATACACCGTTGCTTTGAACATAAAAAAACCCAAGAGACCCTTTATGATATGTGGTGGCTCTTGTGCTTTGTTTCATATAATAATTTCTTGCTTCTTTCTGAGGAATTGTTCACATTGCAGAACCAAAGGGAGAAAAATAGTTGGAATACCTGTTCTAAAAAGTAGCTTCATGCATTTCAATACAACTTCCTCAGAGCTCAGACTCATGGCACTTACACTTCAATCATTTACCTACAAGACCATTCATTTCCTTTGGCTTCTCCATGGCCACGTGAACATCACAGTTGCACACCATGGCTACAGCAGCTTTGCTCCTCCAGCCAGCAGTACTAAGGTGTTCTAGCCAGCTAGGAATACACATCAGCCTCTCCAACAGGTTGTTTCACTTTTCTAGAAGCGCCTATACCAAAATATCTTATTTCTGAGTATTTCTGCAATAGAAATCCTCATTTCCATGATCCTATTCAATAAAGTCCTCAGATTATTCCACTGCAATAGTCTCACTCTTCTCAATTCTGCCTGTTGCAGAGGAAAGAAAAGTATTTAGCATTCAATCTTTAATGCCTCATTTTTCCTCTCTGAGCATGTCATTCCATTGCTTCCAACTTCCTGCACTATTTCTGCAGTTGGCAATATTCATGTTTTTCAATAAGACCATGGTACCTGTACAAATAAACCAGCACAGCTCCACTGATAACGATGTTTTCCTCATGCCATTTCTCATTCGGGGTGAAAGTGAACACATAAACCAGATGTTTCTAGCAAAAAACACGCTCCTAAACTCATGACCTCGCAAGAGCTACTTCTGCATTGCTTAGAAGCTAGAGGAAAGTCCTGCATGATTTATAACAGCAGATACAGAACAAACAGAACATACTATAAAGAGACAGGCTACTGTTAATTTGATATTGTTATTTATGAATACATATTCATAAATAGGTATAAATACAATACAATATTCACCAACCTTTCTCCATAACTCTAATTACTTTAACAGATCCATAATATTCTTTTATATTCAGGCAAGCATTGTGATTCAATATTTCAAGTAGAGGAGAATGAAAGCAGATGAATAGTAATTTATGTTATTTATGCAAATAGATTACCCTAACAAGCAGACCCACTGTATAAAGTCAATGTCTTATTCCTTCAAGTAAGGTTGTAGTAGAAATGCTTGGAAATGCTTGTTTATCTTCTTTGCAAGTCAGATGAAAGCATCAGCTCTTTAAACCAGCTTATTTAGCTCACTGAAACAAATAATACCTAGTATTTCTGCACTGTTCTGATCCATGTTAAAATACAATACCCTATTACATGGGAGCGTGGAGGGAACACGCTGAAGTGTGAGGCAAAACACTGCCTTTTAAAGGATTGTAGTAATCTCTTTCTCTGTACTCAAGGATCAAAAAAGAGAGGATTAAAATACTCTCAGTGCTCCCTTTCACAAAGAGGGAAGTAGGGAAATATCATTGCAAATGACAGTGAGTCCAACACAAGCCTTTAAGGCACTGTGTGGTGCTTGGCCACTAATTCCCCCCCCCCTTTTTTTTTCTTTTCCAGTGTAGTGCTGTCAATTGCTTAGGCCACTTGTAGGGTTTGATATTCTTTTCAACACTTTAAAGGTTGGAGACAGTTCTCAGCAATAATATCAAACTCAGCTACTGTTTTGAAGAGTTTATTCATTCAGGTCTTAATCATGTGAGACTACAAGCACTGAACTTACACCAATTATATTTTAAACCACTGGAAATAATCAAACTGAGAAATAAGTTTCTAGGCTGCAGGCATTGAGAAACTGTGGCAAACATAGACATTCAACCAAACATCTCAACTGTGACCTTACTGCCATCCAGCCTGGCCAGGAAAGATGGACAGAATATTTGACTTTTATTATTTACCTACAAACTGACTGTTTTGGGAATCTTTTTGGTGAGAAGTGAACAAAGATTCGTAAAATAAAAAGAGGAGGTGGTCACAAGAGACATTTGTAGGAACACCACCACATGCATTTTTAAAAGCAATAATGAGTATCATGAAATGTGAACACTACTTGTTGGTGCTGCCAGAGGACAACCAAAGGTTGTCATTTATGTCCGTCTTTGTTCCCATTAAAGAAATTGCACCAGTACCCTGATAGATAAAGTTTGCCTATTCTGATCTTTTCTGTCAATGGAAGGGACTTCTGAAACCTGAGCAGATTAAAAATACCCTTATCTAATTCAGATGATGAGTTCATACTCAGAAATGTCCCATTCTTGCCTTGAACATCAAAACAGCCAAGTAGAAATGGCCTCAAAGGGCAAACAATCACACAGATCAGGACATAACTCCTTTTACAATCCAGAAAGTAATCAGAGAGCCAGCTAGCAAAAGGGGGGAAGCCAGAACTTTTAGCCATCACTTCAATATATTTCTAATTTGTGCACAAAATATTTTCATTCTGCCAGAGCTTCAGGACAGGTCCACAGACAGAGGGCAAGAGACACACCTTTATGGTCAAGACACAGGGCTACCTGCCAGATCTGATTATACCCCTAGTTCCTAGACTGAACGTCTCATCCCTTTACAGAACAGATCTAGTAGTTAGCAGTTAGCAAACATTCCAGAACATTTGTCCCTCCATCTCTATTTTCAGTCTTTATACAAATGAAGTACAGAACTGTTTCTCAACGACTAACACCACAACAAACTTAAAGACTTTAAATTCTATTTTCTATCCTTCAGAAAAGCTGAACCATTGCCTCACTTTTATGGCTGCAGAGAATGGGATGATTAAGTGAAACAAAACACGTTTTATCAGGTGAGTCTTGGCAGCTGTAACAACAAGGGTTATTTAGGAGCATCTGAGAGTAACATCATGGAACAATAAAATTCAGCATTTTGTCAGGTGTGTTACTTCACTCTAGACAGGATGAATGACTGAATCATGAAGGGGTCAAACCACTTATTTTTATGCAGCTGCATATTTGTCTTCACCTGTTAGGTTCCTCTCTCAGGCTGGGGACATGCCAGATCTGAGTGACAGTTCCTCATAGCCCCCGTTTTTCTGTCTCGTGTTTTGAGGATTACAGAAATACAATGGCTAACCCATATTTTTTAAACAAGCCTTCAAAAATAACGGGTATAAACCTGTAAAGTATATTTAATGGCTTTTACCCTCCTCTGGTTGGACTGTATTTTGCACAATGGTATTTATAGCAATTTTCAAAGAATTAAAAATTATTATTATATTATTATTATGACAAAATTTCTAAAAGCAATTTCATAAAGCCAGAATGCAGGGAAAAAGTTATATTCAAGGCATTGCCTTTCATTATGGAGTCCCATTGAAAATCCAGACACTTCCGCATCCCTAGTCCAGAAAACCAAGGCGTTCTGCTAAATATGATTTGATGTGTTGATTTAGTTGAGAGGAGACACCACGATGAAACTTATGCTACAATTTTTACATTCTTCCTAAAACACTGAATTAAGATGAGAGACTCCATGAAATAGATCAGATTAATCCCATTTGAAAGACATTGCAATGGTACAGAGAATCAGTTACTCACATCATACTTTCACACATATCCAAGCGTCAAGATGGTCAGTGAAACTTGACTGATATTTTTTCATTTATGTTCAGTTTACACTTTTAAAAGTGTTGAAAGACTGAAGATTTCCTACAGACATGCAATATGAACCCACAAATTCAATATCTGTCTCCAGAACCCTACAAGCTGATTCGTGTTCTAGAGGGATCTGCCAGTACACTGGCCAGCACTACACTTATTTAGGTGGTTTTCAATAGATTGATAAAAGCCCTTCAAATCTGATTGCTAAAAAATATGATGACACGAAGTCAAGGAGAATTTAATCAGCTGTAGAAATTGTACTGTTTGTCCATTCCCTTCAAAGTAAAATCAGTTAATTCTACAATTATAAAAAGCAACTGACACTACCTGTCCAAGTAGCAATCACGTATTTATAGTTGCTGTCTCCTTAGGAAAGATGTCAAGGACTGCAAAAAACCCTACAGAGATTTCACCAGAAGTAAAGAATATCCACTCAGTCCAGTCAAAATTAATAGTAAAACTATCTGATCAAGAGCTCTCATTGAAAACATTATCCACAGCATCTTAAACATAGCTTTTCTCAATACCAACAGATTAACTTTGTGATTTAAAACACACTTCCAATCTGCATTTATAAAGTGCACACTGGCATTTCCTGTGTTTGCTTCACCGAACCTCTTGGGATGTTCCAGGATAAAGCCTGAAGCCTTTGAGAACAGACTGAAAATAGCAGCTGACTATATTGTAAAGATTTCATCTTACAGTAGATCAGCAAAGCATTTTTCACATGGAGTTTGAACTTGATTTCTTTCAAAGGCTGATCTCAAATAGCAGTGTTGACCCCAACCACTTGAAAAAACGACTTTTGAAAAAGCCAATTTTTTAAGTGCAGTATGAGAAATTAGGGTTCTGAAATAGTAGAAAGCAGTCAGGAAAATAGCAAGACCTGAGTCATGACTCTTACTGATTATTAAGTCCAGGTATCTGGTAAGCAAGATCATGTGGAGCAGCTGAGCACAATGGCTGTTAGCAAGAAGCATTCAGAAATCACAGTATATCTCTATCCATTTTTATGAGCTCACTAGAGCACCAACCACACCTCAGTATCAATTGCCATGACTGGACCAAAGACAAACAACTGCAGCAGCTCAGTGGTATCTGTTATCAAAACACAGATCCTTCCTTTGGCAAAATACGATATCAAGGGCTGTGAAGAATAGCCACACACGTGATATAATCACGTCTTCATGGAACAACTTCATTCACTCAGTCTTCTCTTATAACTGGAATCTGAAATGACCTCATATGAAGGTGGAAGTCAGTTGCACAACTCAAAGATCATGACAACTCCTAGAAGAGACATCTGAAGCCAGAAAAAGTAAAAAGTAATTTAAAAACATCAATAACAAACGGAGCCTTTCCCTGACCATCTGTGATGTTGCATGTGATCCTGAGAACGCTTGCTTGTACTAGATAAAAGGCTGGAGTTTAGACATCAGGATTATGGCTCTGTTTCTGACCTAAAACTGTTATGTTTCCCACTGCCATCACACAGGTCTATTGTTTAATCGATTCTACTTTCTCTACCATTCAGCTCAGGTCTCCCTAGGCTCCTGAATTATGAAACATAGCAAGTAAGAGGAGTTCCCACTTCTTTGTACTGTACATATCACCAAAATCATCATCCTCCTCTTTCTAGTTGTTTCTGATCTAAACAGTTCTAGTCACTGCTTCACAAGTTCTGCTATGATAAGTGAGGTAATTATACCCTTTCTGTAATTTAAAAAACAGTCAATCCTTTGTTTGTTTTTCTGAGCAACACTAAAATAGGCAAAAATCTTCCTGGTTTTACACCCAGCACTGTGGAATCATTTTCTCTTTCCAAGTCTGTTAACCATTTGATACTCTTAATAATTGCACCTGCCATTTGTATCTTCTCTTCTCCCATCATTTAACTTATTGCAGAAGCAACTAAGGATATTGAAGGAGAGTTGAAACCCATATGAAATTTTTCAATGAATAATTTGAAGCTAAGAAGCTTTCATATGAATAATATGGAAAATTTTAATAAAAATACTAGGGTTTATTTTTCTTAGCAAATAAAAGTTACGCTTTGCTCTTTAGGGATGTAAACTAAGGAAAAACTAGGGAAAACATGGTAGGACATTTCAAGTGTACCGCTTTACATCCACAAATAAAGATTCAGATTTTCTAGCTCATGCATTATATTCTTAAACTAAGACCAAAACCTTCTGAGACCCAGCATTAGCTGTCAAATATGTACTGCCAATTCACAACGCTTTGCATTATTTTGAAGAATAGTTTTAAACTATAATTTTGAAAAACACATTCCTGACTTTGTTTCTCAACACTTAAACCAATGTCTTTTTTCCACTCTGAAACCTATCATTCCTATTATATAATCGTTATTTTCTTCCAAATTCAAGAACCATCCTTTTCTGAATTGCAGTTTGCAGATAGTCTTGAAACACAGAGATATCTTGGTTTTTTCTTTTTATTCTGGTGGAGGTTGGTTTTGGGTTTTTTTTCTCTAATTGTGTTTTTATTTTATTCTGCAAGTATTTTATTATTTAGTATTCCTTATGGTTACCTTCTGGTTAACTCCATGAAAAAAACCCCAACCCCTGAAAACCATATCACACATTAATTGCATGTTCAAGCCAAGCTCTTACTCAAAGATAAATGTGACACAGCTTCAGTTCTTTTGGGCTGACACCACATTCTTCACTAGTATTGAATTTGTTTTGAAAACAACCTGAAGTTGCTTGGAAAACTTTGAGCTGAAAATGGAAAATTGTAAGAAAGCCAATACTGAGAAACCTAACCCTGGTCTTCTCAACAGACCAGTTTTCCTGCTTAGAAAATTATGCTTAATAATGATAATAATAATTAAAGAAAGGTAACAATAAAGATAATAATGAAGCTATCAGCTGACACTTTGGGTGATATACCAGAAGTTCAGAAAAAATCATCAGATTTTTTTTCCTAAAGCTTGATTCATGCCCTCTAATAAACCCAAATTAACCTATTCTGAACTGATATTTAGGTTTACTTGGTTGGTCTTAGGTTAGGCTGGGTGATTTTTAAGGTCTTTTCCAGCCTCATCATTACTGTGATACTTTGATACTGTGACTATTTTCCTTGGTCTCTTACTGTTCTTCAATGGTTAGAACCTCAAAACCTGTAGAAATAAGTGGTAAGAATTTAAGACAGTTATTATCCACTGCCATTTAGGACATAAAAATACGTATAATTTATCCAACTATGTAAAATGACATGAACATGAAAATGAAGGCTAAGGGAAATTCTTCAGTAGCCAGAAGCTTGGAGAAATCCTTTCTGTTTGCTGTTAACCCTCAAAACACAGGTCAGCACTTTAGGGTGAATTTCTGAAGTATTTTAAAGACTTCCAGACCATGGCTAGTAAGTATTTGAGAACATTTTCAGCCCAAGTCTTTTTTTTTCCTCTGAGCCAGCAAAAACTGGAAGTCCTCAAGAGTAAAGTTTGATCAAGAAAAGAAATCTAATTGAAAAGCTGCCTTTGCAAAACCAACGCCTTCTTCCCATGCTACAGATATTTTTAAAGGCTTGCTGAGGCAAAATGAAAAGCAGGGTGGGGGCAATCTCAATGTTGCACTTTTTAACTTAACAGCCATACATTTTTTACCACATTTCTCATAAAGAGGGAAGTGAAATTACCCGGCATTCTAGCAAAAGAAAGAACATTACGATGCCATACATTCAGATAAAAAAAGCTCAAATAACAACAGTAGCTGCAAAAATAAGTGCAACACACGCACACATCCAAGTTGGAGAGACAAAGAAAAGCCTTCCAAGAATATTACAGAGTAACTGGAGCACTTTTGTGCCACGGATACAGCACTGTAATATTATTTTTTTAGAATGGATATTTATGGGCTGTAGTTAGGAACAAACTTTTCCACAGTCTTATTCAATCTCTGGACATGATAACATATTGTGCTTTCACCACAGATGCTAGGACCAAATTCACATATAACATCGATTGATATATATAAACAATTTTGATAGGGGAGCAGTAGCAAATCTTTCCTGCTCATGGAAACGCAGGGGAGAGAAGGCTACTGAGATAGGACAAATTACAAGAGATAGAAGTCCATCAATCAAGGCAGGCAGCGATACACCAATGAGTGACAAATACAAGTTACACATGCTGCTCCAATCTCAGCTCCATAAACTCTGAAGCAGAAAGTTGCTATCTTCTGGAATATGACAAAGTTCACGTTAGCACAGCTTGAAAGTTGTAGAAATAATCGATGAGGAAAGGAGTAGCAAAACCCCATATTGTAGGAAATACTGGTATCTAACAATGGCAGGTGCAAGAGGAGATTGGAATGGCTATTTGCTGATAAAGTTGAGTCAAAAAAAGGATATCAAATCCAGCATTCGCCACCTTGTATGTGTTAACTCACCACTATATCAGTAGTTTAGTCAGAGGCGTCATATGGAATCAGAGCACCAGTCTGCAAGGCACCAATATAGATATATACATGGAGAAATGGATGAGGAAAGACAAGAGGGAGTTACTGTGAAGTCACATAGCAGAAAATCTCCTTGCCATTCTACTTGAAGAAAATTTTCTCACACCACTGCAACATCTTCATACCCCTCCAGATAGTCAGCCTGAACCCCAACACTCTTCCTTCAGAGGAATCCTCAGGAGAGTTCTGTTGCAAATTAAGTGAAGATCTCTCCCTCAATATTATGTTTCTCTGTTTGCAGAAAGATCACATAATATTCCAATGTTATTAGTGTTGATTGCTTACATCCCAAGTCCTGAAATATGAGACTGAGCAGATATGATACATCAGTGGTGCAAACGCTCTCCTGCCTGAGGCATTTCAACTCCCTGCTCTATTACTGTAATTAATACCCATGTGCACAAATCATTTCAACCTATGCTTGCTCCTTGGGAGAGTCAATGCACATTCTCAGCTGCACACTCTCAATTGAAAAGAGAATTGGAGGCACTCCAAAACACTTGCCTGACCAATTTAACTCAGGAAAAAGTCAGCGGATGTGAAGCAACAAAGATAACTAAGTCTCATCATTCCTGAGAATGAATGAACTCAAGTCATTACTCTGACTCAAGCCATGGTGTTCTAAAGCTCACTCATGTCTAGCACACATGTATTTAACTCCAGAGAGAACACCTCACCTTTCTGAAACCAAGATTAGAAATTAGATTGCTTGGAGAAGCTGTGGCTGTCCCCTCCTTGGAGGTGTTAAAGGCCAGGTTAGATGAGGCCTTGAGCAACCCGATCTGTTGAGAACCATTGCTGCCCATGGCAGGGAGGTTGGAGTAGATGATTTCTAAGGTCCCTTCCAACCTGAGCCATTTTATAAATCTGTGAATCAATGGGATGCAAATTTTCTGAGCAGTTGCTTGGACTTTCACATTCATGGTGTTGAACAAAAGCAGATGTTGGTTTAGATAGAAAATTCTGACAGTCTTGCAAATGGGAAGTGTTTTTCTTGAATTACTACTTATGTCACTGTCAGCATAAAACTTCCTAACCTTTCCAAATTTAAGAACAAACAAGGAGTTTCTCTTTCTAAGGCAGTGACTTCTACTTGTACGTGAAGGATTGCTCATTGTATACTCATATCAGCTACCAATTGCACTGATCATAAATATGTTGCTGGATGAAAAGTCAGGCATTGTTTTCTGCTCCCTTTCAGCAATTGTTATTAGTCCAATGCAGTTAACCATCAATAAATTTTGATTTTTTTAACAATTTTTTTAATTCTGACCTTAAAACTTCTCCTGTGAGACCAATCAGTTATTTGTATTTAATTACTTGGTGCTGTGAGTGGTCCCCCTTCTCCTAAGAGGATAAAATTGTGTACTCCTGGTGCTCTGCAGGTGCTTCCCTTCTCTACCTGCAGCACCATTCAAGTCACTTTGATGTATTTTGCAACCTGGTGTAAGCAGTAATACCATTTTCTGTCCAGGCAAAATTAGATTTCATGGTCCAGTCCTCCAAGGATTAACAGGAATTGGCACATGCAAAGACCTCCCAGTATGGGAATTACCTGTGTCTGTCATAGCTGAGTGTTAATTAATGGGTTTTTCTGAAGGAACTATCATACTGAACGGACCTTTACATGTCAGCTTTACCAGAAAACTCTTTTCACTCCTGACAAGTATCTCCTAGATTTCAGCTCCTTGGTCTGTAGAAGTCCTCCTTCCAGACTCATGGTTACAACTGAAACAGAAGTTTAAAAACCCAGGAAAGCAATTCAATGCACTTTTGTTGAACATGTTGCAGTGAAACAGAATCGAAATGAGATGTCCAATAGGATGTGTAAGCTCAAATGACAAAGCACAATCCAATTCCATTTTAAACACATGCTGAACATACCGTGTTATAGCCCTTGACTAACCACCTTCACAGTCTCAATGTCCCCCAGTCAAGCCCAGCAAGATGATTGATAGATGAAAATAATATATTGCCCCCATTATGTTGGCAGCTTCCCTATCAGCCTGCTGATCAATGCAGGAAGCCCAATTTCCCTGAGCAGTTAATCTTGTCAGAAGAGTTGGCCTCCCTCAGGTTTGGCAGCACATCACCCACTATGGCTGTTTAATGGCATCTAAGCTAAGCTAACGCCTTACATTAAGTAGATGATACCTAGGTGGGTTATAGAGCCCTGTGATAGGAAACAATTGCTCTTACATGCGCAGGTCTAAAACACATGGGAGGGTTGGAGTGGGAGGGGTGTTCATTCCAGGAGAATGAGCAGTTTCCACATCATGAGCTTACAGCTGGGGGCTCCCCTCATACATTTCATACAGGCCATAAAGCATCACAGGTTGGCACTCAGCAAATTAGTCTAATTTGTAGACAAAATCCAATTGAACTGAGTTGAGACCTGGAGGAGCAAACTTCATACCGATTTGTACTAAAGGGGAAAAATTTGGACACAGGAATCAACAACAATATTCCTATGAATGTCATAAATGCTGTTTCCACCTAGAAAATTAAAGTCTTAAAAGTATTATGTGCTACTGGGGAATTTGAACACACCTTTTAATTATCTGAGATTTCCAGTGGAGATTTGGCATCTTCTGCATGCAAAGTTAAATTTCTATTATAATAAATGCCTCAAGTTTCTTTGTGTCCTGTGATGCCTAACTCAGTACTCATGAGTTCAACACTGATGCATTGCACCTACTGCTTAGAATAAATTATTGTGAGTTATACCCAGCACTTTTAGAGTCACTTCAAAATGGGGTTTACTCTCTTTACAGCTAGAGAGATCAAGATGGACCAGCTCATTTTCATTGCAAGCATCATATAGTGCCTGCCTAAGATCAAACGAGTTTCTGGTTAAGCTAAGTGAAAGTGTGATTCCCTGTGTAACTCTGGCACACAATTTACTTAAAGGTGCATTCGTGTTATAAATAAAAATACCACATGTAACAGTCCCAGAAACTGCATCTTGCACCATCTCCCTGTAATGACATCAATCACTTAATTCAGTGTTCAAAAAAGTGCATTTTTGTCTTTTTCAAAGTTGCTCTTAAAAATACTTCTATGAATATTAAAATAATATAAATATATAATGTATAAAATATAATAAATATACTAAACTATAAAAACAGAACTATATATATAAAGATGAAAATTCTGAGTTTAACAATACTGAATGCTGGATTTAACCTCGCTTAGTCTATTCACCATTCGCAACATATATCAAATGAATGATGCCTAGAGACTCTCCGTGTTAAATGATAACCACTTGAAAGCAGATACTGTTGACATCTGAAAAGAATTTAAAAAATTTTTGAGAGCATAGAATGGACCTGTAATACAAAGTTACGAAAAAATACTGAAAAAGGATCATTTATTCAGAAAACACATCAAAGGGAAGTTTTCTTCTTTAAGAAAAGAGTAATTCTTTGAATGAATTTTCAAGGAAACATATAAAAATAGATTTTTGCTTAGACTTGGCAAGAATAACTGTCATTAACATACGTGACAGTGCAAACACCTACCAAGCTCTGACTCAGCATCCTGTTCGTGGGACAGCGTCACACTTCCTTACGCACTCAAGTGAACCCCCATTCCATCCCTCTGTGACCAAAATTACAGCAGCAGATAACTCAAAGACTGAAAACACATGGACTTTAAATATAAAATTGGAGAGAAAATTTAGAGTTGGTACAGTTGGTAGCCTGAACTCCCTTGTAATAGTCAATACAGTATGCATGAGCAAGCTCAGAAGAGGAGCCTTAAGCTCACTTAGGACATGAAGCAACAAAGATAACAAGACATTCTTTCTCTTAACAAGATATTGTTAAATAAAAAGATTTGCCACGGTAATAAGAAATATCAGCAAACATAGTGTCACAAGCATAGCCAAAATGAGCAACTTTTCTCAAGCAAGACAAGATAAAGGCAGGCTTGTAAGTGAAGGCACGCACAGCAGCCAACTTAAACAGTAAATACGACAACAAAATGAAAGAAAACAAGGAGATTAGCTTAGGAAAACAACAGACAATAAAATAAAATCAGATATAACAATTCTCTTGAGGGAAAAGAATGTAAACTCACTAGTAAAGAAAGTGCCTTGCCAAGCACAAAGAGATGATAGGTAAAACCGACTACAAATGAAGAAACATTACATGGCTTCAAATAGTCACACGATCAAAATAATTCAGAGATACTTGAAGAAAAAAAGGTATTTTGCAGGAAACCATATAAGAACAAAATACATCCTTCTCTTACACAGGAGATGTTGGTTCCTGTGTCCTCCACCAAACTTTGCTAAGGGGATTTGAATGTACTGCTTTATTTTCCAGACACCATTCTTTGGGTTTGGTTCCCATGAATATCATTAGTCACCAAGCCTTTGTATTTTCCCCTTGCAATGGCATTTTGTGATTCAGCCAATACAGCCACCCAAAGATAATTGACAGGCGTCGCTCAGAAAGGACAATTCAGCCTCAGAAATAACAATGAGTGCACAGGCAGGCAGACGTTATGTTCTACCTTTTGTAATGATATTAGAAGGTTGACTTGATATTTAAGAACGTGTCCTTTCTTTTTGTCTGGAAGCATTATGAAAGTTGGTCTTCTGATGTGAAAATCTAAGGGTCTAAATCTAAAACTTATTGAAGTCACAGAAAAAAAGAAAAGAGTAAGTGACATTTTGTCTGTTCGGGTTTCAGAGAGCCACAAATCACTTCCCAACATATTAGTCATAAAACACAAAATGAAATGAAATTCCTTTGTAGCCTTAATGTTTTTAATGACAAGTCATACAAGAGCCAAACAATAGTCTTAGCAACATGACCAAGCTAACCTTCCAGAAGAACGTCTTTCTGCCTTGTTCTAGTCAGACAGATGTCCAAAATGACTCGCCAAATATCAGCACTGACAACAGAAAAAGGGAAAACCAACTTTACTTCGTGCCGATCCTCAGCACTTCAGTAACATCTAGTTTTATTCAACTGAATTTTATGGAGAAATGGTGCATCCACACACAGTGCCCTGAAGAAGAGTGTATGAATATTCTTACTGCTGTCTAGAAAGGTAAGAAATTGAAACCTGTGAAACTTCAAGCATTTGCATGATTTGAACTGAGATTTTTTTTAAAAAAACCCAAAGCAAAAAGCAGCACAAACCCCATAGTGTTCTAAGACTGGGTGATACAGGTTTTTGAATATCTCTATAGATTTCCACAGCAGCACAGCAGGTATCTAGTTTCTCCAACACCTTGTCAACACCACAAAAAAAAAAAAGGAAATAAAAAATTCACAAAGATATTTTCCTACGAGAATAACAACATGAAGTACATGAAGTGCATCTTCATACGGATTTTCCTGAAGTACCTTAGAATAAAGATAACGGTATTTTTCTTTTGTGGATTTCTTACTGAGACAAGAAATTTTTTCTTCCTTCTTAAACATCAGGAGAGAAATACCTGCAGTGGGAATGCTCCAAGCAACTGATGCCAAACCCAACTGCTGTCTCCAGACGCACTGTTCCATCCCAGGACAATGTGGAAATGGACTCTTTCTGGGTGTATTATTGCTGTCATGTTCCTTTTGTAAAGCCTTGTTCTTGAATTTCTTTCAGGCTGCTTATTCTAAACACCTGGACAGTCCCGGTTTAAAGTCTTTATTTTCAGCCACCTCTCTACCTCAGACTCAGGAACAAGAAGACAGAGGGTCTCTGACATCTGCTCCACAGCTTGAAGCCCTTCAGGTCTTCTCTCATCTCTTTCTGGGTGGCCAGTGAACCATCTCCTCTCAGACAGATGCATATGGAAAACAAGGCTGTTTAATTCTGTTGAGTCGCTTGTTTTTGCAAAACACAATAGCTGAGAAACACTTTACATTTGCAAACATAAAACACAGGTTCAGACAGAAATCCTAGCTTTAAGCACCTTCTGTCGTATGTAAGATATATTTACCAAAAATATTCTTTTACAGAGCAGGCAAGTGAACTAAAAGTGTTCACAGAACATCCCTACAAGCCCTGGGACTAGAACTGAGTGAATAATTGACTGTTTTGGTTCACTGCCCACCAAATTTTAGCCAGGTGTTTTGGTGAACATCCCTACATCTCCAGTTTAGCCGTCTCTTGCAAAAACAAAACCTGCTGTTCCTACAGACTGAGGTGCAAATGAGGCATGGCATCGCCTTGAGATACTGCAAGGGATACCTGACCCCTGAAGCTGCTCCCAACATAATCTCAGACCATTTCTAAGCTTTAATGACCATCACAGTCTGGTTTTGAATTTTGACTCTCTGATTTGGTAGAGAAAAAGGACACAGATAAGGGAAGAAAAACGTTGAATTCTCTACTGACCTTGTGAAGGGGAAGGGGACAGCAGAGCAGTGGCTCCAGGAGAAGGGTATGCTGTGAAAGAACATAAAGCTAGGGCTGGGGTAGGTTGTTTGGTTTGGGGGGAGTGTGGACGTAGTTTTGTGGAGGTTTTTTACTAAGTGGGTCTCATTCAATGCAACTCGTAGAACACAAGTTCTACATACTAAAAATGTACCTGTTTAAAATTCAGGAGCTGTTCACTCCGCATAGTTCTCCCTTTCCCCTTAGCAAAACAGCAGGTCAGAGGAAAATGTCCTTGGACAGGACAAAACAATTGCTTCATCCATTCTGAAGGTGGTTAGTTGAAACTACCAGATTTGATAAGCTACATATTTTTTTGTTTTTGATGACTAGTGCATAAAACATGTAAAGAAGACTCACCATCCCTTGTCAGGTTATTGACTGAGGAGGTGCTTTGTGTGGTAGATGCAGCATTCCAGGATCATGTGCAGTCTGCTGAGCTTGTGACTCTTCTCTTACTTAGTTGGAAAGATATAAAAAAAGACCAGTGCTTCTGAAAGTTGCTTTAGGTCAGAAAATGAAATGCATACTTATCAGAACTAGCATCAAGAAAGAGATAGGCAGGAGCTGAGTTATCTCAAGAGTGATAACAGCAATGGGAAAACATAATCTGCTGAATTTCCAAATGTGCATCAGGCATTCTTCATGCACTGAAAAGCCTCAGGCTCCCCTGAACATCCTGGGTTTATCTTGTCCCACACTGATCTTACAGTGAGAGCTAAAATTAGCCGCTTGTTAAAAATGTAGTGGTTCAGTATATTTCTTAGTCATGGCGAGGACCAACTAAGTATGCAAGAACATTGCCTTGCCAAGTTGGCTACTTTTAGGGCCCTCATGGACACCTCTTTAACCCTTCTGTACAACGGTATAGAAGAACTGCAAGAAAGTCATCCAGTCCGGAAATCTCTGTCTCTGCTATCTTACAGGGAAGTTCTTGTTAAACAATCTGTTTTTAATGATTATCCATATGAAAACCTCACCTTTTCTGTTCCTCCCTTAGTCTCTGCCTTACTTCCAGGCTTATGTGTCTTTCCCTTTTGCCGGGAACATCTGCATAACCCATCTTAAATGGTTTTTTTCCTCTATTTTTTTACTTTTCAGTACCATGTTTCAATCAAGTGTCAACACCCTCCTTATTAGGAACAATTCAGTTGATCACAATTAGTTTTGCTGTGTTCTTGTCCCAAATTACATTTTCCATCTGCAGTAATTTCTGCAAGTATCTTCATTCCCAACCTCTTTTAAAGATTGCCTGAACCACATAAATGAAAAGCCTATTGGGTGATCTAACAGGCTACTGTTAGGTTGTCACTCATCTCCACCTTCCTGTAGCCATTAAGCTACAGGACATCATTTCCCATTAATTAATTGGCTAAATTACAATATATTTCAATCTGTGCTTCCTTCCAGTGCATTAGAATCAAGAAAAAAAGCCACCAACAGACTCAACATAGACTCTTGGCCAAACAAGGTTCATCAGTTTAGTTTACTGACAGCCTCTTCCAGCTTATGGAGCACTGTTTCTCAACAAGTGATTGCCTTCCATATGGATTGCAAAAATGCTTGGGGGAGTAGCAGAGGCTGAACCGCTTGGTTGACACATTTGTTACTTCCATCGCACTGGCCCAAAGCACTGATTCATCATCGGATTAGACAAGCGAGGAAGCAGTCAGCTAAGAAACAAAACTGGAAATACAAACAGCAGCAGAAGAAACCCCAAATGACTGTTAAGTAAACTATATTTAGGATCTACATTGATCTTCTTTCCTAATTTTGATATCTGTAAAAAATTAAGCTGCAACCTACATCAAAAATTAATTTGTTTTCAATAGCATTGAGACAACATGAAACAAACCCACAAAAATCTCCCGGGGTAGAGCTTTGCTCTTCTAAGGATTATTGAGCACTCTCTCTTGATTTGTCTGTCTCCCTGCTGCCTTCTTACCCCCACCTTCAATCAAAGCCTAAGAGCTGTTGAAGCAGGCTTAAGAATAGGCTGCAATTAAAACTCGACGATGCTCTATTCACACACAACTCTCCAGAACAAAGAATAGGCTGCTGTGTACCCTCAATTATTAATTCCTGAGAGGAAATAATTCAACAGTGAATCAGTGTAGGAAAAGGTCCTTATTCTTCGCTGTGGATACAGGTAAAGGAACATATTGCAGAAACAATTGCTTTGCTGGAGACACTGTGGAGAGCTGGCAAGAGCAGCAATCTGGTTTGAAGACTGAAGTTAAGTAAACATGAGAAAAAAACTATATTCAGAAGAAATCACATGCAATAGGAAAAAGAGACCAGCTTCCAGAGTAGCTCTTCTGTAAAGCATTCCCAACTGCTCCTACTACGCACAGTAATTTTTTCTGCAATGCCACTAGCAAAATACACAGAAGTCTTTCTCTTGTCTAAGTTTTCACTTTTGTTGTCAATCTGGGTGTTTAAAGAGGTGAATTCAAATGACAATGGTGCTGCAAACACTTGTTGTGCTCTGCCCACAGCAGTGAAAGACCATCAGCGGTCTCAAGGTCTGAAGTAAAACAACTAGGAGACTGTATTTCTGCAGAAGCAGCGTTCAGAAAGCATATTAGCAATATTGAGATTCAATGATGCCAATAGGACTGTGTTGAGCCTCCTGAGAAGGTGAAGTGTTGGGTCCATGTGGACAGAAGTTGACCAGCACAGACTGAAGAATGTTCCGGCACCATGCCAATTGATATGGTGCACTGGGATTCTCCAGCAACCTGGTCTAGTGAAGGGTGTCCCTGTTCGTGGCAGGGGGGTTGGAACTAGATGATCTTTAAGGTGCCTTCCAACCTGAACCATTCTATGAGTCTTAGCTTTATGGCAAAAGCAAAATGTTGGGATCAAGGGGATGGCTTCATTAATAGATAGCACAGGCTTTATTCTTCAGTGACAAATGTATCTTGAACATTATTCCCATGCATTTGCAAGGATTACACTGAGAAATGCACTGCATGCACAGCCTGACTGGCAAGCATGCTTAATAAACCATGTATTAACCCAGGTGAGGGTGGGTCAAGGACCACTGAAAGAGACTACTTATAACACATCAGTGGCTGCAAAAATCAGGGCTGCTAATTTTACTTATGCTTCATTCTGTGGAATAAAAACTGTGTGATCAGNAAATGACAATGGTGCTGCAAACACTTGTTGTGCTCTGCCCACAGCAGTGAAAGACCATCAGTGGTCCCGAGGTCTGAAGTAAAACAACTAGGAGACTGTATTTCTGCAGAAGCAGCGTTCAGAAAGCATATTAGCAATATTGAGATTCAATGATGCCAATAGGACTGTGTTGAGCCTCCTGAGAAGGTGAAGTGTTGGGTCCATGTGGACAGAAGTTGACCAGCACAGACTGAAGAATGTTCCGGCACCATGCCAATTGATATGGTGCACTGGGATTCTCCAGCAACCTGGTCTAGTGAAGGGTGTCCCTGTTCGTGGCAGGGGGGTTGGAACTAGATGATCTTTAAGGTGCCTTCCAACCTGAACCATTCTATGAGTCTTAGCTTTATGGCAAAAGCAAAATGTTGGGATCAAGGGGATGGCTTCATTAATAGATAGCACAGGCTTTATTCTTCAGTGACAAATGTATCTTGAACATTATTCCCATGCATTTGCAAGGATTACACTGAGAAATGCACTGCATGCACAGCCTGACTGGCAAGCATGCTTAATAAACCATGTATTAACACAGGTGAGGGTGGGTCAAGGACCACTGAAAGAGACAACTTATAACACATCAGTGGCTGCAAAAATCAGGGCTGCTAATTTTACTTATGCTTCATTCTGTGGAATAAAAACTGTGTGATCAGTCTCTATGCCACAGCAGAGCTGGGAACAGCCTTGTCCCCAGCAGCATAATCTCATGGTTATTACCCTCAGCTATTTTATTTCCCTCTCAACAGTCCTTACAAGGAACCCTAGTGATAGGATAAGGGGGAGGGTTTCAAGCTAAAAGAGAGGAGATTTAGATGAGATCTGTGTAGGACATTCTTCCATGTCAGGGTGCTGAGGCACTGGAACAGGTTGCCAAAAGAGGTGGTGGCTGCTCCATCCCTGGAACTGTCCAAGGCCAGGTTGGATAGGGCTCTGGGCAACCTAGTCTGGTGAGAGGTGTCCCTTCCCATGGCAGGGAGTTGGGACTGGATGATCTCTGAGGTCCCTTCCAACCCAAATCATTGAATGATTCTATGAACAACAAACAAGCTTCACAGCCAGAAAGAAGAGCTATCGCTGACATAGATACTGTGTACAACACATCCTCATATACTTCCAGTCACTGTGACACTGTGGCATTATTCAGTGTTCTGATGGGTAGTGATTACATGTGGTACTGCTGTTGCCTCTTCTCCAGCTGGAGCTGCCAAGTGCTGCCATCAGTTTGAGTGGACAATGCTAAAGTACACAAGAACTGCCTAAGTCAATTGGAAGTAAAGATCATCCCTGAAATAATTCAATCAGTGTAAACCACCGTTTCTGGAATGGCAATATACCCACTTGTAGTCAATTATGACATCTTCAGCAGTTCCTGGATTGATTTGGAGGAGGGCATCATACATTTGGGGTTCTCAATCAATTGTTCTCCTTTCAGTACATTTAACTGCCGCAGATAGCAGTAGCACTTCGCACAGCTATTTTGTTCACAGAGAAGCAGAGCCTGAAAAAAAACACCTCAGACTCCAATTTATCTCCAGTCATTAGAGAAAAATCTTTCAAATGGACAATATGATATATAAAGTCAGGGAGGTACTTTTATGAACTATCTTAAGAATTCTAAACCTTCAATATTTGTTACAGTTCTTTATTCGTTTGGTCCTGAAAAGAAAGAAAGAAAGAAAAAAAGAAAGATAGAAAAAAGCTCTTACAACTGAATAAAGAGGCAAACGATCCTCAGATTTCAAACAATAAGCACATCAAATTAGAAAATCATTTATTTCAGGGCCTCTCATGGCACTTAGTCACAAATGCACCCAATTGTCTAGCCAGGCTTCTCAGCCCTGCACACAGCTATTCTGTGTCTTTGAAGCAGAATTGAAAGTGAGTAGCTCTGACAGAGCTGAGAGGAATGCATAAACTCTCAAGAGGAGCTACACCAGGAAACTCTACTTTTTTCCTTCACAATCGCTTCTAAAATTGTATCTGGCTATCTCTGTGTTCTTAGAGAAAGCAAAATCTTTATTTGGGTAAACAAAATAAAGGAGTGAGTCCCACAAGTATCATAGAATTGTATAATAGAATCATAGAATAACTCATGTTGGAAAAGACCTTTGAGATCACCAAGTCCAACCAATAAACCTACTCTCTATCAAGGTCACCACTAGACCAGATCTCTAAGCACCACATCTAAACAATCTTTAAAAAGATCCAGAGATGGTGGCTCTATCGTCTTCCTGGGCAGCCTGTTCCAAGGCTTGACCACTCTTTCAGTAAAAGCTTTTCTCTAATGTCCAGCCTAAACCTGCCCCAGGGCAGCTTGAGTCTGTTCCCTCTTGTTCTACCATTAATGACCTGTTAGAAGAGACCAGTGCCCACCTCTCTACAATGTCCGTTCAGGTAGATGTAGAGGGCAATAAGGTCTCCTCTCAGACTCCTCTTCTTCAGGTTAAATAGCCATTCCTCATAAGACCTGTTGTTCAGGCTCTTCACTGGCTTTTATCTAACCAGTTTTATCCATTTGAAAGCTCAGCATCCACCTGCCCAGACGTTTTGATGACAGCTGATGGCCACTGCATTTTATTGATGCTTGCCGTTGCGGACAAAGCTCAAGAGGTGTGGCTGTGTGCCCCAAATGTGCCACCCTGCAGTTCAGTGCCACCAGCCCTGAGCTATTGCTGAGGAAGAGATAGAACAGCCTGTTTAAACCTCACCTAATCTGGCCTTCTAGAGGAATCCCTGCTGCTGGGATAGTTAATCCTGTAGCACATACAGTTCAGAAACAGCCCAAGGACACCTTGGAGCCTCAGAGCACACAGAGAAACATCACACAAGCTGAGAAGATTAAAGGCTTTTACCACTTCTCACTACATTACTACTGGTTTCCCTACTGGAGGAAAAAAAATATTAAAAAGCAGAACAAAAAGGAAAGGATGGAAAGGAATATTAAGTGAAACATGATGTCACCTCACGAATCCTCCCTCTGAATTCAACACATCACAGACAATGTTTTCAAATGCCAAACACCTCCCAAATGCCAGACCAAATGTGTCTTCCCAGGGATGGGGATCACAGCTTCACACCATGCTTTGGCAGTCAAATTCACATATTTATTCCACATCCTTACAGACCCAAATATCCCAACTCCATTCATATTTCTCAAGAGATGTACAACTTGTTCAGTTGTCACAGACCAATGCTATTCATTCCCCTGCTCTGAGCTCACGGACAGGTAATACTGCTGCTGCATGAGTCTAATATCCAGTCCAGCTGGTTTTTTGCCATTTACCTTTTGCTCTTTGCCATTCATCCTGTTTCCTATTTCCCTCCTTTCATTTGCCAGATAACTCTTACTCATCCTTTTTCATCCATCCACTCGTTGTTTTTTTCCTGGTGTTTTCTACCTGAGCTATTTCAATCTAATCTTTCATAAGAACGCTGGCTCAGAAGGACAGCTGTCCTTTCAGCCCTCGTTTATCACATCACCATATAGCAGCATTGCTTGGTTACTGTTATAAAAAATCTATGGCGAACCCCTATGCTCTCCGCATTGTGCTAAGACAAATAATTACTAAAAAAGTCCTCACTCCCTTTAAAACATCTGCTGAGATTCTTTTTTCTAGGTATAATAGTCTGACAAACTTATTAGCTTCATACTGAATACAGCAATCTTGCTGTCTCCTGGCAAAATATTTCTGATATTAAACAATATCATTTAGATAAAATTATCTAAGAAGTACATACAGCCATCATTGTGTGTTTATGCAATGATAATTAATTATCCTAAAGCTTAACTCCAATCTTTCACTTGCAATTATAGTTGAACACTTCTGATGATCACCCTGTAACAGCTTCCTTCTGAAATTTCAAAATTTACTTTGACACCAAACCACTATTGACTGGAAGGAAGAGAGAAGGAGATGTGAGCCTGGGAGCATATTCACCTTGCAGTGGCGCTTCAGATGGGGAAAGAAAGGATACAGCTGCACACAAACCCAGGGAAAACATCTCCCTGACGATTACAAGGGAGCTGGGTGAGATGTAGAGCAGCTTCTGGGTAGGGAAATGTTCTCTGCTGCATCACTATCCAGCACATCTTGCCCTTTGGAATACGTCAGCAGGGCCAGGAAGGGCATATCCTTCTCATGCAGGTGTCTGAAGATACTAGCTTCATAGTGCAATACTTAGAAAATGACAGTACATTATATAAAATGTATTCTTAAAGATTTTTTTTCCTCATGGTTTGACTCAAACCCAGTCAAAACTAGGGCACTGTCCTTTGCCCTCACTAGTAATTCAACAGGAATCTCTGCAGCTTTTTACTCAGAGTGAGAGCCTTCCTTACAAAGAGGAGAGCATGATCTGGAGTTGTTTGCTTACATAGAGATGGGGTCCAGAACACAAGCAGGAATCACTGGAAATGGTCATGGAATGATAGAATCTTTAAGGTTGGAAGAGACCTCAAAGATCAGATCTATCATGTCCTTAAGCTCCACATCTACACAACTTTTCATGAGCTAGGAAAAACTGCTTTTAAATCTTTGCAAAACATTTATGGTTGTGAGCAAAGAACAAGAAAGAAAAGTCAGCAAAATCATTGACAACCATTTCTGCTAAACAACAAAATTGAAAAATGTGATTAACACTGTGATTAAATTTCCTGAAACTGTCTTTAACCTTGCAAACACACCTCCACAGAATTAAAACCTTCAAGAGCAAATCACCATAGACTAAACCTCCAGGAGGTGTTTGTCTCCAGTCACTCTCCTACACATATTAGCACCAGTTAAACAAGACCAGGACAACAGCACACTATTCAGAAGTTATTCTGGACTTCACTCAGCAGGGATAACTGCATTTACAGCACTGGGGATTCATGATAAAAGGTGAAATTCTTTCGCACACTTTGCACTAGTAGGAGCAGATGATGAGCACTAGTTAGCCTTCAGCCTCAGCATCACTGGAAGAGTGTCCTTGCTACCTGAATGCCACATATTCAGAATAGACCCGGGTTTTTTCCATCTCGTATTTGCATAGGTAGGGACAGTTTATTCAAGCCAATTATCGCAGCATGATTCATCATGATGATGCTCTAAAATAAAAGCAATCACACAAGATTGGCTGCAATTAAAGCAGTATTTTTGCATTTGAAGAAAAATTACCCCTTGAACTGGCAACTTTTCTCCAGACAGAACCGGAATGCCATGTTTCTCCCTTACTCCCTTGGTTAAATATCTGCAAAATCAAAGTGAAAATCAAAGTGAAAAGCCCCAGTCTGTCCACTAAGACAGTATACATTTTTATCTGGTCTGGTGAAAGGTGTGGCAGGGGATCGGAATTAGATGATCTCTGAGGTCCCTTCCGACATAACCCTTCTGTGATTCAAGTGCAACGTCCAGAGAAGGCTACAGACTTTAAAACTGCAAACAGAATAAGAAAATCAAGTGCTCAAATTTCATTTTGTTTTACAGTGAAAACAACTTGTAGAGGCACAAGACAGAATGGAACACGCAGAGAGCAGCATTAAAACAGGAGCCTTTGACTGCAGAAAAGCTCATCCAGCCCTACAGACAGCAGCTTATGTAAAACTTCCCGAGTGGCAAACGTATTTATAGTCCGGACAATACGCGTCAAACTGCAATTGATGTTCTCGTTACAAAGAAATGAGCCTCTCTCCGAACTCAGCTACAGCTGAATCATCTTTAAATACCTGAAGTGTTCAGGTACCTGGTAGTTTTTTAAGCATCACTCCATCGCTCATCTTTGCAAAATATGAAACTGGATGCTTTGGTAAAGCTGATACACACTCTCCATCTTGCCTTTAAAAATCCTGTTTTTCTGTAGCAGAGATGAAATAACGTTTAGATGAGGATAAAAGCCCAATTTTTGCAGACTGCTGCTCCACCACTGCCCTGACACAGCACAGCAGGCTGCTGCCTCAGCGAGCATCCCCTCAACACAGAGACAGCAGCCAAACTGCCACTGCTGCACATTGCCCACAGACTCTTCCACAGCCTTTCAGGCAGTGAGTAAAGGAACAAAGTGCTGGTGCTGTTTTTCGTGTATATTTCCACAGAACAGATCCATTTGCTGTAATTATTTATTTTCTTTTGAACACTCCAATGGTAGAGGGTAGATTCAGGATACTTCCACATGGCAGTTTGTGGCCTTTGCTTTCGTCCATCTCATAGCTGGAATCACTAAGGGGATCTGTGCAGAATAGCTGATCAAGGCTATAGAATCCTCGAATGTATGGGGTTGGAAGGGGCCTCCAGAGGTCATCTAGTCCAGCCCCCCTACAAGAAGCAGGGACATCACTCACTAGAACAGATTTCTCAGAGCCCCATGAAGCCTGACCTTGAATGTCTGCAGGGATGAAGCCCCAACCATTTCTCTAGACAACCTGTTCTAGGGATCCACCATTTTTTCCTGATGTCTAGTCTAAATCTACCCTTTCCTGGGGTAGATTTTCTAGGGTCCTATTGTTCCCTGCCCTTGTGAAGAGTCTTCCCTAGACTTCTGATAGGTCCCTTACAGGTATTGGAGGGCTTTGCATCCTGAAATATGTCCTGAAAAAGAAGAATTTGTTTTCTCCTCAAGTCATGAATGAGTGAAAGTTCTGCTGCAGGCTTGGTGAGCACACAAGGGACCAGAACTTCACCAGAGCACTGTGCAGGACTACACCACAGAAGAAGCTTGCTGAAGCATTATTTCTTGGTTGAGCATTTTGGGTTTCTCCTTCACCTCCCTGAGGCTGAGCAAGAAAACAACCTGAAAAATTCATCCTCTTCTGTCGCCTCTCCCCACTGCTGCCTGGTTTGTGCTTCAGAGCTGAAGAGAAAATAAAGCTCCTTCATCATTTACTGCCACCTTAAATTTTTGATCGCAGTCAAAGTCAGATGCATCACATCAGAGGGTCCCAGATTCCATAGCAAGAATATTGCAGTGCGCCTGATCCACATGTAAGCATATGGACACACAGCTTTCCCAGATGAATCCTCTGACACAGTTGAAGCTAAGCTTGGCAAATGAATTATTGAGGCAGTAACTGCAAATTAACACAAATTACACACAGTTCTCTGAAGGAAGCTTTCTATTTTTTATCTTCTCCTCAAAGCTTCTAGAACAAAAGTGTGGGGAATCCTCAGAAATTGTAGATCCCAAGAAGGAAACACCAGCACATGCTCTTAGACAGCTTTGCAAGCAGTGAGTTAAAAGACAGCTGAAAGAAGAAAACATACTCTAAGGGTAAAATTATCGAGCTGCTTTATACAGAAGAACTAACATATGCTGGCTTTGGGTATTGTGCTGTGCCAAGCTCAGTTACAACTCCTGACTCTCCCTGAAAAGTACAAAGCCAGCACTTTCTACAACAGAATTGCAGTTGTTGAAGAGAGGTGCTCACCCGCCCCCACATCCAACTCCCATGGGGCTGTCAGACAAAAGAGAGGAGTCGACGCGGAGTTCACTGAGAACAAAGATCCTTCCTGAGACCCACCAGGAGACAAGGGGCTTAATTATAGAATCATTCAGTTTGGAATGACCTTTGAGATCGAGTCCAACCATTAACCCAAGTGTCCCAAGGCCACTGCTACACCCTATCCCTACGATCCAGATCTTTATGACTCTTAAACACATCCAGGGATAGCGATTCAACCCTGTCTCTGGGCAGCTGATGGCCTGATGACCCTTTCCAGGTACCAGTTTTTCCTAACGTCCAACCTATGCTTCCTGTGGTGCAATTTTAGGTCATTGCCTCTTGCCCTATCTGCAAATCAACAGAGAACATTGATGTCTACTAATGGTATGGCTGAGGTTGTGAGATTCATCATTTCTGGCTGCCACTTTAAAATAAGCAATGAAAGGTAGTTAGCATGAAATACAATGTGGATTTATTATTATTATTATTGCCATGCACAATTAGCCAAAGGTGCTGGGACTAACAGTCAAGGACCATCTACCTCCCAAAGTACTATTTGTTAGAAAACCAAGTTTCAAAACAAACAGTGCTTAGGAGCAATTACCTTACATCACTCAAAAACCAAGTTTACTGTTTTCTGTCCTGTTTGTATCACCTGAGGCAGACAGACTACTCATGGATACTTTACACATTAATGAATCTCCCCACCATTTCAGTAGAACAATTTAATCAAGGTGGGTCCTCTCCTCCAGAGCTATCTTTGGAGTCTGACAGTTTTCCAGCCAAATAAATACTCTCTGAACTTTCGTTAATTTCTTCCAAGGAAAGCTCATGTTTTTCTCATGTGATATCACAAACAATTTGCTCTATAATCCACTGGCAATTTTTTTTCTCCCCAGTTCCAGTGGCACAAAATCTGTCACCTTGTGAAGAAGTGGAAGGATACAGTCCTATCTGAGATACTACAGCTAAAGCTTTCATTCACATAGATTTGTTCTTCTGGGGCATCTCTTCAAAATCCACAGACCTCTATTCTTGAGAGTTATATCAGTGATATGTTCTATTCCCTAGCATTTTATGTTAAGGAGCCCTTTGACTGCCTAGAATTCAATGTTAGAAGAGACTGTAGTCAAGTGGGGAGCGGGCTCTTCTCCCAGGCAACTAGTAACAGGACAAGAGGGCAGGGCCTCAAGCTGCACCAGGGGAGGTTTAGGTTGGACGTCAGAAAGCAATTCCTCATGGAAAAGGTGATCAGACTGTGGAATGCCCAGGGCAGTGGTGGAGTTGCTATCCCTGGAAGTGTTTCAGGACAGCGTGAATATAGCATTTAGTGCCACGATCTAGGTGACTCTGGTGATATTAGGTCAAAGACTGGCCTTTTGTGTTCTCAGAGGTTCCAGCCTCAATAATTCTATGATTCTGTGATGCAATTGACATCCCTAATGTTCTGATAATTGCCATTTCTGTTACTGTATCTGCAGGGTTTCCCCTCCGTTATCTCAAAGAGCTCTGGATGGCTGAAACCATAAGAATGCAAACAAAATTACCAAAAAAACCCAAGAAAACCCTTTTCTGTCTGTAGAATTAAAGATTTTTTCTTATTTCTCTGTTCAGAATACTTGGAGATTACACCTCAAAAATAAGTTCTCTCTGCCTACTTCACCTGGGCCTCATTTTTATTGCAAGAAAAGTGACCGGAAAAACAAGACATAGGCCAAATCAGCCTTGGCACTTCCCTCTATCAGCCTATTCCTAGTTACTCTGAGGATGTAGTAGATGATCACTATAGATGATCAAGGACCATTAGAAATTATTACATATCTGCCAAAATATTGCATGCAAGAAGCCCTTCATTTGCAATCAAGACGTCAGGACTCAGTAAAAAAAGTTTAACAAAATATATTACATTATAGCTTTCAGCTTTATCTTACTTTTTTTCAAGAGCCTTTCCTAAAGCTTCCTCATCTATGGTACCTGCAGTTTGTGCTGCAAGTTACTGCTTTAGTCTAAAACTCACCATGGAAAATCTGAAACCATTATCATTTTTAATTAAATTAAACAGATACACAATATAGATTAATATCTTCAGGTTTTTCTTCCTGATGTGCGTTTTAAATATCACCCAAACAACATTCAAACAGAGAAATTTGATCCAAAATACCAGAATCTGATCTTATTTATTTTAAATGGAAATTCCACTGATAATAGGACGAGTAAATCACTATAACACTCACAGCAGTTACAACCACACATAGCCTATTTCCATTTAAAGGAAAATAGCATTTCCAGGACCTGTTTCCATCTATTCCTAGACCTTCTGCAAAACGCAACCCAAAGGTTATTAATCATTTAGAGAAGAATAAAGTTTATTTTGTTCCCTCCATATTACTTTTGCCCAGTCTTTCCATCACTAAAAAGATGTATTCAGACTTCACTTCCCGTATCAACCTTATAAGCACAATTTCCCCTGAGTAGAAGCCTCTATTTAGAAAAGTACCTCCCAACTTCACACTCTCTCCCCTCCAATCTGTCCCCTGATTTGTCCAGTAGCTCAGCTTTGTCCTTAAAATTAATTTCCTTGCTGTTTTAGTTTGTTATTTTTAATATTATAGTAACTTTTAAAGAATTACAGTGGTGGATCCTTTTAAATCCATCTGCATAGCGCAAGAGGAAGCAGAGAAAAAAAGAATATGGACATGTCTGTATTTCCACAAGTACAGAGTTTATAACTTATTCTCTAATTCAATTATCTATCTATTAAAATAGAAATGTAAGAAATAAAACCTTTAATTCATTAATATTAAAACGGTTAAAACAAAAGGCTTTAACATGGCTTCAGAAATGGCTTCCTTTGTGGGTTTTTTTGTAGCATTACCCAGTTTTTCAGTGGCTATAAACATGGTCACCACAAATCTACAGTAAGTCAAGTGGCTAGTGAATGGGGTATCCCCAGACAGTTCGTCCCTGCCAGGTAATTTGTTGACCTGTCCCTACCTACCCCCTTGGTTCAGGAGAATTATGTTTAAATTACACAACGCCCTGAACGACATGAGAATCTCATTTGAAATCAATTTGTTCAGTTTCCCCTTCCGTGTTTCTAATATTGTTTCTGAACGATCATGACAATTTAAAATAATTATATTTTAATTAGCGCTGATTTGCAGTGGAAGTTGTGCACAAGCACTTAACAACTTCCACATTAGCACCCGAATAATTTCCCTGTGATTATCTGGAGATTCAAAAGCAAAAATAATAAGATTTTGGTATGAACTTTGTTCAGTCCTTTATAAAAACCTCTTTATCAGGCTCTACCAGCAGCATCTAACTTATGGATGCTGAGATTCACCTACCAGAGGTACTCGCTGGAAATGAAAGCCAAATGTCTTAATTAGTCACATAGTCCACTAATCACTTGATTATCTTCATTTCCCAAAGCCAAACCAATTTAGTCTTAAGTTTTGTGGATGTCTGTGCATAGCAGGGTCTTAGTTCAGATTAGGATGTGTAGTTAAATGGAAGTGCCTTAATTTCCCAAGAAAAGGTGGGGTTTGAATACAATGGGTTAAAAATAGCTAAGTAGTGGTGGTACAGTCCCAACATACATTACCTACCTACTATTTTATATTGAGTTCTGGAAGTGCTTTTGCACTCAAAAGCAAGAAGAGTCACATTGCTCCTAGAGTAAAATTCTCTGTGAGCAACACACACTGCAGAAATGGAGCAGAGATTTAAAAGAGTGGATTTTTAAATGCCATGGCTTTGATCCTAAAGGAAATATTACTGAAAACAGCATGCAAATGCCTGGTATAGTGGTTGGCACAAAGAGGGAGCATATGGTATTTAATGCAAGCAAATTAAACAGCTTTACGTTACAGTCAACTGGAGGTGCAGCCTACTGTAGCAATCCCAAATCTGGCATAAACCATTTCCGTATAGATCTGCACCTGTATGGAACTGGTTGAACATATGCATGGGTCAAGCAAGTATGCATGGTGACATTTCATCTAGGTTTCTCAGATGCATACAGATGAGGAATTCTAACTTAAAGTACTTCAAGCAATTAATTTCTATTCCTGAACTCAAGTTGACCAGTATGATCAACTGTCTCCTCGTCCATCATCATTAGGATTTTCTATTCATCCTCAGTTGAATGGGATTCATTTGCTCTCAGTCAAATGCACCAGCAGTCACCTACAGATCAGATTTTATTAAAACCACACCATGCCAAAGAAGGTCCCAAAGTGTCTCCCCAACCACAACAAATTGTATTATGTCAACAAAGGTCTCAACACCATGCTGCATCCTGAGTTACCAGGATGGTTCTGCCCCAACATCTGGAGTTTTTAAGCAATGCAAGTGGCTGCATCACAGCTCAGATGACTTTGCACCCCATGAGCACAACCCAAACTTCAAGGTATGGGATGGTTTGCCTTGATCACAACCCAGCTCTCAGTTTTCAATGGTATCACCATGCTGCAGGTTCCATTTTCTTCCCGTTAAAATACAGGTGCACTTTATCCTATAATTTAAACTCTCTGGGTTTCCTTCAGCTGCTATTGCAGCTCTACCTTGCTAAAACCTACCATGCAATGCAAATAACCCCAACTAAATTTCCTGTGTAATGATATTATAATCCCTGAATCATTGGTTTCATCGATGTTCCATCAGATTTGGCTCCTTTTCTAGGATGAAACCCAGAAAAATCTCTCTGTTCACATTGTCTGCTCACTAGACTGTTCAGGGAGATCGTTTTGTTTCACCTCTGGAAAGACTTTCAGCTATCCTGAAAATATTCCTGCAATCATTGCCAATAAAGTAACTGAACCAAAATCAATACTTCTAACTTCCACAAAATTCAAGCATCTATATTAACTAACGTTTTATCTTCCCTTGCCTAAAAACATCTAACCCATTTGTGGAAATTGCATTACAGCCTTCACTTTAATGCACATAATGAGCTGAGTTGCATATTAAAATTCACAGAGAATTTTTATTTTATTATTTTAAATTAGAGACAAATGTTACTACCTTTACATATTTCATTACACAACTTATCCGATTGAAATGAAGGATTTATTTCTATACTTTGGTATTGCTGAGGGTTAGCAATAGTGTTAAAATAAGATGTTATGAACTATAGACTCAGAATAAATGTCAAAATGTTTCAGCTATTTTTATGCTAAGCATCTCTATGGAAACACCACAGTTAAATTTAATATGAGTTATGAGAGATTTTTCTAGTAATACAGACCAGTTGTAAAGAGTCCAGACTGGCTTTAAAGGGAACAAATCAAGAATGTAGCTGTTTGAATTCACTTCCCAGAGTCCTCAACCATAACAATTTTTATCTCTATGCGTTAACTTTCTCTCCTGCAATAAGAATTGTCTTTATGGCTATGAAATGAATTATCAGTTGAAGTCTTGGAGTTGTCTACAAAAAGCAAAAATAAATCAGAAAATATTAATAAAGAACTAATTGCTCCTACAGACACTTTAAAAGACATTCCCTACAAGCAAATACTCCTATTTATTGTTTGACATATTTAAAAGGAAACAACATTTTTTAATGTACATTTATGGAGAGAGTTTGTGAAGCATGGAAAAGCGAAGGAAGGGTGTCACGCTCTTATTATTGTCATTCATCTTCTTTTCACATAACAAGCAATAATTTAAATAAACTGGCCTCAAAACCTCTATGTGAGAGCTTTGTCCAGTTCAAATGCTATGGAAATTCAGGCATTTCCATTTGCAAGTTCATGATGGACACAGTGTCTGCTACAGGTGGTGGTTAAAGGGTTAAGTGGTTCACTTTGTTTTACATTCATGAAAAGTTTTGTTCCAGTTTATTAAATACTTCCCCTTTTAAGGAGTCCTTAGCTCAGTGCGGTTGTAATGTTACCACCTCATGTATTCAGTGTGGTTATGGATCTGCAAAATGTAATTAAATGCCTTACTCATAGATTCATACAATCATTAGGGATTAGAAGGGACCTCAAAAGATCATCTAGTCCAATCTCCCTGCCACAGCAGGATCACCTAGACCAAGCCACAGAGAAACATATCCAGGCGGGTCTTGAACGTCTCCAGAGAAGGAGACTCCACAACCCCCCTGGGCAGCCTGTTCCAATGCTCTGTTACCCTCACTGGGAAGAAGTTTCTTCTGATATTTATATGGAACTTTCTCTGTTCCAGCTTGCACCCACTGCCTTTTGTCCTACCACTAGATGACCTTGAGAAGAGCCTGGCTCCATCCTCCTGACACCCACCCCTCACATATTTATAGACATTAATGAGGCCACCACTTGTTAAATGTTTATTCTCTTTTTCTGCTTTTATTATGATTTAATAGCTTTTGTACTACATCTCATCTATTTTAGTGTTTATGACTAACAAGTTAGACAAAGTGTTAAAGAACTAACACTTAGTATTCATCCTCTATTCAACAGAAAAAATTAATTCTTCTGAGCGTTCATCCCTCAAAACATCCTGAGCATCACTTACAGTCAGCATCAGAGAACACAGCTTATTCACACAACCCAAGCTGGTAGACAGTTCATATCAGGTTATGCTGTTGAAAACAAATGTGTTGGCAAGGAACAGACACAAAGGAAAAGTTTAACCTGCCTGACAACTGAACAGGATCCCATATTTGGGGCTTCCCAACAAATAAGATCATTCAAGCTTGTGACAAGCAGACAGATTGGTGGTCAATTAAGAGTAGGACAACACACTTTTTATGTTGCTTTAAAGTTTCATTCAAATACTGTGTCCATAAACAGAAGTCCCTCTGGGGACACTGTCACTGCACAAGCCAGTAAGCAAAACCCTAGAAATTGCTTCAAAATGCCCTTAAAATTGAAACGCACCAGAAGCATCGTGTGGTCTGCACACATCCCCTGAAAAACTCTCCACAGTCACACACAGGTTTTCATGTGTTAATGTGAAATGCAGTATTTTTTGCCCTCATTTTCACAGGTTGTTTTGTTTTTCAAGATCTTGAGAACTCCTAGACACTATGGGGGAAGGAGGTAAATGCAGTGGCTTTGGCCCATCCTGTGGGAACTTCTATTTTTTCATTATCAACCATCTTCTCCCCCTGATTTAATCAATAAGCATATTATATGTCCACAGTCAGCATCTCTATGTCAGAACTAACAATAAATCAAATCAGCTCTATAAATATGCTGAAGATTACCCAGGTTTGCCCAGTTTTCTCTTTTTTTGCTGCCAAGATAAAAATCCCAGCAGTGACAGCTAAGGTGCTGCAGTTTGCCAAAGGCACCATATCAGCAACACAAGTCCTGGGAAATGGAATTAGCAAGACTTTAGGAAATAAAATAAAATTGAAATACCTGGGGATCAAAAAGAGGAATAATACTAATAAAAAAATCTTAGTCTGCTAACTTAGAGATGTATCAACTATTCTGAAAATGTTGGAGCCTGGTGTAAGAAAGGAGGAATTTAGGAGAGGAAAAACCCATTCTGGGGAGCTGGGCATCAAAAACAGAAGTTAGAGGGGGGGGAAAGATAATTTTTACACTGTCATGATCAATTTTTGGGTATTTAAAGGCAGCAACAGCTCTGCGTAACATTGTCCTGAGATACCACTAAACGGACCATCAGACTTCGTGCCCTGAGACAAAGAAAAAACTCAAGAGAAGTTTTACCATGTTTTTTAGGTGGTAAGCAACAGCAAGTTCTACAGAAACCCCTTTTTACCACCATAAATCATATCAGTGGAAAGTCTAAGAATACCCACTTTATACCTGAAAAACTTTCTACTCCAATACTTGTCATCACTCAATAAATAACATTTATATCAAGGATTAGCCTTCTTGACAAAAACAGAAGAGTGCAGTTTAAATCATAATCCAGATTGCAGGAACCCATCCTGAACTCAACACCACTATAGAAGAACCCAGATAAATTTAGGGAAAGAAAACCATCTTCCACATAGCAGCTGCTTGCACATGGTAGAGTTATCTAGGGTCAATTTTTATTTGCCTTCTCTCACACAGGGAATCTCTGTAAGCAGTTCACAGGGATAACAGTTGCTTGATAGAAGCCATCTATTGAGTTAATTACTGAAAGTACCTTTTTCTCTAGGAACCTCAGGTGAAAGCGGTGCAGCCTCATGGGAGCCTGAATAACCCAAACAGCAGCACTGACAAAGCTTTGCCTTCAGCTGAAGGTGTTAACTGGAGGGCATGGAGAGCACAGAGCATTTCCTACCATTAAATCTGCAATTCTATAAACTTAATACACTACAACTTCCTGACAAATCTTGGCATCATATAAAATACTCAGTTTTGAAAATATTTTGTGCAGTTTAGGTTTTCAGATTATTAAAAAAAGAAAAGGCGTGTCTTCTCCCCACAAGACTATTCACTGCAAGTGTTATTTTTAAAGTGACTGCTACCATTCTCCTAATAAGACACCTACACATCCAGCTCATGCAAGAAGCCTGGTGACACAAGATTATAACATTAGCATACAAGGTTTCTCATGTATAATTTATAGGTACCATGGCTTAAGCTATTCTCCCCCCCATCTTTCTTGGACTCTAGGCACAGCCTTCAATTTCTGCTAATCCTTTCATCTTCTTCAGTCTAGATTGTGAAGGTCAAATCCGATGCAATATTCCTTATATAACCCTGACAAGGTCAGCCTTTGAATTTTACGATCAAAATTCCCCTCAGGAGGATAAAGTAGGAGGCAGCAATCAGTTCATCTCCCAAAACTAACCCCAGCTAATTACTGAACCCTTCCATACTAAAGCTTCTGGGTTGTACAAAGCAAATAATGTTTGTGCTGTATTTTTTATGGGCTCAAGGGCAAAGCTGAAGAAATCACACAGAACACATGAGGAGTCCTTCCCTTTAAACTTCACCATAAAACGGGTCCTTTAGCCTTCAACTTCATTGCTTTTCCCTCAAAGATGGAAGGATACACTTTTGGGCCACATGTGACCATACATTTGCAGCAGTACTTTGTGTAAAAGTCAGTGCTCAGGATCTGAGGGGTTTCTTCAGAGAGAAAAGCATCCTCTCCCCTTATGTTCTCCCACTGAATGACTAAGTTTGAGAGACGAAGGATCAACGGACTTGGCATTTGAAAATTTCATTCCAATTGCTTCTTTTAATTCACAGCCTGCAGCTACAAACTTATGTGTAGGCAACAGAAGGGGAGAAACCCTGTAAGGTGGTAGGTGCCTGTCTGTAGGCCCAGCTGCTTGCCACCCTGTGCAGGCAGGGAGGTGGTGGTACAGCAACAATTCAGGTCTCCTTAACTCCCATTTTCTGGCACCAAGCTGCTCTTTGCTTCATAGAGGATTTCCCCCACAATTGCAATTCCTACATTAAAATAGAAGGGCTCTCACATTTATGCTCATCCTGGAAGGCAGTTCCTCAGATACCCACTGCGCACAGGATGTGGTCATGTTTACCACGTTCTGCTGGTGTTAAAGTTCTCTAAGCAGGTTAAGGTACTGTCTGTAAATGAAAGATGAAGGCTGCAGCTTAAATTACAGTCTAAAGGAACAGGATTCATCTATGTAATATGGGCAAGTCATGGAACCACAAAATCATTAATGTTGGAAGAGACCTACAAGATGATCCAATCCAACCCCACCCTGCCTGCTAAATCCTGTCGCCCAGGGCCACATCTACTTGTTTATTGAACACCTCCAGGGACAGTGACTCCAGTACTTCCCTGGACAGCCTGTTCCAATGCTTCCCCACTCTTTCAGGGAATAAATTCTTCCTCATGTCCAATCTAAACCTTCTTCAGCACTACCTGAGGCCATTTCCTCTGACCTGGGAGAAGAAACCAAACCCCACCTTTCAGGTAGTTGTAAAGAGCAATAAAGTCTCCTCTCAATCTCCTTTTCTCCAGACCAAACCACCCCAGCTGTCTCAGCCAAGTCTGAAGGCACCCAAAAAGGCATGCTTCTATGCCACATCACCAGACCTCCTGCATTTTCATCTCCTAAGGCTCTTAATATTAGTCATAGTAGGAAAGTTTTTGCCAAGTTCCCTGTCTGTTGCAAATACAGATCACACATTCCCTTACAAACCACCTCCATTTGACAGACATGTAATGGAGAAAACAACACATCAGTCAAGTGATACCTCAGTGGTCAACAGATTATTTCATGTCTTTTTTAGATCCCTTTAATGAACACTTGATGCAAAATTATTTTTCCTATGTTTCAGGGTCAAACAAAACATCAAAGATTATTCCACATGCCTTGATTAAACACAAAATAGTTCAGATGTATAAAGAGGAGCAAACAGAGTTGAGAGAAACATTTGCCATTTCCAGTAAAGATATTTTTCCATTATTTATTTATTTCATTTATTTATTTATTCAGTCTTCAGTACTGGAGAAGTCATTTGCAAACATCCCAAGAATGTCCACACAGCAAAAGTAAAATGGGAAAGGGGCTTTTTGCTATTTTTTGGTAAATGTTGGATTATTTTAGAAGGTATTCTCCAAAGAACCTTTGTATAAACTGTTGTTAGACATGGTGGTGTAGGAGTACTGGAACATTTCTATTTGGAAATATTCTTTGCATATTAGTAATGAATAAAACATCATCCTTTGTGCACACATCATATCATGCAGCATGACTAATCTTGGAATACTTTTCGGCTTTTCTAATTTCCTTAAAATTAGTGGATTTGCTCAAGTTGCCATTAATAAGACATAGGCTATCACTGTAAGCCTCAGTTAAAAGAAAATAAGCAACATAGATGCTTCTGAAAAACATTCCTGTTGGTTGCTCAGTCCCTGTCAGGAATAGTACTGGCAGCTTCATTCTACTAGATTCTGTTTTACACTATCATTTACCCCTAGTTCTAGTGACAGTTAAAAAAACGTAATTTAGATCTTCTGAATACTTTTTTACACTTTTTTCCTACTTGCTCCTTAAATAACAATACTGCTACTAAATAAATAATAACAACAACAACTATAATAGCAATAATACAATAATAGTAATAATACTACTTTCCTAAACCAGATCTTCAAGATAAGGATCACTTTTAAAGGACATAGTCTTGGATCTTTCTCTTTAGATGGACATGTTGCCAAAGATAATTCAGCCACAGAGACAGTTCAGCTTTTTTATCACCAAAAGCTGAATATTTCATCAACTTATCTTGAAAATCCTCTGTGGAGGAGACCAATCTGGCTAAACAGATGCATCCTGCCCACCATGGGTCCATCTGGTGAACTCTCAGGTTTTGGAGCACAGCAGCAACATGAGCAAGGAACAGCATTGAACCACAGCACACAGTGATGTAAGCAACAAATAAAAATAGAAACATCTCCACCACTCACTCAGTCTCCTCGGGTAGTGGGGAAACCACAGTACAGGTACTGGTGCAAATATTGCATTTTAGTTGCCAAGCAACCCCCTTATCCTCTGAAATTCATGTTCAAGCAACTATAAAATCACTTGTTCAAAAAGAACTGAAAAACAAAGACAAGTTGTATCTGCAGCAGCCTGTTTTGCTAAGCAAAGTGCTGGAAGAAGCACAATTTAGATGCCAGCCAGGGTTTTCTGAGCACAAACAAATGGCAATCACAATATTTGATTCAGGGTGCCAAAACTGCATTTTTCTCCTCAGGCAAACAAATACGTAGAGGGCTGTTTAGATTAGTGATCCTCAAAAGACACCTAGGAAATGGGGACCTTCTCATGCAATTGCACCTGGTACAATCCACCTCCTCACCTTTCCTTGACCTTGTGGAGAAAACTGAAAGAAATATTAGCAATAGAGTTCAAAGCTGTCTAATCTATGGCAGAAAGTGATGATCCTACTGGTTTAGAGAAACTTGATTGCAATGCTCACATTTAGGCATCTAAAAGCTTTTTAAGGATGTATCACTTAATTATTTCATTAGGTAATAAGTTAATTATATTATCCAAAATACAGACTGAAATCAAGTAATGGGTATTCAATCTAGTTGTTCAAGTTTGTTTGTCCATCTGCTATGAGAACTGAACAGAAATGCCAGTCAAGGACCACAAATTTCAGTGGACTATGTGCAGATTTCTCAGTCATTTCCAATTATCCTGCAAACTAAATTGAGGTTTGTGTGCACAGATCCAGGTACAGACATATATGAACATATACACATGTGAATATGCGTATAAAAGGGTCAATGTTAACTCCCTTGCCCTTGTAATACTTTCAAAATTGAAATATTTCTTTTGTTAAGTCTACATATTGGGGGACAGAAAATTTCAATAGGGTAAAACCAGTCTTTGCACTTTGTTTTTCTGCCCAGATTGGGGGGTGGGGGAGGGTGTGTATTTAAAAGCAATTACTGTAATAATAATAAATATTTTATTTCTTCCTTTTTGGTTGCTGTCAGTGTGGACAACCTCTCTCTGGAAGGACAATTTACTGTACACACATAGAAGCAAATAAAAAAAAAACAACATTGCAACACCTCACAAACAACTAAACCACCAAAACCAAACCCATAAAACCCCTAAATAAACCCAAACCAAGTGATTTCTCTGTTAAGACAACTTTGAGTTAAACTCCAAATGTACTACAGATTAGAGACAACATGGGGAGGACAAGAGTTTTAAAGAGCACGTAAAATAGTAATATTCCTGAAATTACCTGTTTGAAGGGGCTGATTTTTCCCCTCTTCCTTTTAAACTATAATCAGTCTCTGTCATTGTGCTGGTCCACAGTGCTGTATCTTTCACTAATCTTATTTTGCTCTCTCCTTGCTTTGACTTGCTTTTGAAGCATTAACTTCTCTGGGATAAGGAGGATACAGCTCTCGAATCTCTCTTTCAAACATGCATTTGTCAGTAACATTCTAGTATAGGAAAATAATTGCATGAGAAAGCTGGGGGTGAAAAACGTGCAGAGAGAGAAGACTGAGGGGACTATTGAATATTCCACATTCCTCCACCCATAACATCTCCAGGCATGAGATGAAAATGTTCAGCCATGAAAGGCAAGTTAGGTGTGAAAAGGAATCTGTCTCAAATTGTACCAGGGGAGGTTTACGGACATTAGGGAAGAATTTCTTCACTGAAAGAGAGGCCAGGGGTTGTAACCATCTGTCCAGGGATGTGTTGGAGTTGCCATCCCTGGAGGTGTTAAAAAACGGATGTGGCCCTGAGGGTCATGATTTAGTGGACTTGGTGGCGTTAGATTGATGGTTAGTTGTTGATTTTGTAGGTCTCTCCCACCCTTAACAATTCTATGATTTATTGGGTAGATTTTTCCTGAAGATCAAGAGATCCTAATTTTCCCTGTGAAAATTCAGGTTGTGGGACCTGAAATTAAGTCTCATGAGTTGATGCTACAATTAGCAAGTACCTGAGTGCTCAGACTTTGGGCAGGGAGCTGCCAAATGAGGCCAGGCTTTCACGCCTAGCCAAAGCCCTATTCATACCATGAGACACAGTCTGATCTCATTTATAATTCTGTTCAACCATCATACAAACAACTTTTCTCTCCTGTTTTTGAGTAGCAGTAACCTGCAGGAGCTTTTGGCTGCCTTTTTTCCTACAAGCTTATGGGAGGGGTTTTTTATTGTTTGTTTGTTTTTAAATGTCAGATACATCACCAGGCAAACAGGTGGAAGATCACAGGCTTGCAGAAAGCTGTAGAGCAAAATTCTTGACTACTCACCTCCAGGCACCACAACACTGCCGTAATTCAGATATTGTGGGTTGCGTTTGCAAAAAACCCCATTATTCAAACCTAATGAAATAATCTAGATACAACCCCTAGTTATAAACAGATTCTTGGGTTAAAAATTGTCCCGGCTGAAAGTGCTATGGCTAGAGGACAAAACACAGGGAACTGCTACACATCACTCAGTTTAAACACACTGTTACTCTGCAGCACTTCTAACAAGGTGCCTATGAGCAGTCTTATTACATATTTACTTGTCATTCTCCTCGATAAAACAAGTAATTTTAAAAATGTCTGCATGGGAAGCAAGATGGGAGAAAAGCTCATTTACAGCGTGGCTACCCGCCTTTCAAGTACAATTGTCATTAGTGATCTATGACATTATTAATAAAGTCAATTTAGTTACAGCATTCTGTCAGGATGTTTAGTGCTGATATAAATATTACCAATAGTAAAATTATTTTTATGAGCCAAGAACATTACAAACCAAAACCACTCCATCTAACAGCATAACCCATTGTAAATGCAAGCTTCTAGTAGCTCATGTTGGGTTTTGAAATACTGATTTTCCCAGGCAATGTACTCAACTTTCACTTAGACAAAACTGGAAAACATAATTCATCATTTCAGGAAGAAATTCAGATGGGAATACACTATTTTTATATTGCAAATAGGTAGGGCTTCATTGTGCAGAACAGAGAAAAAGGAATCATAAGTAGTTATTACTCATCAATTAGCCCTTTAATAAGTAGTTCTTCATAGATAAAAATGCTGTTGTTACCATTTCCATATCATGTATTATCCTTCTGATACTCATGTGATGATATCATGATTATACGTATGGTAAATATATTCAGCATTAACCTGTGTTTGCTTTATGGCAGAAGCTATCCAGCATGCTCACTGCCACCATATGCTGAAACCCAAACAAAAAAATTATGAAGGATTTAAAAAAAAAATTGCAAATGTCTCAACAACGTTTGAAACCATATGGCACAATTATATTTCTTACCAGTTATTTACTCCACGTGTCTCCAGACTGACAATCAGCCTTGGAAAAGAGAGAGCAAAGCATATGCCCAGCTCCTCTGTGGTACAACACCACATGACATCTGCTTTGCAAAGAAATTATAATTATTATATGGTCTAATTATTATACACATTTCAAGGGAACCATAAAAAAGATGGGAGACCATGAAGTTTTCCAGACAATACACAGATTAGGGAAATAAAAGTCCCTTTGATAATCTAATGGGATGTCAGAATAACCAAGAACATCTTACTGCTTATTTTGTCCTCACTGGTGGAGATATGCAACTATAAAAGAGAGGTAACAGTAAAAGTTCTGCTAACAGCAATAGGGTTTTGATAAAAAAATACAGATTACAGAAATAAGGAGAAAATATCCTCTAAATTGGGATAAAATAAAAAGAAAAAACAAAAAGAGAAAAAGATTAAAATCTCCTCTAAATCTCAGTCCACTCTAGTGGTTTGGAGACATTTACAACCAGATCTACACTTGGACACTGCATTCCCAAAACTGTAAGAGCTCTATTCCAAACATCTAAATCAATCTGAATAAATACATGAGCCTGGAGTCTTTTCAGCTAGACAGAGAATTACAAACCAATTTCAAGAGTGCTTAATCCATTGCCTGTATGACTGGAAGGAATCAACACCTCTGGTTAATTTATGAGTGAGCAAATAAAGGCTTTGACAAGAAAACTTGCATGAGATCATTAAAAAAATATTTATATAGCCAGAAAACATTTTTTAGAGACTTTAGGTTTTAGATTTGCTCCTCCACCACAAGTCGCACACCCAAATCACTCAGGAAAATCCTTGATAATGATTTTTAGGTAAAGAAGGAAAAACGATGCAACAAACTCTCCAGGTAAACAACCAACTTTGTGATTGTTCACTGTTCTGTCAGAATCATTCATTCCTTGTGATCTAATCAAATACTTTTCTTGACATCACCTGATTTAATTGAACTTAACCAAGATCCAAAACAATTTAAATGTCAATTCCTTTGATTTAGCAAAGGGAACAGATGCACTACAGATCAGAAATACCACATATTCTCTACCTCAGAGCCAGCCCTAAAACCGTTCAAATGCCACCACTACCACTTCATATTTGTGCTTACAAGCCTACACAAAGATTAGTTCTGTAATGTTACTCAGGCTTTGACATTGCCTGTATGAAGCAACGTACAGAAACATAAATATACAGTGTTGGTGGAAGTCAGCAGCACCACAAGTGTCTCCTCTTGGTTAGACCATGCAGGAAAATCCTAAGGATTAGAAAAGACCACAAACCTGAGGCTACCAGTTAACTCCCATAGTGAATAAATAGAGTCATCCAAACCTTTCTGCATTGCTCTGGTGCTTTTATGCTCTAGAAGGAAGGTTCAATCTTTGTTCTATTTAGACACCATTCAGATTACATGCAGCATCCTCTTACACCATCAGCTTTGCAGCAAGGGATTTCTGGGTTCTACAGCACAGTACAGTGGAAAGATGGATTATGACCAGAGTTCAAAATAATAAAATAAATAAGCCACCCACAAAATCTTAAAACACAAAGAAGAGCTTTTAGGTAATTGCTACAGGCAAAAATGGTAAATCTGCAAATATCAGCAGAAAGATTGGACTATGCACCATGGGCTTTGTTTAGATCAACAGTATTTTCAAAATTTATAGGTTTATTGTAGGGAAAACGGAAAAGGATCTGTAAAGTCTAGAAAACAAAGTCACTAGCCAATAGCTTTTGAACAACAAGCCACCTACAACATTGTTCTCTGATGTTGAATCTTGCCTGTTAGTTGCCCATTATGAATCAAACTGTCCATGGAGTTAATCCTCTCTATAAATGAGTTGGAAGCCTCACAGGAAAAACATATGCTGCAGTTAAGCAGAGTTAATTATTTTTGTTATGAATTATCTGCTCCTGGCCATCCAGATGAGATCTTGTCCGCAGCTTCCATCAGTGGGGATGGGAATTGACACTGCAGATTAAGAACAGCCAGGAAAGGGATATGAGGATACAATACAGTATGAATATCAAGTACATTCATTATAATTTATTAGTGTTGCAGTAAAAGATAATTAGCATATTTATTCACAGACTCTTCAGAGGGACCATCAATAGAAGAGTATGGTGACCAAATTATCTCCTTGGGTGGAATCCAAGAAGAGACTTTGAAAACCTGGATTAGGGTTTGAAGTGCATCAACTCATGCTAAGATGCTGAAAGGTCCTACAGAGCTTCTGGCCCACCGTAACAGCTGAGACCTGTAGCTTTCTGGCCACCTGGAGCTCAGCGTCAACCTTCCTGACCCACCAGGGTCAACAGGCAATAAAAACACTAGGCCTGTGTCTGACCAAAAGCAGGCATTCACAAGGACAAATCTCCCAAAGGGCTCAGAATATTTGACACTTTCATGAGAAAAGTCTGAATTTTCTTTCTCCTTTAAGTTTGAATTGAACCCAGTCAGGGAGGGCAAAGGGAACATCAAGGATTTCTACAGGTATATTCATGGCAAAAAGAAGACTAGGGAGGTGTGGGCCCCCTCAGAAAGGAAACAGGTGATGTGGTCACCAGAGACACAGAAAAGGCTGAGGTTCTCAATGACTTCTTTACCTCAGTCTTCAGTGCAAGGCCTCCAGCCACACTCCTGGAGTCATGGAAGGTAACGGCAGGGAAGAGAAGGAAGAACTGCCCATCATAAGTTAAGATCAGGTTTGTGATCACATGAAGAACCTGAAAGTGTTCAAGTCCATAGGACCTGACAGGTACTGAGATGACTGACAGATGAGGTGCCTAAACCCCTCTCTATTATATTCCAGAAGTCATGGAGTCTGGTGAAGTTCCCACTGACTGGAAAAAGGGAAAC
>VZRI01001471.1:114113-157073 GCA_013397515.1 Upupa epops
GAGGCGATACTAAGCACAGATACAGGCTGGGCAGTGACTGGCTAGAGAGTAGCCCTGAGGAGAGGGACTTGGGAGTGCTTGTAGATGAAAAGCTCAACAGGAGGCGGCAGTGTGCACTTGCGGCCCAGAAGGCAAACTGGATCCTGGGCTGCATGAGAAGTGTGGCCAGCTACTAGTTTCGCCTCTACTCCGCTCTGGTGAGACTCTACCTGGAGTACTGGGTCCAGTTCTGGAGCCCTTATTACAAGAAGGATGTAGACGTGCTGGAGTGAGTCCAGAGGAGGGCCATGAGAAAGGTCAGAGGGCTGGAACACCTCTCCTATGATGATAAGGGTCACCTACCTTGTACTTAATTTTTTTCCAGGGATCAAACCCCCTCAATTAACAGTGATGAAAGAACCATTAGGAGGAAGAAGTGACAGATGAATTATGGCCTAGCCTTGTGCATATGGATCCACATAGAACCTAAGCACAGCAGAGATACTGAAGACTCTCATGACCAAAAGTAGCCAAAGCAGAATAGAAAACTCATCAGGAGTCACAAAAGGCCAAAAAGGATGGACTGGTTTGGTTGCTTTGTCCACAAGAAAAATCACGTAGTAATACGGTTAAGCTAAATGAAAGAATTTATTCTGTCTACATACTCAGGGATGAAGAAATGAAAACAAGGACAATTTGGGTTCTTGGGTACTTGATCTCCTACATGGACAGGATGAGAGAGTTGGGGCTGTTCAGCCTGGAGAAGAGACTCGGGAAAGAGATCTTATAGCAGCCTTCCAGAAGTGGGCTAGAGGAAAGGTCGGGAAGGGTTGTTTCCAAGGGCTTGGAGTGATAGGACCAGGGGTATTGGTTTCAAACTGGAAGAGGGGAGGTTTAGACTGGAAATCAGAAGGAAATTCTTCACAATGAGGGTGCTGAGACACTGGCACAGGTTGCCCAGGGAGGTTGTGGCTGCCCCCTCCCTGGAAGTGTTCAAGGCCAGATTGAATAAGGCCTGGAGTAACCTGGTCTAGTGAAGGGTGTCCGTGTTCATGGCAGGGGGGTTGGAACTAGATCTTTAAGGTGCCTTCCAACCTGAACCATCCGATGAGTCTATGAATGTTCCCGCCACCATCTCCTGTTGGAGGGTTTCTACCAAGTGCAGGCCTGCTGAAGCCCTGCCGGTAGAAGCAGGCTAAACACTAAGAAGTTCTAGGACAACACACTAAGTATTGCTTTCAGTCAGCTCTGCTGAGTGGAAAAGGTCACCTTTGGTTTCCTTTTAACAATCTTTAAGTACCAAGTTAATAGTTCTGACTGTGCTGAATTCCCTGGAAGGAGACAAACCAGAGCTCCCAACCAGGGGCATGAGGTACCAAGTGAAAAGCTGCTGCACTCTCTCATTGTGATATTTGTTTTCTATATTTTTGAGTTTTCTGTCTAAACAATAAGAATAGTTCACTGTCCAGCTATGTCCACCTCTGAATTGAGGTGTTACATGTCATTTCATTGGGTGTCTCCAAGTGGCATCTGTTGATTTTGGCTCCCGCACTCAAACTGCTGTCAGAAGTCTCCTCCAACAGGAAAATTTTGTGCTCCAAAAAGCCATAGAAAACTGATTTCTGTGTGACAAATTAAGCTAATTAACCCAGAGACAAGAAAAAATGCAAAAGGGACCACAACATCATCACAAGATCTTCCAACTCCTAAAGGTTCTGTCCTCAGGCCCTGTTAAAAGTTTACAGCAAGCAAAATGATGTGATTATTTGAACACATCAACTTGTCTCCAGCAGCTCACATGATGTTAACTCACTCTACAAGGATGAAAATAGAGTATAATAATTATTAAGACAATAGAACTGATAAGAAAATTCAGATAAGACAACAGATAATTCACCTGTGACCAAAATCTTAAAATACCACTAGAAACAGTTTCAGTAACTCTGACATAAATAATTTTAATGAAAGCTCACGGTAAGGACTGCAGATACATGAAAAGAAAGTGAAGAAGCTTGTCTTTATTCTTCATTTTCTTTATTATTTTCCTTTCTTCCATTAATGGCCTTTGTGTATTTGCTATAGCATTGAATTAGAATTAAAAGCTATAGATATATGAAGAAGTCCTCCTTTAGGTATGCAAAGAATTGTTATTCATAGGGAAGGACAGTGAATCAAGTCAGGAGACAAACACTGGCATTTTTCGGAGCTGGACCAGAAGCAAGCAAGAGAGGAAAAATAGTTATCTGTGAAGCATAACTGCCACCTTGTGATTGAACATGGCAATTCAGGAAGCATTTAGGGGCACAAAAAGTTTGAGCCATAGGTTTTTTTCCCCTTCTAATGCATCTTCAGCCTTTGGAGAAAAGATTTAAAGGCAAATCAGCGATTCTCTGCCAAGTGGGTGGTCTAGGAACCCAAATCAAGAAACCCATGAACGTTTCTGGTCATTAGCACTCTTGTGTTTAATAAAACAATTTCTCCTTTACTAGTCTCACTCTATTGTTCTATTATTCACCCAAAAAACACTAATTGCCATCACCGCATTAATAAAAGATTTTCAGAATACTCTGTTCTTTAAGCAAGTTCCATCACTATCCACAAATATTGCATGACTACAAGTGGAAAGGAGTAGTCCTTTCACTTATTCATAAGAGCACTAGAGGACACAGATTTGGTGAAATATAGAAGTTAAGAAAGATGAATTTCCTAGCACAGATTACAAGAAATTTTACTACAAGCTTAGGAAAGATTTACCTCTGTGCCTTTTATTGGCATTCCCCTTTTCATATGAAGAGAGTTAAATCCCAAAGGTAAATTAAAATATTGTAACTGAAATCCTGAATAATTTCTCACAAGCCTTCAGTGCAAAGGCTGTTTAAATGTGAGAATATGCTCAAAACACCTGGATTTCAGCCATGCCATAAATATAAGATCAGCTGTTTTGTTGCCAAACTTTAGTATTTATTAATTGCATCCAGAGATTTGAAGCAGTGACAAGAGAAGGAAATAAGATAAATAGTGAAAAAATCCGCAAAAATATCAAAAAGGTAATGTTTTTACCTTCTTTGAATTCACCTTCTTCTATTTCAAGATGCTTGTGTATCTTTCTTGTATTTCATTTCATACAAGAAATATTAGACTATTAAGATTTTCATCACTTAGAACTTTTAAATACACTCTTATATTAAAAGCACATTAGTACTTCATACAAGGGTGTCAAAAGAGTATCACACATAAAGGAGAAGTAGATAGAACTGGTGTTAAAAACTATATGGTAACTTCACTCAAAGTTAACTTATTGTAATAAATTTTGGTCATTCAGTTACAACCTAAAACTAGACATACAGAAGTGTTTAGCTCAGCAAGCTATTCTTGGGGAAAACGGACTCCACAAGCAGGTTGTGGGGTTTTTCTCCTTGAAGACTGTAGTCAGAAAATATCCTCACAACAGATGACACATCCGTATCATTTCACTTGACTTTGCAAAGATAAAAAAACCAACCTCAGAAGCATGAGGACACGAAAGGATTTGGTTTCTGATTTTTTTGTATCAGTGATTGTCAGCACTTGGTCTAACAGGCAAAACAATGCGTTTTCTCAACTGGCATCCTCAGAAATGGCTGAATTTTTCCAGAATTCCAACAGATACCAACCACAGATGATTTTGGCTCAAGAAATTCAGTTTTTGCAGAATCTTCTTCAACCCAAAATAAACCCGAATAACTTAGAAGCAATAAGACACTTAACAATGTGGTCCAAACTTCCCTAGCTGACACAGCTGCCCCATGCAACACATACAAAAGATCCGCCTCCTGCTCCAGATGGGTTAGCCCAGTACTGCCTTTTTGCATTAAACACACAAGACTGATGGGGGAATGACACTGATGGCAGTGACATCACAGTAAATAGCCCTTTGGCTTGTATCAGGATTTATAGCCAAGCAGCAGGCATCATTTCCCTGGCTTCACCAGGGTAGGATGTTTTGGCTGCTAAAACATGAACAGTGGAAGTAACATGATGACTTGCTGTATGAGGTAATCCCAGATGCTGAACACAATTCTCTTCCTGCTGTTTATTCATAGTAAGGTGACACCTGACAAAAGGATGCATCATCTTATTCTCTTTTTCTACAGAGCATCAGTCAGCAAAAGTACTTTTTGAACAAAGCTGTGTGAAACAGCCTTTGAAGTGGCGACTTCAACTGACCTTTGTGTTTCACACCAAGTCACACCTGCACACAAGGCAATTAGCAATTAAAATGCTCCATCAATAGGATCAGCTATGTGCTCCATACCATCATCACAAACATCATCAAAAGGCATTGAAATGTTGACAACCGTCTTAGTTTTATGCAGAAGTGGAGGTGAAAATAAAAAAAGATCCATTAGTGCAGGTTACAAATTCCCTCCCTGACTCTACATCCAAGTGCAGATAGCTCTGTCATTTAAAGGAATCTGGGCTCTTAACTTTGCATGTGTGTGTCAATTTGGAAGTTAATACTTTCAATTTCATAATGTCCGTCAGCCAGAAGTAATATTGCCTTACTGCAAATGCTCCCCAAACTCTCCATGTACAAACATCTAGAAGTGTGAATTACTTTTATTTAAAGGTGGCAAGAAAGGCTATTCTCCCCCTTTACTCTGTTCTCTTGAGATGACTTCTCAAATACTGAATCCAGTTCTGGTGTCTTCAACATCAGAGGGCCATAGAACAGTTAGAGTGAGTCCAATGGAAGTCACAAAGATGATCTAAAGGCTGGAGCACCATTGTTCTGAGGGTAGGCTGAGGGAGCTGGGGTTGTTTAGCCTAGAGAAGAGAAGAGTCCAGGAGGACCCTCATAGGTGCCTTGCAATACCTGAAGGGAACCTACAGAAAAGCTGAAGAGAGACTTATCACAAGGGGGATCTAGAGATAGGACAAGAGGAAATGGTTTTAAAGTGAAGGAAAGGAGATTTAGACTAGATCTTAGGAAAAATTCTTCAGTACAATGGTGGTGAGAGTCTGGAATTGATTGCCCAGAGAGGTTGTGTCTGCCCTCAGCCTGGAGGTGCTCAAGGCCAGGTTGGATGATAGATGTTGCTGCCCATAGCAGGGGGATGATGTCTAAGGTCCCTTCCAACTAGACCCATTCCATGATTCTATGAGAACACCCCAGCTATGATTCAAATTTCAGCTTGCCACCCATGTCACAGGCACATCCCCATGGCATTTCCTCCCCAAATCCAACTAAAACCTGCAGAAAATGCAGAGAGATGGAGTGTTCTACATGCCCTAACAATTCCTAGGAAATATCAGGGTAGACATTTATTGAAGTCTACCACATGGTCTCATATGGCCAAAGAGATGTTGAAGCTCTGTAATCCATCATAGCTATAATTTATGTGTAATCATAATCTTTTATGGATAACCACAATTGTACAGGATGGCAACAGTTTAAGTCACTTTTGTGAGAATACATTTTAAAAAATAATGTAATTATGTTCAAGAATTAAGAACTGCATCAGAAAGGTGTTTCAGTATTGTTTTATGCCAGAGACATCCTAAAAAAAAAACAACTAGTGTGCAAGGAAAGCTGTTTTAAATCCTAGAAATGATGATAGAAACATATTAATAATTTCCTTTCCACAATTATCCTTAATCCCCTTAACACAAGGTAACATCCTCTAGTGCAGGTACTCAGGTGCTGCTGCTGCTGGTCTTATCAGAAACTCTTACATATGGTATTTAGAGCTACACAGTTAGGGGGTCAAAATGCTGATGATTACATTCTAATTAACCCAAAGTGATATAATTGGGAAAGAGGTTTCCAAAAACCCAGAGACTGCAATTTGTACTTGCTGATAAGGACAGAGCACGAGCACACGTGTTAAAAAATCTTTACTTGTTGCCTGCAGCTCAAAACCACCTAGAATTTAGTGCAAAACCCACACCATAGCTTGAGTTTGTTGGCAGAAGATAAGGATCTTTGCCCATCATGCAGAAGTGTAACAAGTAGAATGTCCCTGAATTATCCTCCCAGGAGTTTCGATATTTTTCTGTACTTTGTGGCTCTGCAGTTGCAGCACGATGTTGTTCAGTTGAGCATAGGCTCCATTTCTTGTTTATTTACAGAAAAGTAACACCAAGCTTGACAAATACAGCCAGTTCTTACTTTTATACTGGTTAAAGTTTAGGCTGCTTCAAAACTATATGTTTAAAAGGTGGACAAATGAGCAGCCTACGAGGAATAGGCTTCTAATCTCCCATAGATCAATGTGATACAGACAGCTTCAACATTACAGCTACTATCAAGCTGGGCTTAAGAATAGATCAGTAACTCTCCTTAACCATCAGTATTTATTTGCAAAGCTTACTGGAGTGTAAAATGGATAAAGCTGAAGCTCACATAAAACTTGTAAGCAGAAGAATGGGAAAAAAATAAGAAAAATAATTGACTATAAATATCCCACATGGATTTTTTCCTTCTTTTTTTGAGGATACTTATGGGGTTTGCTAAGCTTGTGCTGTATAAAATTGAGAAATAGTCCCTTTACACTTACTTTAGGGAAAAAAAATAACGACAAAATTGTTCAAGAAGTAAATTGAAGCAATACCCAAAAGCCATAACATCACAAGTGTTGCTTAATAACATACATGGGCTTTTAGATCTTTCCACATAACTTTGCCAGACAGCCCAATTCCCAGCCTTGCAACACCACCGATGTTTCAGGCTGCATGTTTTCAGCCGAGAGCACCATTCACATCAAATCAGAAGGGCAGTTGGAGACAAAGATTGTCTCGGTGTACAATTTTCCCGTGCATGTGAAACAGACTCGGTTGAAACAACCACTGCTCCTCACTCCTTGTTAATGATCCAGCATTGCCATCAGCTCCTTGTCTGCTGCCACGAGATGGCTCGATTTGAACACACTGCACTATCCCTGCTTTGAAAATCCATAAATCCAAGAAACCCTTCTTTTTAATTAGGTGTAACCCTGCTGATTCCAGTCATGTGCTACTTTAGACTGGGAAAATCCTCTCCCTTTGCAGCCACCAGGGAACCTTATGCAAACTGAAGGGATTGACATGCAAGAGGCTGCTTCCAAATCTGATGAGTCAGCACCATGGCTAGTGAATCTGGCCAGGTACAATGCTAATGGGTTTGTGGAGGTGCCCCCTTAAGCAACTTTTGTCAAAGCTGAGAGAGCAGCAGCTTTGTACAATACCCAATGAGAAAGCAATAGAAAACACTAGGGACAGCATGTGATGAACCCAGTGTCTTGTTAACTATGCTTGATCAGCAGACCAGTTAGTCTACATTTATTTACTCTATTAGTTCATTAGCTGAGTGCTTGCATAAAAAATAACAAACCCAAAACTGAAATTTCTGCAAGTCAGAGGGCAAAGGGAAAATTTTTTTGCTGATTTCCAAGCCCTCAAAAGTTGTTAATGATCTGACTGCCAATTACCTCTTTCTCTGAAATCCAAGAGCCAAAGCCTGGGGAGAGATGATTGCTGCTGGTTTTCATGAAGGTTCATTACAAGCTTCCCTCAAAAAATAAGCCACAATGGGAAACCTAATAAAGCTCTGATATTTGGAATTTAATCATTTTAATGTAGTGGTTACAACTTCAGCAAGTCTGTGTACAGCATAATAAATATAAATGACACAGCAAGCAGAAGCTAGGGGTCTCTTTCCTATTATCTCCAAGGTATCAGTTTACTTATACAGATTAACTACTCTAAAAAAAATTAAGAACCACAAACTGCATTAAAGAAAGGAGAGATACACACCCTTGGGGACCCAAACGCAGTCAGAGGTTGCAACTGATATTAACAGTAAAGCAAACCCATTTTTAAATGCTCATTCAGGATAATTATTAGATTTGATCCTTGCTTGAAGATTTGGCTTTGATAACAGGGAAATTAAATAGCTGAGCCAGAAAGGATGAAGTGCAGAGCAAGATGAGCAGATATTTTCTTTTTCTTAATGAAACTACAACTCTCTGGATTTTAATGCAAGGATACTAAAGACTTCTGTAGCTTCAGAAATTCTTGAGGTAGCTATAACTGCATTTTAATATAATTATAGGATAATCATTAGAAGTTTTTTCAGTGTCATAAGCTGGAAAATAGTAGCTCTGCTTTCTCCACCATTGCTGAACAAATCACTTCTATCATGCAAGGAAGACATTCAGATTTTATTTGCATCTCAACCAAAGCTCTCCAAGCCATCATTTTTAATGTTTGGGAAAAAAAGCTACAAACCACAGCTGTAGCACAATTGAGAGATGTAATAAAAACCCCAGATTTAAACAGAAATTGAAAAGGACAATTAAAAAGTCAAGCACTATAGTCAGAAACAGGAAATCATCTGGCATTGAAAATACAGATGTTTACTGACTTTGTAAGGTGCAACTGCTACCTATTATTAGGGTCTGGACATTTTCCTAGTACTGATTTTTCCCCTTGACCTGATCTACCTGGATTAAACCTAGTTAGAAGTTGCAGGCTCTCCTACAGACTGCACTTTAGGCATGGACTAGTTGTTTGGGATTATCGTCAAAAGCCCACGTTTCAAACAATACAATGCAAAAAAGTGTTCAATACAAGCAGGTACTTTCTGTACAGAAAGACAAAAGTATCTGATGTCCTCTACTAGCTTAAATTATCGCCTTGTTTGAAGTGGTGATCAACAGAAATAAGAACTATCCATTAGCTACCAGAATCTGGGACTATCAAAACAGTAGCACAAAAGCCAGACCTACAGAATCTGCTAAGGCAGAACCCACTACTCTCTTCTCATCCCATGTCCTCACCTGAGTTCATGAGAACCAAATAACCATAGAGGTTATTTAACGCAGAGGATTCCTGACAGAGACAGCTGTGATAAAGACCTGTAGAATCAGTCTTCTGCTCAGTACATGCCTCTAGCCCTGGAGCTCTAATGCTCTGAAGTCATCAAAATAAATTCAAGGGATAATACTGTCAACTCAACTCTACCCATTCCAACCCTTAGCAGAAGACAGGTCTATAAAACAAAATGCATAGAATTAAATAGATATTTAAAACGTCTGATGCGTCATTTGCTGACCCTTACAATTTCACCAAAGCACAAAAACATGAAATCAAAGTAATTACCTTGTTAAATAAATAGCAGGGGTTTTCCTTGCCAATTTCATCCAACTCTGAGAATGGCAGGACTGGGGAAACCAGTTTAGCCTTAAATACTGGCCCAAGGACATTCACTGACTGCATTATCAACCCACACATTGTCTCTGGAAGAGCAGCCTAGAAATGGGCCAGGGTATCAGGGTGGTTGCACTGAAAGTAACACCACAAACAAAAATAGGCAACAGCTGAAAATCTGTCTGATGTATTTCACAGAATATTTTTGCTTATGGTAAAGAAATTGTTTTCATCCTCTGAGATTGCAGTTTCAACCACCTGTAGTTACAGGATCTCTAATCTCTACATCTTTACATATTGGGAGGGAAAAAAAATGTAGTAACGCTAGTGAGCTTATCCAAGTTTTCCTATGTAAAACTGAAGTCTCCAATCTTCTGTGTGAGAAATCAATAGCAAGTCCAACAATACCTCCTGAACACTCCCCTTCACACGAATGATGCTGGCAAGGTCATGGCTAGAGCTGGCCCAGTGCATTCAGATGCACTTTGCTTCACCCTTTGTTTGGAGCAAGGAGTGACATGAAGGTTCTGCTGCTTTGTTTGGTCTGATTGCCTTTTTTATTTCCCCTCAGAAAATTAAGTTTCATGAAGTTGGTTCTTATAAATTGAACACTTTGTGCTAAACAAATGGTTTATCGTCTTTCAGGTGCTTTCAATAAATTAGAAGTAGAAGTTCAAGCCAATATTGAACTGACACAAATTAGATTTGCCAAGCAAAATTTTCCAAAAATATAATCTTATCGAACAAGTACTGTATTTTGCACCTGTCAGAAAATGCTTATTGCTTTATTTCATTAGCATGTCCTGTCAACCTTTAATTTTAAATTGCCTAGCAGAGGAGAAAAGGCATTTTGCTAAGAGAGAAGTAACTTCTCATGATAAGAAACATCAGCTAATGTGGAATAGAATAACAGTGTCTTTAAGGGATTTTCACTGGCCACTTCAACCACTTTTTCACAAATACTTAGGTAGCTAAAACACATGGACCTGCCAGTTCTCTTTGTTACAAAACGTGTCCAGTTTGAATATTTTTCATCCAATTTATGGTAAAATAAATGGATTTTTTTCAGTTCCTGATTTGTAGCAAAATATTAAATATTCCCCCTTAGGAGAGGGTTTGGTTAGCAGTTAAAAGAAAGCTCAAAAGAGACCCAGGGAAACACATTTATACATTTTGCCTTCTACAGGAGATTTTTTTCAGTCTAGTGGATGAAATAAATTCCTTTTTAAAGCCATCAAGAGTAATTTACTTTTCTCACCGTATATGCACATCCCTCACAAAACTAGACTTCTCCTGAGGAACCTTGCAACCTAAACCATTCTGTGATTCTGTGTCTAAGGGAGCTGTGAGGCCCAAGAGAATACCATCCATAGCTGCTCACTGCTCATCAGCTGTGCTTTTGGGAAGGATGTTCAAACACCAGGCAGCTGCTTTCTGAAATCCACATCTTTAGTGGTTTTCAGTGTATCTTGCAAAGATCTGAGTCAAGTAAGGGTTTCTGGGAAGCAGGTGAGACCAGGAAATCGAGCGCCTGCTGAGTAACAGGGGATTTTATGAGCCTCTCCTGCCTCCAACACCAGCCACACATGAATCAACTAGAAGTAAACATCCTTTGAGCACCCTAGAGGTCTGAAAACTTGAATTTGTTCAACAGCTTTAACTGCCCATGTTCTCTGCTATCAGAAGGGAAATGCACCTCTCCACCATGCTGTCACTGACTTAAGGAGTTGACTTCGGCCCAAGAGAGCAGCTTCTCTCTGTTTAAGTGTGTCAGTGACTGTTTTTCAACAATAAAACTATCTTCTAGGTTACCTGTGTGTTGGAGACCATCATCATCCTATCTCTGTCAAACTGTGATGGTCAATCACTTAAAAACAACTCTCTTCTTTATGGATGCTGCAAAATACTATCAAAATACTATCAGAAGCCATCAAATTGATTTCCTTGACAACACAACATTGAACAAGTTCTACTTTTGCTGTTAATTTTAATTAATGCTTCTCTGTATTATTTTAAAGCATAGCAAGATCTCCTCAGACATAACATCCTCCAGGTTGTCTTTCATTTGCTGATGCTAAAGCTAATTGTCAGTACCTTCAGGAAAAAACCCCACTCCTTAAAAAAGCCCTATAGACATGTTCTTAAGAGCATGTAACTAGCTCCACACTTGTCAACTACCGGATGTTCTGGTATAGATAAAATAAATTGCATTTCTCATAGGCTGCTTAGACAGGGCAAGGTCTCTAATGTAAAAATGAAATCACATTATGCTTTCCCCATGTTTTTTTCCAGCCTTGAAAACCCAAAACTTACTCAAGCTTTTCAGTAAAAATAGTAACAAGAGAGAGAAACGATAAAAATAAGAGACTCCTCAAGCTGAAGAAGTCTGTCAAAGTGCCTGCCATGAGATACTTTGGCTTCCCCATGATTGCATTTCAAAATATTCACACAAACACCAAAGCCCAAAATTAGGACCCACTTTTATAGTAAAAGTGATCCTTTATATTTCTAGAGCCTTATGGAGTGCCATTTCCAGTCTTTGCCATGACACCCCGATGCTGAAAATGTTTTAAGCTGCTGCTTAAGCTGAAATATTTTGTATGATCTTCACGCCAGGAAACAGGGAAGGAAGAAAGAGCATTTTCAGGGAGTGCCTACCTTTCATTATTTTTCTTAATGAAATTAAGAAATGCAATTCTGGGCTTCCCTGACAGGTGGTTCATGGATTGAGCTCTTTGCTGTCTTTTGTTCTGCTAGCTCAACATCGGAGTTGATAAAAACCTGTGGCCTTTAATCTTTATCTGATACCCACACATATGGCATATCTTTTTGCAGTGTCTGAACCAATAAGGACTGAGAGCAAAACGAGGGCTGAGCCTGACTTCAGTAGGATATATCAGCTATTGACTGCATTTGCTCAAAGTCATCAGCAAATATCCATCCCAGTTAATGCCGTCAAGCAGCGACTGGCTCGAGGCAGCAGCCGTTACCTTTTCATCGAGTGCTGCAACGCATTTCAACACCTATGACACAGGTCTAATTTTACCTTTGTAAACAGTGTCCTCCCCGATTTGTCACTTTATTGTTGATCCATCCTTCACAAAGAGTTCAATTACTGAGAGGAGAACAAACAAGCCAAAGCAATAGTGTTTTCTTCCGAAGGGAACAGAGGATGTACTGCTGCTGGCCCTTCTAAGGGCTCTTTTGAGCTCTTTTTGTTTTGGAAGGGAGATTGCTTCATTTAACATTCAAACAAATGATACAGCCTTAAAGGCCTTCATGCGTTTGGCTAATACTTTTTCAGAAATTTAATTCACTAATTTCATTAGGTACCGCATCAGCCGGCGCAGTTCTCAGGGACACGTTTAGAGGGCAACTTGTCTTGAGTGCAATTTTCAAGAAACAGATTTGACACAGTGTCAATCTATTGCCAAGCTGCATAGCATCTCCTAGGAAAACAATTGAATTTAGAAATGCAGCCTGCTTAATCTCCTCTGTCTCCCTAGGATAAAGTTACTCTTTTACATAAGCAGTAAATATATTCAATATTTGATGATGTGCAACTTCAAATTTGTCCTTCACTGAGGGAAAGAACTCAAGGCATTCAAAAATGAAGACTAAAAGCTCAGCTATTTCCCCTTCCTTTCATTTTTCCAACAGTTTTAAGGTCACACTAGTCACTGCCATTCTAAATTTGATTTATCTCCATGATTTTATATAAACACATAAGTGGTAGCACGCAACATCAAAACGGAGGTATTCTTCAGAGAAAGACAAATTCTCACCTTCAAGCGCTTCACACAAGAAGGATGGTGTGTGCCACACTCTTTTCTGATGAGCTTATAGGAGAGAAGAAGGACTTTGAAATCTCTGGCTAATGCTTCAGAACATTCTCAGAGCCAATTTCAACTCTTGAAATCCAGTTGGACAGGTTGCAAAGAGAAATGACATCATTGAACAGCTACTGGGATTAAGGTCACAGTTTTAAGATAGAAAAGGTAGATTTAGGCTGGACATTAGGAAAAAGTTCTTTAATCTTAGGGCATTGAAACACTGGAACAGATTACCTAGAGAGGTGGTGGAGGCCTCATCCCTGGGGACATTCAACGTCAGGCTTGATGAGGCTCTGGGCAATCTGTTCTAGCTAGAAATGTCCCTGCTTGTTATATGCAGGTTGGACTAGATGACCTTTGGCGATCCCTGATTTATATATATAAAATACATATATACACTTTCCTTATACATTTATAGATGTGACAAAGTGACAAGAAAATTCCAGACCTGTGAAAACCACACGATCGTCAAACTTCCTAGTGTCCAAATAGCTTAAGGATATTTACTTTACACTGTAATCATTACACAGTACTTGAGCACAGCTTCATGATTTATGCCTTGGTAAAATACCTTTTTTGAATTAGATAAGTAATTTTGTAAAAGATGGGAAAAAATAATTATTTCCCTCAGGTTTGGCTGTTCTATAAGTAATACACTCTGAGTTAATTAAAATAAAATATACATCTAGTATGAAATTATTATCTACACCATGAAGACCTTATATTTCATACTCTTTGAAAGGTCATGGCCTAGTTAGACTGTGGTATTAAATGCTCAGAGTGATGGGACTCTGTAGCTCATCATTTCCACATTAAGGAATGTGTCCAAGCACAGGTACACAAACACTTGGCACTTATGAGTGCCAGTGGAGAGCCTATGCAATGTCCTTGAAGAGTCCAGTAAGAAGATCCAAACTCAGTTGCCACCAGTTTACTATTTCTGAAAGGAATTCCTAGATTTAAAGTGAGATTTCACCATATGCTGATACCTGGAAACCTCAACTGTGAGATTTCCCCATAGCTCCCACCAAGTCTCTGGAGAAGTGCTGATTATCCCTGGATAGAAATCGAAATATTCCTTTAGGGAAGATGTTCTTGTAGGTTCAGAAGGCTGAAGGGTTAGCAAGGAAAGACATCCCTTTGGATGTGTCTACTCTCTGGTCTACCAACCATTAAAAGGCAAAACCAGCAGAAGGCGATCCGTGTCCACACGTTTCAGTGGTGCAGCACAAAGGGCTGTGCAAAGATTTCAGAAAGCTGGCAAAAGTAATTGTTTTGGTTTTAATGATTCTAAGCTGCCACATTGTCTAGTCACATATAAATTCTGCTTCTGGCTTGTAGCACATCTGGACAAAGGTCATGGCTTGATGCTACTCCTTTTGATGATGAAAGAGAATTTTGTATCTAATTCATTACAAGTTTTACTCAAACTTCTGGCTCAGCAAGTATAATAGTTTATATTTCTGAGTGCCCAAATACACTACTACTATTATTTTCTATACTGTGAGACATTTAGTCTGGTGAAAATAAGGAACAGAACTCTCCTTGCAAGCTAGGTTTTAGGGCAGAAAACCTAACCAACAAGTTCAGTCTCATGGACACAGAGCAAGAAGTGGCTCTACAAGATAATAAAAGGTTCCTGTCTGCTTTTTGCTCCTGTCATGGTATTGAACAACAGAAGACTGCACTTCAGCTGAGCATTTCATTTTGGGCTGGTTCTCATCAGAGCACTCTAGTAGTGAAGGCCGTTTAACCATACAATGAGTTATGCTACCAACCTGAAAAGCTTGAGACCACATCTCCACCTCAGACTTAGTTTTTCTCCCCTACTGCTTATGACACCACTTGTTGCTGCCATCATATTTGGAAACTGACTCAGTCCTTCCTCCACCAGCCAAGAATGAAGCACTGTCCCTGACACTGCTCACAAACCTCATGTTAACAGGAGCTCAATTTTAACAACCTTCATAGAACATATACAGATGTGTAGACAAAGAGGACCTCAACCTTGTACTCCAAGTGTGCAGGCTACAGCAGTCTTTGCTGGCCACAAATGTGTTATCCAGCACCCTGAATTCCTCCTCCACAGACACAGAGTTGAAAATCCTTTGTCTTGTAAAGTGTCCTTGGAAGAGGTTTCTACAACCTCTCCTAGGTGTAAGTATTTGAGAAGAGCCAACTAAAGATGGTAGCACAGACCTTTCCTGAGGGTGATGAGGGACTACAAGCAGGACTGAGACAACACAGAACCATCTGTTCCAGCTCATGCTTTGGTATTTACAAGGGATGAGAGAAGAAAAAATGTTAATGCTAGGGCCCTGTGAGATAAGGTGCATTTGAAATCCTCATGACAGAACACACATTACATATTGTTTCCAGCACTGTAATTATCTGATAAAGCTATTAACTATACTCCTGAGATGCCATAAAGCATTAGTACTTTGCACCAAAGGGATCTGAACCATAGGCAGGTATTAGTCAGCAGCTGTATGTTACTTTGGGAAACAAACATCATACCAGGAGAGTCATTTTCTTGTGCCTCTGAGAAGCTTGAAGTTTAAAATGGATGGTCAAGTTGGCTCTCCACAGCAATACTGAGAAGCATGATGCTTCTTTCTTAGCATATATTACCATAGTGAGAGCTTAATACATACTGGGGGGTGACTATGTTGTTTTTCAGACCACAGCTGCCTCCATTTCATGTTGAAACCTCATTAAGAGAAACTTAACCATGCTACTGTGTATTCACCCACTAAGTAAATTTGCAGTATTAAAGAATACTAAAGATATAGGAACACTATCCCTTGATTACTGTGTTAAATAATGGAAAGATATTAATGGGACAAGAGTAAATTTAGTGGTCATGGAGCATTATGTTGAATATTGCAACTGATGGTCTTGGAAGTGTTTTCCAATCTCAATAATTCTATGAAATACTGTAATTGAGGACACTGGAGTTGAGCAAAGTTACCCTAAAAAATAAGCTAATAGTACTTCAAGAAATTCCATACTGAGGCGGTTTTCCAGGCATCAGCAAGGCGCTCCTCATTAAAGATTGATTGAGCCACCACAATGATGATGGCAATCATTGCAACAACTTCCCTACCCAACCCATCTACCAAGCAGAACAATTCAGAGCAGATCCTCTCTGCTGCTGCTGGTAGGGGTACAGACAAACATACTCAGTGCTGTTGGCATGGAGCAACCCATTGTTTAAAAGATGGATCTGGAATTGTTCCCAGATTATACATCTGCTCCTGTAAATCACATCTCACGTAATGAGGCTGACATGGTTGGGACTGGGAATGACCACAGTGTGCGTGTTGTTTGCCAGCAAAACATCTGTGGGTGAACCCTTCTCCCCCCAACTGGTTATTGGAACAGTGAGCAAACCAAAGGGAAACACCTACAGGTCACTTTTGTTTGATCTCCAATTTTAAATGTGCTAACAGGAGCATAGCTACAAACAGACATCTCCTCCTTGCCTTTGGCAGGTAGCAAATCAACAGGGTGACACCAAGCCTTTTTTATCAGTGAGAGAGTTCAAATTCCCTTTTTCATTGTCCTTTTATCTCAGTTTCTTCTGCAACATTTCTGTTTACCCTTTACTTTGTCAACACAATTCACTGATGTGTAATTAATGTACTAATAAGAGTTTTTAAGGGTTATAAAAATATCCCAAAACACACAAAGAAAAGCAACCAAGACACTTCCAAAACCAGTAGCCACAGAATCACCCCAGCATTACCACCTACACAAGATTGAGACACTTAGTAAGCCACCCCCAGTCCCTTGATAGGAATGATACAGCTTCCTTATGACCCATAATGGTCAAAAAGCAACCTTGTTCTCATTATGGCCAAAAGCAGCATCACAGTAATAAACCTGGATTTGAACTTCCTTTCTTATTTTTCCCTTTTTGGCACCAGTAATTATCAATCTAATGGTCTGTGGTTAGTTTGAAGTGATTCCTATACCAGCATACTAGTCTGCCCCACCACATGTAGGACCACGAGGCAGTGTAACAGCAGCACGTTGGAAAACAGAGCTGCAAAGCAGCACTAAAACATTTTGAGCTATAACATTTATATTTGCATTTTATCATTTCACATATGGAGATATCACCTAATTGTCAACAGACTAACAAAAATTCTCATCGAGGGCCTAACCCGTAGTTCTTCAGAGTCAATGAGACCATTCTGTTGCCTTCAAATGGCTTTGGATCACTCCCAAAAGAAAAAAAAATAGATCTCAAAATACAGTACAAATTGTCTCATTAACTTCTCCAAATGTCTTTTGAACCACTTCCAGAAAAATAAGCGAAGGAAAAAGTATTCAAGCACTCCAAGAACACAACTCAAGTAAAATAAAAAGATGACAATAAATGTACTGCCCAGACTGCTTCCAAAGCAATGGGACATAAAACATAATTCACATATTGCAAATGACTCCTAAAGTCAGTGAGAACAAAGTCTGCCACAGGGCTGCCCTTTGATCCTGAAATGTCTCATAATGCAGCCTCTCTTGGTTGTTCAGTTGTGTCATGTGCAAAGCATCCACACAATCATTGTCAGACATAAGTACACTTCTCCCCATCCACACTCCTCTAAGCTGAGCAGGAAAAAAAACCCACCAAAACACTCCACACTACTGACACAACAGTTACAGCCTGTGCCGTGATTTCTGATTTAACCAGCCATGTTTCTTTCTCTGTACATCTCATCATACATCGAGCACGTGCACAAAGTTTTCTTTCACTCAAGCGTATAAAAATTCATATAAAAAAACTCCACAATAGGTTCCCAATTCCAGGGTTTTTTTAGATGGAAGCCTAAATGTCATTAAGAATCATTCCCTGAGCTTTGGAAATCATCACCTGGGATGCAGCAAAAGCTCTGTGCAGCTGAAGTTCTCCAGCTGTGATTTCAGTGTATCATTTGCCTATAATAGGTTAATTTGGACCTGTCTACCAAAGCAATAACAGTAATGCCACTGTCCCAACTGCTTCCTATTCATTGCTGAAATAAAAACTTTGCTGGATGGTGATAATGAAACATGATTGCCCTTGTAATATCTGCTTTCCTTAATTTACGGCTCTTCCACCAAACAAAACCAAGGAAGATTTAGCAAGTTCATTAGTATTACAAAATTAGAAATAGTAAAATTATCCACAATATCATCCTTCTGGATTTTACACCAAAGAGAGGTTTGTTCTGTAGCAGTGTTTCTCTAGAAGTGAGGTTCAGAGAGAATATCAGTCTTCATTTAAAGACATTTAAGTGAGTTACATGATGTTGAGGGTGGAGAGGCTGCACTAATGCAACCAGAGCCCATTTATTCTTAGTTTTTTATATTGTGAGGATTCTGTGATCTTAAAAATTAAGCAGGAAAAGAAAATGGAATAGGAAATGCAATCGTTTATAAAATGTATAGCAATCGCTTTTAACTTGCACTCCATCCACACAAAACAGTAAGAATTAATTGAATCATAAATCCTAAAGGTGACATCCCCACATCTTCTGCAGTAGCAAGTTGGGTAATTTTATTCAGTCTGGATCATGTTTGCAGCCTGTTTTGAGTTTCCTCTATATAACCTACCTGTAGTCCCAAAATAACTATGAACCACTGCACAGAATGACAAATCCAAGCAAGAAGATTCACACCAAGCTGATCAGTTTTGAATTGTCTTGACAAAAATTTAGGCCAAATTGTCTGCACATTCACATCTTCAAAAAATGTATTCTGATACCTATCACCCAGGAATATGCACATTCGTATTTCATTCAACAAACTCTGCTGCAGTAATGAAACCATTACACAGTGATTAAATCAAGTCATAAAGCTCCAATCCTAGAAATACTGAGGAGGTATACCTAGTGTAGGCAAACTGGTCTCTATGAGGGTAGAGGCCATCAGACTTGATCAAGCACCTTTCCAAAGGACAGGCTGATGCCCCATTCAAAGCCTCCTCGCCAGTTCAGATTTCTCTGCGAAGAACTCAGTGCAAAATCAGGCCTAATATTAAAATGAGACTTTAAACACTGAAAGCAACAAGGCCTAAATGTCAACAGTTTTCTTCTTTTCTAGAAAGAATATTAAACTTCATTTATTTAAGCAGCAAGATAAAAAGGTGGGTCTTTGCCTTAGAGAAGTTAAAAAATTAAAAATCATTTTAACAAAAGGGGAATACACTCCAACCTGTCGGGTGTTTTGAAGTTAATGACTGCTTATGGCAGGAATGAATCACACAGGGTAGACACCAGATATAACATTTCCTACTGAAAAATGTTGTGTTTTCTAGTTGTATTTCAGGGTTGACTTTAAAATACCTACTAAAAGATGACAGCAGGACTAGCTGAAGGCAGCTCTGCTCTGAAGTTAAACTACTTTTGCAGCATCAGCCACGTTGATGTATGGGTGAAGAAATGCAGGTAAGGGAGACATGCTACAGCATCTTCCTTCTCCTTGTCCACTCCCAAAATAAAGCTTCATGACCCTCCTTCTTCCTTCCATGGAGGTCAGCTACAGGCTGGAGTCCATAAATTTAAAATTCATAACCACAATAGCTACACAGTAATAATAATATATCTTTTTCCAGCATCTTTCGTCCTGAAAAGCCTCCTGAAGTGCAGCCAGCTGTCCCAGAGAAAGGCATGCAGAGCAGCACAGCATGCCACAGAATAAAATGCCTACAAGACAAAACTCCATCAAGACTGATCCATTCAGGCATCTTGTACCCTATCTTTATATTGCCTCTGAAATACTGTTCTGGTCTGCTATAGCCCAAAAGGGTACTGGACTTGGGGCTGGGGAAGAATGCTGGGCTAAAGTAAACTTGAGCAGACAAAATCCTAGTGCATCTTACAATCCCCTTGTTCATAAGAGTGTTTTCTTGATGATCTCTAAAACCCACATAAATCTCAAGTCTCATCTGGTTATAGGAATTTCAGAGTAACATCAGAATATTTGTGGAGGTTGTTTTAATCTAATAGCAATGGCAAAAACTTAGAATGGCAAGATCTGTAGTTTCTACACCATGGGATTCCCTATAAAATCCAGATCGTTAGCTGAAAGACAGAAATAAACATCTTAGCAGATACATTAGAAACCAAAATACATGAAAGAACTCCAGTCATTCAGCCGCTGTTGTAATGAAGAACCATGAATCCCTCGGAGGCTGTGCAGCCACATTTTCAACCATCCTTCTACCTGGTTTTCCTTTTCACAGGGCTGAAAGTTACAAAAAGGATGAAGCTGTAGAAATTCCTGAAAGAATCTCTGTTAGAGTCACCAAAGAGACTGAGCCCAAGGCAGGAGGTAAATGGAGGGTGGAAGTTACCCATCACTTACATGAAATAATCCCAGAAAAACCATAAAACACAAACAAAACAAACTTAACACTTCACTGTTATGACACTTGAAAGATTCAGGTTTCCCAAAAAACAATTTTTCACTCCCTGTCAGTCATTTTTGTGTCCTCTTTTCTCAAAAACCAAAAGTGGAGTTAACAGTTGTTTGGCCAAACATCTATTAAAAACTCACTTAAACAGCTTCCAGCTCAACATTCATCACCTTCAGGCCAACAACATCAAAACATCTCCACTTGACAGTGGCTTCCATATTCCAGATGCACATCTTATGGGGATGCCTTCAATGGTGCATCCATCAGCCACAATTTGAGGCTGTGCTATGCACCTCAGCAGCCCTTTGCTTATGCTACAAAGGAACCTCCTCTACTACAGAAAAGGAAAAAACACCCAAAAATACAATAAATATAATAGGCAGCTTGCAGCAAACCACTCCCTAGAGAACTTGTAGCTGCTTCTCAGTAAAAATGTGCTCATAATTCATTGTGACATTATCCATGCACTTTTCTACACGTGTGTCACCCAATTCTAACATTTATCCACTTTATGTTGCAGCTTCTATTTTAATTTGGTCATGGTCCACATTTTCTCCACATCCCAAAGGCTCTTGGGACTCTTTAAAAATAACACCCATATTCAAGCCAAATTCACATGAAAATACCACAGATAAATTCAGGCCAACACTAAATAACAATTGGCTTCTCCCCTCAGCTGCTAGAAGCGTATTTATACAGCTGAGAAAAGTCCCTGGCTGTCTGTCCATTACCTACGTTTCCCACTCGTCAGTCCCCATTGCAGCATTCCCCTTCTAATGGGTTTTATTTCTGCACCAAGCCAGCTCAAATTGATGGCAGAATAATTAATACTGGATCAGGATCCCAAAGAACAGCATGATAAAAAAAAATAGGTTTTGCTTTGCAAAAGACTGAAGAACAGATGTTCTTGAAAACTTGTATCAAAGATGACTGCTGCTTTGAGAAGATTTAACAAATAACATCTAGATCAGAGGATGACATCAAATTCATTTTCAGCATGGGGCACCACCATTGTTCTAGCAAAACAAGACACAGTAATATAATAGGCTCTGGTGTAAGGTCCAAGCCTGACTTCATGGATCAGAGCGTGTGCTGTTTAAAGCAGGAAGGGGTTGTGTTTTTAAATTAGTTCCTTCCTATGGGTGATAGCAAGAACAACCGACCCAGACATCATCTCATTCGTTATTAACTGGCAGTCACTTGAAGCACGTTGGGTCCAACAAATTAATGGCTGATGAGCTTGGGCTTCGCTGTTTGCTCCTGCTTACCTACACCAGCTCATAGGTCTGGGCATGGTAGCCATGCCCAGAAAAGTCCTACGTTTGTACACCAGAGCATAGAAGTTCATATGAGAGAAACACTGTCAAACCAGGGAAGTCCAGGTGATCATCTCCACACTGCACATCTGACCACAGGAGCCAGGTACCCATAAGGCTGATGTCCACCTTGCTGCAAATGCAGTGGTTTTCCTTCTCTCCTCTACAGTGGGACACCTTCTATTTTCTAAGGGAGTTAAAGAGGTTGTGTTTGATTCGCCAACTCACAGCTAAAAGCTATTTCTGAAGGCTGCCACACATGCATGCAGGGTCACCGCTCAGCAGAGTGGGACACCAGCCACCATCTCCTCTGAATTTGCGAAATACTTCCTTCTTTTTCTATTCAAATTGAAAACTTTCATTGTAAATTTAACTATAAGTCTCTTTTTGCACAAACTGACAGATAGTGCCCTGTCTGCTTGTAGGGAAAAATAATTAGAGTTGAAAAAAACTTCATCAGCCAACTGAAGGGAGATGGGTAAAGGACAGAGAGGTGCCCTTGGAGTCCAAAAAAAGCAGAACAGAAGCTGAACTGGAAATGCTGCTGTGGATGGGAGGACAAATAATAGAGGGTGATAACACAGGCTAGTGGAGCCTGGTCTAGCCAGACATACAAAAAAAAAATTAAGGGGGGGGGAACTCCCCCACACCCCCCCAAGAGCTGGTAGTCAGTTACAAGCTGATCGAGGAGACTGAATGGGGAACAGTGACTAGGAATGGATGCTTTTCTATTCCTAATGTTCAAATGAATGTTCATGTTATCGATATTGGGCATATTTACTATTGATACGTTGGCCATTTCTTCAGGCTTTCCACAAAGCACATTGTTTACATTCACTCATCAAGATGAAACAGGATTTTTAAAGGTTTTTGTAATGGCACAGGGAGGGAATGAACAACTCGGGGGAGTAGTTTGCCTTGTTTTTGTCTTTGATATAGACATTGCAGACTGTCACTTCATCTTGAGGAGAATTAGCCCACTAATCTAAGATCTAGCAGGGTATTTCAGCTTTATCACATGCTAAAAATGTAGAGTGTAGACATGCAGAGACAAACATGAGGATGTAAACCACCTGCTATTCTCTATATATTAGATACATATTTCAGTAAGTCTGTCCTGACTTCAGATATTAAGTGCACATGTTAGCCACATACAAATATAACACAAGGACATTACACATTTCCCTATCAGAAAACTTACACAAAGCTTTTGCAAAAGTAATTATTGCCAAGGTGTTTTGCTCACATAAGTTTATTAAGCCTTTCCTAGAGCTTTTATAGTTTGTCCAGGAAATTTAGAAGAGCTCTAGATATCAAACGGCTCTAGATATCAAATGCCAAACTTTTTCACTGCCATCCTGAATCCAGGACATTTAATTTTAAATTTTTACTACCCACCCACACTGCTTGGAACAGACCCTCAAGATATGAAAGCCTGCAATAACACAAGGAATTAAAAATTATTATTACTGATAGATGTGAGAAGTGGTGAGGAGATGCCATAAGCCCTAAGACATGCAATTTATGCCAACCCTTCATGCAGTCACAGAATTCAGGTTTCCAATGTATATTAATCTGCAATTCCAAAACTTCTTTCCAGCAGTAATGGAAGCTAATAGCCGTATTTTACTTCAACATTACAATATAACATCTACAGAATATGCTGCAGCACACCCTGCCCTATGCCTCAGCATAAACCTGCTGAAGCTATTAGAAATAAAATAAAACCCAATAATTATTTTTTCCCCAATTCCTCATTATATCTGCCTCCATCAGAAATCCCACAATCACATATTGCACCAGAAAAACTAATACTGCAGAATCAGACTCCACTGCACCACAGTCAGCACTGCTGCTTCTTTGTTCCTTGCCCCACAATAACATCATTCAAAGGAGGTTTAGGATGGGTGTTAGGAAGAATTTCTTCTCTGAAAAGGTGATTGGACATTGGAATGGGCTGCCCAGGGCAGTGGTGGAATCCCCATCCTTGGAGGGATTTAAAAGACAAGTGGACCTGCTGCTGAGGGACATAGTTTAGGGATGACCAGGCACTGTTAGGGCAAAGGTTGGACTTGATCTTCAAGGTGTGTTCCAACCATAGAGATTGTTTTTAACAGGTTATTCCAATATCTAAATTCCAGTTTAGCCTAACTGACAGCAATGTCTATTGTGGCTTGCCCTCCTCATTCTATTTCAGCAGCAAGTCCAAAGAAAAGCAGTAACTGTAATTCATGTGCCTCACATAGCCAACTTTCTCTTCATTTCTTTACCCTAATGGATCAAAAGCTTTAGACATGAAAAGCTTGTTAGCAATGCCCTGCTCACCAGTCAATTTTCAAAGACTTCAGTGTATGTCTAATCAAAAGATCATCCGTATAAATCAGACTTTCCTCTTTAATGGTAACATCTCACTGGGCCTATCTAATAAATATTTTAAATTCATTAAACAAGTTTCATAAAAGTATCACCTTGGGCTTTTTGAACACTTCAGAATTTAAAATGCGAGCCTGGCTTTGAGCTAGAGCCTACTTGTGTTTTATGCCAGCGCTTCTCGTCGTTGACATTCGAGACTGCCCCAGTGCTTCTGGTTCCTGCCGTGAGAAACTGAACGGCACCACGTACCACCCTTGTTTGAAGAAGTAAAAAAATGGAGGTGATCACCCCAATGTAATTCAGATTGTTTGCCTGTTAACTGGTACCAAAATGATGTATCTCATGAAGGTTCAGATACCATCATGGTTGGGACAGCGCATCTCTCCTGTGTCAGTGCTGCTGCAGATGGGGCTTTGCAAGGCTACACATTGTTTTATGTGATGACAGCACACGAAAACACTTTCAAAGCCTTAAGATACACAAACTCTTCTCTGTTTGTAAGTATTGTTATTTAACTGTCTAATTATTGGTCTAAAACTTAAGCATCACAAAGACCTTTGGTGCAAGACTTATCTGAGATAGGAAAAAACACATAAAAGGATAATTTTTAGTTCAGGGAATTCCTGTGGATTTTATAAAGAAAGATAGAAGCAAGTAGATGCAACAAGCTTTTTCTTATGAAGAAAGATTGAACAAGCAAGCAGATGCAACGAGCTGTTCAATGTCTCTACATAACTTCCATAAATTCTGATGGGGCACAAGACAAAATAAAACCAATTAAAAGTTTCTACACTAGTTTATTCTTTTACTATTAAGTTCAGTTGCATAAAATCAGAGTGATGTAGGGGAAGGGAGGGAAATATTATTTGAATAAGTATTTACATTCTGGATTCAGAATCTCATTCATAAAATTAGCAAGATTAAAAGTATACTTAATAATAAATAAATCCTGTATTAAATATCTAACCTTTGCAGCAACTCCCTCAAGTTAATTTTTAGGTATAAACAGCAGTGTTTTAGTTCATGTAACAAGTGTTTCATGTTGAGAGACTGGTGTTTCTTACTCGGTTAGATCTATTTTAATATATTTTACCTACTGGTTTGTCTTTGTTTAGCTACTAGTTGCTTGTGGTGCTTCATGCATCCAATCCATACAAGTTTTAAATATTCAGAGACTCACACCTACAAGCCTGGCAGCAAAATCCATCACAAAATTTGACATGAAAAGCAATGCACCCGAGCTACACGAAAGGAAGGCAATGGGTGAGAAAATTTAATGAGTGGGTTTTATTTAAACAAACATTGAAGAAGCACAGGAGTAATTTTGCTGTTCCACCACTTTTTATGTCCAGCAGCCTCATTTGTGCTGACAACCCTTTGCTAGTATTTTCAGATAGGAGAAAAAAAAAAGAAGTCTTAAAAGATAATGGATAGTTCAGACAGATTACTTTATGTCCTTTTATCAGTAGCAAAGATGTTCATTCTATACCCACTGCAATTCAAACCATAGTGAAGGGTGAAGCCTTCACTCAATGCTGAACAAAAGCATCTGCTCTGTGCTCTTCACTAGACTGAGAATAGTTCCTCTGGAAAGGGCTCGGCATATAATTGAGACATTATTTATCATAAATGTTTCTGGGAGTCAGAGTTTGGTTTTTTAATTTGTTTACTATTTATTGCTTGGTGTACCTGTGGCCTGGAAACACAATAGGCAAGTTTCTCCATTGTGTTTAAATGGGGTTTGGTAACAGCATTTCTTCCAATTTGCATTGTCACTTCATGAAAGAAAACCTTTGCAGTAAATAAATTCAGAAAATATTCCCTGTCCTGAGCTTCAGAGATGCAACCACATTTTTCCACAAAAGACTCTTCAAATCATATACACTCTGTAGATTCCCAGCTGTCAGCCAATGCAGTTGCATTTCCCAACAAAGAAGGGGGGGGGTGTCCCCCAACAAAACAAAAATCAGCTCTAAGTGCTGAATAATTATGATATCCTGAATAATTCCAATGTGCCATGAAGCTTCTCCAGCAGCTGTTGTCAGAAATCCGATTTATGTTCCAAGAGCTCACTCAGTCCAGCTGCAGTGGCTGACACGTAATACATCATAACTCTAACAACAGTCAATAGTAATCCTAACCAAGGAATTCTTATTAATATAGAAATCAAGTAGCATGGTTAAGTCACTCAGGTCAGGATAGGAATTTGCAAAGTACTCGCTACCAAGCCAGTTCTCCTCTTTCCGCGAGCTCTGATATGTGGGTTGGTTTGGGCTTTTTTTTACTTAACAGCAGAAAAAAAAATAAATCAAGCAAGACCAAAACTCCAGTGCCAGCTTATTAAACATTCAACCAGTCTGGATGACCTTATCCAATTTCTCAGGTTTATTACTGTCTGAAGATATATTTAGTTTTACATTTAGCGCTCTTTAAAAAAAGGCACTTAAAACGATCTGATGGGTGAGCTTAAATAGTTTAACAGAGTTAATCTCTAGTTGTTGTATGATCATACACCATGGAAGTTCCTCACCCATTGTCTCTGGGAGACACCTACTTTTTCCACACCTGACCTCCAATATGGATAAAAAAAAAAACACCCAGACCAAAATACATTTTGTATTTTAAAGCATTTTTTATTTCCAGCAAGGTACGTAAAAATACACTGTACATTAACCAGGCTATAAAAGAACTTGCTCTCATTTCATTTGCTTTTATAACCTTCCTCCACAGATAATATTGCAGGATAATGAAACCTGATTACACTGAAACTTGTAAGACAGCTTGGGGGGTGTTCTCTGAACAGAGCTCCCTTCTCAAACACACTTTTCCAAATGGCCTTGTCTTCCTTGATTTCCCAAGCACAGCAGATGTTCAGCAGTCATTATGAAAACCACATAAACTGAGTGAGAGCTTAAGAATTATTAAACTGAATAAAACCCCAAACCTTGGGGTTGGGAGTCTTGCTCATTGTGGTTAGACTGGGCATTTAAGGGTATATTTTAAATATTTCTTTTTAATTGGGGGTGTAAAGCACTGCATGTCATCCTTTTGCACATCTATTCTATAACCACTTAGTCTATTAACAAAAATACACAAACCAAAATTGTAGTATTAAATTAAGCCTTAATTGACTGACAAAATCAGGCTACCTCGTTCAGCAAACTGACCATCCAGCACTTTGCAGTGACTACATCTCCTGCTCACTATTAATACACACTGTGACAGCATTGACACCTCAATGGCATGGAAAGAGGTTTCCTCACATTGTTTGCTGCCTGGGAAGCCAAGACTGGCAGATGTTCAGTCCTTCACTTGCCAGGAAAATTAGCACTTTCCCAACAGATATGCACACTGAGTGAAGCATCCCGTAGTCTTTGACAAAACAGATCCCAGCATGGCAATGGACTGCTTTGAGACAGGAGCTCTTCAAAACTTGATATATCAAGAAATTACAGGCAAAGTCATTATTTTCAACCATGCAATCAAAGCCTCAGAAGTGTGTTAATTACCACAACATCAGAACTAACACAATTTACCATCCACTCATGGCAGCTAGCTTCACTGAGAGAGAATAATTTACAAAGACTTAGTGGTATAAAGTATGTTTTAACATTTTGGAATTAATCAGAAGGCATCTCAGATTACAGTGGTTTGCATCAATTAATTTGGATTATTATGTATGATTTATTTCTAATTCCTATTATTTTAAAAATAAGTCTTAGTGCTGGGGTAAGAAAGATTGATTCACTAGCAATTTTTTTGAATATATTCAGATTATCTTTTCATATGTTGGAAGAAATCAGTCTAAATTGTCAAGTCTTTTCTTGCCTAATCCCTGTTAAACCATGCACATGATTGCTACAGCAAGTCTCAACCCTACTAGCATTAAACTGCTATACCATGCTCTGCATTTTGTATTATTTTGTTTCCAAGATGTAACAAAGACCAACACTTCCCACATGGAATGAAATCCCCTTAAAACACAGGCAAAGGAACAATTGTTATCAAGGGCCAAACACTTCAGTACATACACACACTGAGACTGCTGCAAAATCTGCAAATTCTGGACCTAAGATGGAAGGAAGCAAGAAAAAAGATATTCACTTCAGGCACAAGTATTTTGTTCCCTGGTCTGTACGATGAAGGCTCCCATGCCCAGATTGAAATAGTTCCTCCTGGGCAGTTAAATGAGTACCAGCAACAGCTACTGATTTGCAGTAGCCCTTCAGCATAAAAACAGTGGCTGAGCAGAGCTCAACCACTCAAGTTCTTCAAGGAGTATCTGAGTCCAAGTACTCAAAGGTTGTATTTCCACACTCCTCTGAAAACACACTTTCAATAATAACAACTGAGAACTCTTCATCTAACTACAGGGACTCCATAAAAGGACAATTTGTTACTGTCACCCTGATTTGGCATTTCTAATAATCCTCATAGGTAGACTTATTAGTCACTATTTGATGTTATCTCCTACAATGCCACATAAAACCCACAATCACTCAAAACAGCCTTTTCCTTTCACTGATTTTCTGTTCATAATTGTCAGGCATGAAGCACAGCTCATCTTGGGCCAATAAAGCATCAGTATAGGGCTGCAGCTACATTTGTTTCTTCTATAAATAGCATTTCATAGCAGACTGGGAGTGTTCACAGTGGAATTTATACCCCTTCAGCAATAAAATGAAAGTCATGTTGTGGAAGCAGCATAAAAATACATATTTAATGACCAAGTCTTGTAAATCCTACCCAGGAATAGTGTTGAAGTCATCCTTTTCTTGCAAAAACACTGAAGAGTGTATATTCTAACCAACTTCACACAAGACATACGTTTGAATGATTGGGATGCGTGAAGCAGCCCAGAACACATTTAGTTGTCTGAGTGTTTTAGAGCTCAAGTTAAAAATACGAGGCAAGGAAATTCAAATGTGATTATTCACAGAACCATTACAGTTTCAGCCTAACACTTCCACGACCACTATACAGTTGTAATCACCTGTGTAACCACTATTCAGCAGGTGCACCCAGTCATTGCTGGAGAACATGTACACCACAGTTGTAGTTACGTTGGCAGCTCAAGTACAGCAGACTGCTCAGTGTGGTTCTTGGTCTTTGGATGAGATAGCTACTTGTGGTCCAAGTCCAAACTGTGATGGACAAGACCTAGCAGAATTTCTCTCGGCCAAAACTCATCACTTGCCACTGCTTGGAGGACCCCTGGTCATGCCTTCTGACCATCAGGTTCTCCCATCAGATCTGGATCTTGATGGTGTCACAAATTTGAGCCTAATTTTTGCACTAAACATGAGCAGGTACAGAGTTTGGGAAGGTAAAGGAAGATGCCCAAGAATAGAGGGAAGGGAGCATCAGGGTAAAGCAAATTAAAACAACATTAAAAAACCCCAAACATGTTGACTTCTTCCTTATTTATCTGTGGAAATGGAAGAAGCTACCTTATGTTCAATTAGCTATCTATTCCTAAATCTATAGAATCAAACAAATACTTAGCAAATTTTCTACTTTTTCAGACTAGTGTAATAAAACTCAGGGGTGAGGGGGTTGAGAGGAAATGGTAAATTAAGTCTAAGAAATAAGGGATGAGGGAGTGGGAGGGAATAAGATGGGGACAAAAGGAAAACAGAAAGTAAAGCTTTTCTTGCAGAAGTTGCATTAAAGCTTTCAATTTTGTGTCTTGTGAGAACAGAAAGGTATGTGATTTTCAAATTAGAAGTTCAATAAATTGCTTTTGCCTGGACATGAACTTTCACTTCACATACATATTTTGCTATGAGAAAAATAAAGTCAAACCCAAGAAATTCCCAGAGGTATCTTACAGCTTTTTTCCTGCAGAAAGCAGAGAAGTCTCAGTGAAGACATGGCAAAAAACCCTCAAAAAACAGGTTATAAAACATCCCAAGAGTTGGCTCCAGGGGAAAATTAAATGGCATTGGGGATCCATGCAGATGCAGCAAGCACTCTGATGCTCACATCCCTCACTTAAATTAAGAGAATCACAATGACACAGACTCACAGCATCTTTTCAGCCATTTCTGAACACTGGAGGCTGACCTGGTTCATGAGGTCATGAAAAATCTATTTGTTTAATTTCATAGAAGGACTTTAGGAAAGAAGAGAAAATGATCCCAGGCAAGCCATTCCTTAAAGTTTCTCATGGTTTTTACAGTGCCAAAACCAGAAGGTGCTGACCATACATTAAATCCAAAGGAATGCTTAGAAGAGAAAAAAAAGTCACTAAACACTGTAAGGGAAGATTGGTATTGCATCAGAGAACTCTGCCTGAAGCAGAGAAACCAGAAGGAGGCTCATGGAGCCCAGTGAACCTGAAGGAGTCAGACATGCCTCGAGGTAGGCAGCACTAAAATAAAATATTCAAGCTATAAATGTCTTCCTCTGGCACTGAGTCAAGGCCCACAATGAAGATAAGCAGGACAAGCGTCTAAAGGCTTTTTGACCCTCCACCAAGACACTGTTCCAGATGGATGACAGCCACCATCACACAGGAGAGCAATAACCACTATAAACTCACCATGGTCAGCAGGCTCAGATAAACCCAATGGCAGTGTCAGCACTTCCATGGCTAAACAGTCTGATACCAACATGGGAAGCCAATGGGAAAGCCCACCCTATAAACACTGCTTCAGTGCTGCAGTGGTAAGTTCTGATGGGTTGTAGGTCTAATCATAAAGGATTATGTGTTTTGATGACCTCAATATTGCTCTTGTTATATCCAGGAGAAAAAGTATAAGCAAGGTACCTTCTGACCAAATTACCACTTGCTTGACCATCTCAGTAGTCAGTCCCCTTCAATTACAAAAGCAATTTGAACTGTACTTTAAAATATTCTATATTTTACTCAATTAGCTGGAATTTTCAGCATAACATTTCAGAGATCAGAGCTGCACACCTTGAAGGAGTAGGGGGGAGGAATAGATCCTTTGTTTAAAACTGGATAGACTGAAGTAACACATGCCTCAGCACCACAGCTCCCAAGCCAATGAAAGCTCTTCCCAGAAGAAATTATAAATTAATGAAAAAAAATCATTTAGTACCACCATGAGCACTAACATGAGTTTTTTTAAAAATTTACTCAGTCCTCATGCTGCAGGAAACAAGGGAAACTTCACAGCAACATCAATATGTGACACATTAGCCAGTCTTTCACTTCTGTTTTATCAGCATGCTCATGTGCTCTCAAGTTTGCTGACCCATATACTTGAGCTCATAGAAAAGATGTGACAATCTTGTCTACATATAACCAAAGCTGTAAAACTCTGATCTCATTTTAACAATATCCCTTCCCGTAGCCATTCTCAGGGTGGCCCACAAAGAAGATCTGAGATTTAATTTTGGATCCTCCATGAAACAGAGCCATTAACTCATTTTAGTTTGTTTTTTTTTGCCAACAAAATGCTGTGGTTAAATGCATTGTCCAGCAAAATATTAGTGGTTTTGCCATTCATTCCGCCACATTTTTGATTTATCTGTTTCATCTAAGTAAATTTCAGCCAGGGAATGCAGTAATTCTCTTCAAGACAGGTGATGTCAATAACTAAAGGAGCAAAACTCTCCCCTGGTCATTCAGTAGGGGAAGATGCAATGAAATGAACAATCATACAACTTTCCCTCCTCTTCATCTTGGCAACAAGGGAAGGAAGGGGCCATCAAAAGCTTTCCTGGAATCAGCAAAACCTGAGAATGCAAGATTTTCCATCATTTTCCTATTGAAAAAAACATCTCTTTTCCCAGAAAATAAGAATTTGAGAGTTCAGAAGGACAACTGGCTAAACCTTAAGTAAACCTTCAGGTTTTACCCTTAAACTCACCAGCTCAAATCTTTCCTTCTCTTGCCATCAAGTTATGCTGTGCAACCACCCAACTCGTGGCTCTCAGAGCAGGCTAGAAAATCCAAAAACTTCCTTTTCATTACCTTTCTGATAATTGTCCTTGCTTGCTTGAAACTCGTTGCTGATTAGCAATGGCTCCATAGTTAAATAAGGTAAAAATATCTTCTATGTCTGTAAAGATTTACACAAGAGCTCTGGACTGAAAATGGCAATGGTCCCACACTCTTGGGCAACCACAGGATATTTTTATATCTTTAAGTATGGACATCTCCTCCTTCCTGGTCAGTCTTATTTCAAAGTGACTAGCAGATCCTAATCTGACTAAATTTGACCTTCATAGAAAACATTTCTATATAAAGCAACAAGTGAAAAAGAGAGGAAAACTGGAATATTTTCTGTATGTCTTTATCACTCTTTCATGATGAAACGTAATTGACAAACCCATAGGGCCTGAACAGTGACCACATTACTGGTTCAGAGGGATAAACCACCATTAAGAAAATGCTAGTTTGAATTAGGTGTTAGACCTATTGATATTTCCTAGAGAGGATACAGAAAGGAGCCTATTTGAGCATCTCTCAGGTCACCAGCAAACGTTACAATTATGTGCCTCCATACAATTGAGGCACAGATGTAGGAAGAACATTGAGCTTTGGGGGATAATCAGGTTTTTTTTCCCAATAAGTAGAGCATATTATTTTCGAGTGGTTAACTGAGAATAACTCTTGCAGAAGTACAATATAACAGTAATTATTCTGAAATCAATGGCACAAAAGGGTTCATTTTAAATCATGTTATGATTGCTGGATTAAAGTACTTATTACATAATCGGATAGCAATTACTCCACCTTAATAATTTCTGTGTTTCTAAGGGTGAAAGTGATAATACAAGCTACCACAGCAGGTGTCAAATTTTAGACTTTGTGGAATGAATATTCTAAAGGCTGGAAAGAAACAAACATATTAGCATATAAAAACCACAAGCATAGAAAATAGCTAAAATATAAAAATACTCCGATCCTCCTGCCTTGATCAGATATTTAGCAACAGTTCACTCATGACAAAGGACTTTCAACGTGTGGTTTAAATCACTAGGAAGATAAAGCTTCTCATCATCTCTTCCTTACACTAGAAACCACTAAATTTGTTCAATCAGCTTCATTGTCTATGACCGCCTCTTTGCCAGAACAGCAAGACAAGTCTCTAACAGCTCACAGAACACTGTAGAGAGACGATGCAAAGTATTTCCTCATCACACGTGGTTGTGCTCTGGTTCAAAGTTCTGCCAACTCATTTATTGCAAAGGCAGCCTCAACCATGTTGCTCTTCCTGCATTTCTGGCTTCCTTATCTCACTTCTCTTACCTAAAGTTCCTCTCATTTTTTTAATATCAGGTTTCCATTCACAACTCAAAGAAAGCTTTTTCAGACCCCACCAAAAAACCCAACTCAGAAGAACCATAAAGAATTAAGCAAGAAACAACCCTCTTCACAGCCTTTGCCAATATCTCCATCCTTTTGTGGGCATTTTAACTTATTCCCAGCTTCTGAAAGAAACCCATCCTAGAAGACAAAAGCAATAAGTTTTCCCCCTACAGATTCAAGAGCCTGTCCACAAGCCCCTAGAAACAGGAACGAAGGATTTGTTTCTAGCTTTCTTAGTGAGAGAGTCCCATCCACGCTTCAGTAGCAAGAAGGTAGAACTAAACACACAACTTCCTTATGAGTCTTTGAAACACAGTTCTCCCCATGGAAAAACATATTGGTTTGTCTTACAAACCAAATGACGAGTTAAAATAAAATCCACCTAGTTTCTAAAGGACAAATTTGAGACGTGCCACTGAACACAAAGTCCATTTGGCAAGGCAAGGTGACGCCGAGGTTCAGTACATACTAAGGTAAATGTGCAAAGTTTAATGTAGTTTAAAAAAGGAAAAATGAAAGTCTCTTAGAAGTAAAAGTTAGGTATTGATGGTATATTTTCTTGATGTAGTTCAGCATGCTAATTTCAGCACAATCCTATCAGTGCAGAGAAACATCGAGGAAAAATAGACCTTGAAACACAATCAGGCAGTAATGTAAGCAGATGGATTTCTGTCACTGAACATTTGAGAGATTGATTTGTTCTGAGAGGATTTGTGGTAACGGAACAATTATGTGTGCTTCACAAAACCAACCCTTTATGGAGTTCTGAAGCAAAACCCATCAACAAGGCAAGATTTGATTAAAAACTAAAGAGAAATGACATTTGAAAAAAGTTACAATTATAGAAGTCACAATGTGAAAGAGGAACGTTAGAAAAAGGGGGGGGGGAGTGGGGGAAGCATTTTCCATTTGAATTTCCTTCTTGAGAATAAACACTAGACAACTCTTCAAGAACAAAGGCAGCAATGCACATTAGGATGACGTGAGACAGTCCCACGAGAGCAAACATGTACACATAACAAAAGCTTCTAATCAGTTCTGAAAGTAAACTACAGTCCCCACCTTCCTACTAGCAGGATTTGCTCCCAGCATTGCCAAAATGAAAGTGCAGACACAAGTCTGTGGGATTTTAGCATAAGCCCTGCAGTTACCAGCCCATCCCACCAAATACCCGGCCTGGGAACTACAGTTATACTCCTGCCAACCACAGACAGCTCCTTCTCTTCCAGTTTGCAGTAATCAGAGTGTACCCTTGCATATGAGCAAGCACAGAGGAAAAAAAGTAGTCCCCAAGCCTGTGATTAATTAATGATCCACAGTGCGAGACGTGCTTATGCTAGGCTATGTAATTAGAGGTGCTGGTATTGGTTGTAAGGAGCTGGGTTTAGATTCCAGCAATACTCACAAGCCACAGCAGGGCTGTACATGCAACATTGAATCTCAGCCCCAGAGCTCCTCCGAGTTCAACAGGCACAGGACAAACTCTGCTGTCCGTTACCACCACAACAAACAACATCATTTGACAAAGACACAGAGTGTGCTTCAAGCAGTGATAACACAACATTAAGGCAGACATTAGTGCTACAAGACATTAAGGTAGCACAAGTAAGGTCCTTATAACTGAAAAGGTGTATTAAGCATTCATCCCTCACACAAAAACTTTTCATCTCCTCTTTCTGCCTGTTTTCCATACAGATGAAGCTGTCTCACAGACTCATCTAATTGTTTTAGTTGGAAGAGAAGTGCAATATCATCAAGTCCAACCAGCACTAACAGGTCCCCTACTAACCCTTATCCCTCAGCCCACATATCCACAGCTTTGCAACCCCTCTAGACAAAAACAGGGACTCCATCACTACCCTGGACAGCCTGCGCTAACACTTTCAGGAAAGTAATTGTTCCTCAGGGCCAACCTAAACCTCCCCTGGTGCAACTTGAGGCCGTTTCCTCTCATCTTACTGCTTATTACTTGTGAGAAGAGACCGACACTCATCTTGCTCCAGCCTCCTTTCAGGGAGTTGTAGAGAAGGAAGTCTCTCCTGAGCCTCCTTTTCTCCAGGCTAAACCCCCCCAGAACTAAGGCTCTCACAGTGGAAAGAGAAGACAGTTTTAAAGAAGGTTAATACTTTGCTGCTTTAACCTCTTTATCCATCTTTAGATTCGGAAGAGTACTACTATGACACCAACAAAATTTATGACCTACAAGTTAACAAAGATCTCATTGCGACAGTCATGCTGACTGGTCTTCATGCCCCACCATACACACCTGAGGGAGAGGAAAGTAAAAGCTATTACAAGAAGAAAGAAATGTTGAGTGACTCCCCACCATGTGCAATTTTAAAACCAAAACCCCACACACAAGTTAGAGGAACTGGCAGCTGGCACTCTGGGCTGGCAGCTGACAAACAGCATCGTGTTATTTCTTGAAAATGATGGATGATGCAGCTGAGCTACTGAGGTAGCTGAACAATTCCACGACAACACAAACAACGGTTGTGTCGCTCACTCTCCTCCAGATAACATAGTCAGATGGAGGAAACAGTACTGTTCTGTGCTAAATTACAGCATCCAGGAGAACAGCAACAGTTATTTACCACCCACCACCCCCCACTAAAGACCAGTGTTTGTGGTTGTATCAACATGAATACTTGTTGCCTGAACCAGTGTGCATCAGTAGTACAGAAATGAAAGGGAAATAAATTTAGTATTCTTTATATATATACACACTTACACATACACACACATCAATTCTTTGTTCTTCTTGACTCATACTTTTACCATGAGGATTCTGTAGAACACTCAAAACGCTCAAGACAGTACTGATGAGGAAGGCAGATATTGCATCATGTACAGAGGAGATGTTCCTTCTTATTAAAATAACAAGGGTGTATTTGCTTTCTCCTATAGAATTAGCTTTGTTCAAATCAGTAGGAGAGGAACTAACAAGTAGTAGAAAAATCAATGTAGATCTCTTCATGTGCATCTGGAGCTAAAGGACAATGTTTAGCAGTGGCTTTGGGACAGCCGGGTTAATGGTTTGACTCCACGAACTTAAAGGTCTTTTCCAACCTGAACAATACTGGGATTTTTTACTTTTTTTTAGTCTTGCAGGCATATAAAGCCTAGCCTGTGACTGATTTAATTTTCTTTCCAGACAAGTTAGCTGCAAGTTCAGCAGGAGTATTAACCCAAGAATCATGACTTCCCAGGCTTTTGGAGCAGTCCAACCCCTGCCTCCCCCAACAAGTATTGGAGCTTCGGGTTACATCCTCCCCCATCCTGATGAGCTTTATATTAGCAGCCCAGATGCAAAAATCTAATGGACTGTTACAAAGCTCAGCCTCCTAACCATTGAATACAGATGACAACAGGGGACAGGAGGAGGAAAAAAATTCACCACAAAACCTTGGCCACAGGCAGTTATGCAAGTCCCACTCCCAGAAGGTTGGTTCTAGAGGAGCTTCTGGTTCAGCAACCAAACATGCCTCAGCAAGGCACACTGCTGGGTTGTTGTGGTGATTTTCCAGCTGCTCCATTTTTTATAATTAGATATTTTTTTCCCCCCATGCATTAGAACAAGGACCTGATCCTTCAGGCTGCAAACCCCAGCTGACAGATCAAGAATAATCAGGCCACTATGGGGAATGTCTACAGACACTAGCACATGCCTGTCCAAGCTTTTCCTCTGCAAAATTCTCAACTTATTAGAAACACTGAGTGGGTTTATACAGGTTTTGTCCTACCACCAGAAGGTCCATTCCAACTTCAGATGGTTTCTCTACAAATCGGAGAGGAGAAGCTTGTGATCACTGATGTTCAGCAAGAAAAACTCCTCTGGGTTCAGCAGCTATGAACTTCTGCTTTGAAGCTTACAGAACTGTAAGGCTGCTCCACCAGGACTTAGAGTTGGTGTTAAGTGGTTTTATTTGACCACTTGTGGGACTTAGAGAAAGGTACCTGTACTAGGGAGGAAGTGATTCTTCTAAGCTTGCACTGGGTGGAAGGTGTCTGAAAGCTCCCTGATGGGGAATAGCAGCAGAGATCAGTGCAGAAGTAAAATAAATGCAGTAATCTTACAGCTATAGGATGTTTCGCATGAGAAAGGATTCAGCAAGAGACTGCTTTCCATCTTACTGTATCCACAGAGGTTTTCTTCCATGCTGCACACCCTGCTCACGTTTTTTTTCTTGTTTCCCCTTCATTACCCCATCAGCTCACTGAGTAATGATGGCACACTGCACTGCTCTGCCCTGGGCACTCACTCACTCACAGGTAATACATTTTACTATCAAACAAGCAACCCACTTCCCTGCAGGTGATTAATGGGCAGAAGCAGCCACCAGGACAGTAAGTTTTAGGAGAGTTCATTTTAAGCAGGATCTTGAGCTCAAAATTACGATAAAGACAGCAGGAACCGAAACAAGAAAATAGAGGTCTGAGCCTTAGAGCCACATCAGCCAGTCATTTTCTCCTTCTCAAGGCTCCTTCCTACAGTTCCCTTCCACCACAAAAAGACAGAATTAATGTATAAGTTACTCCAAAGGTCAAGGCTCCAAAACCTCCTTTCTATGGGACTGCATCCCAACACAGCAGAAAAAGCAAACTCCCAGCTCCTACCCTGACATCAGTATGAGGCACAAGCTAATGTTCACACGTAGACCCTTAAAGGCTGCTGGACCCCTAATCATTAACAGAGGTTTTGGGCACTGCAACCAAGCTGAACTTAACAATCCTGGGCTGATCATTTATTCCTATAGCATCTGAAAGACAGTCACAACCAAGATATAGCAAATCCAGCTACATATTACAACTCACATTACTTACCTTAAAGCAACGATTGCCTCATTTCCATTTGCCAGGAAGCCCCAAACCTTCCATGAACTACAACCCACAAACTTCACACCAACACTGAGTAACTGTGATTTATCTTTTTCCACTCCCGCCCTCCCTTTTCTGACAAATTTCTTCTCCCCTCCCTTCCCAAGGTGTTCTGCTGGCAGCAGCTGTTTGTGATCTGCAGGATGATCACAGCTAAGTTACTGCAGGTGGTGTTCCACCAGCTGTTGGGACTTCCAGGCAAACACCTGCCAGCAGCCCTCTGCAAAGGGAAGGGAGCAAGCACCACCGAACCCTCCTCCTGATGCGCTGCAGGATGCATTTAAAAATAAATGACTTGGCTCTAACTGGACTAACAGTAAACAATACTGTACACTTCCCTAGGTTTTCTCAGGAGCTCAGCTTCTACAAGAGGCGTTGAGATTAGTAAAGGTTTATTAGGTGGGTGAATGTTGCATCTCCATCGTCAAACTGGAGAGCACAGAGATAGAAAAGTCTAATTTTTATCCTTTCCTAGATTAAGATACCCAGGAACACATCCAGGCTGGTTCTGAAAGTCTCCAGAGTAGGAGACTCCACAACCTCTCTGAACAGCCTGTTGCTGCACTCTGTCATCCTTGCCATCAGAAAGCAATTCCATATCAGAGAGCAGAGGTCATCTCAGCTCCCATCCTTCTGTGTTAATGCCTGTTCTGTACTTCATTGAAGGGTATGTGAGTTACTGGAAGAAAATGGTTTAACCCAAAAGGTGGTTATGTTTGATGTCATAAGGACAGGCATGCCCGGAGCTGACAAAGTAAGGTGACATCCTTATCTTCCTGATCTATGTGAGATTTCAACTTCACAAGGTTTTTAATAAGATCGGTGGGTTTTTTACTTTGCTATATAGAGTGTATAACTATTACTTTCAGTAATATAAATGAAATATTGACAAACTCCATGGAATTGTCAAAAAAACAACACCACTCAAAATCTACACACAAAAACTGATTTATTCCTTCAAAGAATCTGTCTCAAGAGAATCTAAAGCTTTTCTCATCCTAAGTGTTGGAGATTCAATTGGGCCAAAGTCTATCTCATTCATTCTTTCATTTGCCCAATTGCCACCCTTCAATTCAGAGAGTTTCCGTGATTGCAGTCAACCACAGCTCTGGTTAACAGAACCATCCTAAAAACACTCATTGAAAGGTTTTGACTCTTTATACTAAGCTGTGAGGTTTCCACATAGAGGTCAATAAAGGATGTGCTCATCACTAAAGACTAAGTTAGGGTGCTATTACAAAGATGAAGAACTTCAGCTGCAGAGATCAGTTCTGCCTCAGCAATAAGACTGAATGTTATGAAAGGAAAGTATTGGCAGCTTTACGACCATAATTAATTTCTAAGAGTGTCCTTTCATGGAGAAGTGTTAGCTGTGTTTTAACCTGATACTTCAGAGCTAATTCCCATTTCATGAGGTCTTGGCAGCTGCTAAAGATGTGCTTAAGGCTTTGGAGAACAGGCACAGGGAATAAAATAACCCAAGAAGGCTTGAACCTGGATGGAGTGAAGGCCCATCATGTATTGCTTCAAGAAAAAATACAGTTTGGGTCCATTTTGGTGAATGAGAAGGGCTGTGAAATTCTCTCAAAAATTTTAGTATGTTTCAAATGTTCAGCACAAAGTCATGAAGGCATGAGCTTAGCTCTGGAGGCTACTGAGCTGTGCACTGCAGCATTGTGCCCTGGCTAAATAACCAAGGAAAAATAATAAAATACTTAAACAAACATCTATTCAGCAACAAAAGTGTTAAGTTACTTTTGGAGTAAAATAGTGGATAGAATAATGATGAAAATAGACCATAATCACCAACCATCCATTGCTTTTCTCTTTGCTTTATGATCCATATATTTTTTTATTCTATTTTTTGAAAAGGTGATTGCCATTCAATTTATACCTTTTATAATCTCATTAGAACAGCTCACAGCAGGTTTCTATTAAGAGTCAAGTTCATTACATCGATGGCTCTTCATACGGCTGTTTGTTGGTGTGCTACTAACTGTTATTTCAGAAAGAAACATGCTCTTGCTTTTTAGGTAAAGAGGATTTATGACTATAAATTTTCATCAGAAATTAATGCAGGATTAAGAAGCCTCAGGGTCAGACCATGAAATGCCATGGGAGACACCTCAATTTTATATGTATTTCTTTTATGGTTAGTCCTGTGCCTCAGCGATGTCCCTTGGGTTTTTTGTCAAGAAACTCCTGCTAAGGACAAGCAAATAAAGACAATATTATGAGGAACAACATTTCTGTGAAATCAAGTCCCTTTCTTGGGATTAGATCCTGCATTGCTAGTCCAACCTAGCAGTTCAGGCTTTTACCTAAAAGTCTTCCCAATTGCACAGAGAAGGAGTTCTAAAATACTCCAGGAGACCTTGGTTAAGAAAATAATGATTTTTTGGTTGTTGTCTTTGACTTTTGCTCCATTACAGCCTGGTTTTAATATTTCATTATTTACTCTCCTTCCCTTATATTGAACACCTACTATTTATGTTATCGATCAACACTTCTGTTCAAGCTCACACCACAATTTTTCCTCTGTGGTTAATGTCTCTTTTTCTGAGGTCCCCAGCTTTCAACCGTTGCCAACTGCATAACCAGAGAGTTGCTTAAAACCAGATCATTGCTTAACTAACACCATTGCGGGGAAAAAAATATTACAAATTACAAGTTAACCTTACAATCATGGTCTTTCATGAGGATACATTGAATCTGTTGTACAATGCATGACCCAAGCACAAACTGGCAGGGGCGATTTCTCTCCCAGACCCACAATCAGTAAACAGCAGTTGATAACTTTGAACCAAACCTGAGCTGGAAGTGGTGTTTTATCTCCCCCCTAGCTACCGTTTTTCTGATCCTTCCTTTTTTCATTGTCATCAGGGAAGTCAGACTCCTGCCCTGAGAAATTGCAAAGTGTTTCTAAGGAGATGATTAATTTGTTCATAAATCCATTCATAAAATTCATAAACTCTTTCTCTGCAGGACCACAAAGGATGAAATGTTGGTTATGAAAAGAAGATAATGCCTTTAAAACCAGATTTCTTTTTCTTTTCTTTTTAATAATAAGCCGAATAAAGACAGAAAATAATTAAAAGTAAGTCGAATTAAAAGAACACATATTTTATATTGTTATGTCTTTTGTATGGTGCTCAAGTATTGCCCCAACAGGTATCCCATGATAATTTTGGTTGGTAGACTTAGAGAATGCTAAAGAGCTCTAAGTCATCAAAACTTCCAGTCTCTAAAAGTGAAATAAGTCTGTTCAATGATAATTAAGGCAGGTCAATGGTGTATCACTGTTTTATATATATAGTTCCACTATGTGATGGGCAGGTAGCGTACAACAGTCAGTGGTCAAGGTCAGCATTGTGTCAGGTATGACAAGAATCATCTGCTACCTCATGAAATTGCAGCATCACAGAGGGCAACATGTGGCAGTTCTTGGCAAACACTGACTTTTGATGGGCACCAGCACAGACAATCATATCCTTACTCAATACTGAGCCTTTCCAATGAGTGCAATGGAAACTGGAGCATCTGTCAATCATTTTTAATAGTTCTATTTTTAAATTAAGTCCCAGTTTTAACTCAAGAGTCACATACAAGTATATATAACAAATTAAATGCACTGATTTTTCACTGTATTTAAACCAAAATTAATATAAACCATCAAGAATGTCTAGAAAAATCCTGGCAGTGTTAGTTCACAGTTATTAAAGAGGGCAAAGAACCGGTCTATAATGGCTCTGAGAGCTTTCACACAAACTATCCATTTTTTTACTGTATCTCCCATTAATGAATATTTTTCTACCAAAGCTGTGTTTATAAAATTCAGCAAACTATCCTGGGATGATGTGACAGACAAGCAGAGCTTTTCCACTTTCTTAATATAGCACTCTTAGCTATCATCAGAGCTGTAAAGACTCACTTCAAAGCAAATGAGGAGAGATGAAGGGCTAGATCTGGAAGATGAAAATATTCTTTCCAGTCTAGACTCTCCAAAGAAGCAGAAGCAATGAATTTTAATTAGATTAATCAGAAGTAATTTGAAATTTTGTGATGCAGTCCTGTCACCCTGATTCATCATGACTAGTTACCTGTTTTTACCCTAATTAATCCCAGTGATTTTAAGTGCTTTGGCAAGATTTGGAACTGAAATGGCAGAAAATGAAGACATTTTGGTATCTAATTTTCTAGATGTCAAATAGTATTGCAGTATGGCCCCACACAGGTCTATTTTCCTCTCTGGGCCTGCAAAATATGTTGTGGTGCCTCACACCACCATGGAAGGTTCATGGAGACACTCCATTGGGCCAACATAAGGAAAATGCCATTCTTTGTCAGAAGACCAGAACCATCAGCTCAGAGAGTCTGGATCCTACTACTAAATCCTGCTTTCTGTAAGTCTGGAAGATTTTGGGTAGGCTTAGTCCTAAATTGACAATCCAGGACAGCAGCATATGATTGTCACAATATAAAAGGAAGATGGAGCTGTATGTACCTTTAATTCAATAACTAATAAAAATATTTTGGCAATATGGGCAGCGCAAAAACATTGAAATCTACTACTGTTTAGAAACTTAGAGTCATACAATAATAGGGTTGGGAATCATGGAATCATTAGGGATTGGAAGGGACCTCTCAAGATCATCTAGTCTCATTCCCACTGCCACAGCAGGATCACCTAGACCAAGTCACACAGGAACACATCCGGGCGGGTCT